>CM021768.1:62698856-62714898 GCA_011076525.1 Nettapus auritus | reverse complement strand
ATAAAAATTGAATACTGACTGGTCTACTGGTTTACATATACATTTTGGTAATTACTTGAACCTACTGGACACAGGCATAAGGTGAAATCCTGGGATTTTTCCATTAATTTAAATACAGACAAGATTGCTCTTGATTTGGAAGAAAGAACATAAACCTTTTATCTTCTTAGTCATTTCTACATCTTTTTAAACCTTTCCTCTAACTTGTAGTATTTCACATATGAATAAATACAAAATTTTATGGTGAGCCCTTGGCTTGTTTAATCATACCTACATGTTTTAGTTTTCAATAACTAGACTTATGAAAGTACTTGGAAATTGATGAATTTGCCCAAGTTCGGTGCTGCTTCAAATTTTCTTCACTTCAGAAAGGATGGTATAGATGTTTCATGTTTAAATCCATGTTTAAACCATATCTGGTATTCTGTTACATTAAAAAATGTGATAGTTTTGTTCCTCTCTACTAACAGTACAGACACTGATTTCATGTTATCCTTACAGCCTTTATTACCAAATATAATTTGTTTTTCAGATTCTGAAGCCAGAAGCTATTATCTTGAAAAGCATTTGTTGTACGTAAGTGTAACAGCCAATTCTATAAAACACTTCATGGGTTCCTGTGTTCCAGGGCAGCATTGACAAGATTTTGCTAATTAAGAAAATTAGTTTTGCCCAAGGAGGGAGAAAAGGTCATCAATATTAATAATGGCATGATCTTCCTCTCATAATCTGAATCACACTTTTCATAATAAGAATCATAAAATGATATTCTTTGGAAGACAGAAAAAGAGATCAGTTTTGCCAGGCATCCACTGAGCAAAGATAGATAGGTACACTGCAGGCTGTACCGAGCAAAGTATTTTTGTCTATGCTGTGCATATGGCAGCACAAGCTTTCAAATATGATTTCAGGCTCCAAGAGGAATGATCAGGAAGCTCTGCTCTAAAATACCTGTTAACGTGTAGCTAGAAGTGAGTATAACAGGGCTTTTCATTTCTGTGATGCAGCATTTCCAAGAATATTAGAATTCGAGATGAAATTTGGCTCAATAGGATGAACTCTAAATGAAAATAAAGGGAAGACGCCAATATCCAATTAGCAGACATGCAGAGGAGATAGCTGCATAAAAGAATAAAAATGCGGCTGTTCCACTGGCACCAAAGCTGAGCCAGGAGGAGCAAGACATTCTAACAAGGTGCTGTAGGTCCGATGTGCACAAAGCAGTGTCTGCAGGGTGTTTGACAATCACTGGTGTCATTTTTTTAACAAACAAACAAACAGAGTTATTACATGGTACTAACAGGACTCTAAGGAAACACACCGCCTTGGAAAAAAATATGGGAATCAAAATGTTGCAAGGGCACCAAACACTGTATTTAAAACGTAATAGGAAAGGAGTGAGTAGTACGATTGGATGATAAACAAGAGGAACCCCAGTGGATGCAATTCTTATGGTATTTACTTACTAGCATGAATAGATTTTGAAATATATAAAAGCCCCTTTGATAACTGAGTCGGGGTCAATTTTATTGCCTTGAGACTTCTATGCCTGGAAACAAAGGAAGGCCAGAGTGGTACCTGGACCTGCAGCTGCCTCCACTGGGGACCAGCCACAAACACAAGCCATCATGCTTGCCTGCTTCGGTGGCAGAGGGGGCAGCCACAAGCACAAGCCAACCTACAGCAGCCACCAATCAGCAAAACACTGGTTTTGCAGCACATCCCATTTATGTCACAAATTTATTTTACAAAGAAGAAATGCATGCATGATAAATCTGCACTTTCTATTAAAAAAATAAATCAAAGCTATATAATCCAAATATAACAGGAGGATCTTAAACAAGAGTTATAAACTATTGTTCCAGTAATCAGTTAGATTTATTTATTTTTTTTACATTTAGTCATGACTTCATATATATTATGTTTTCTTCAGAACATTGCATTTAATGGTGGTGAGAAGGCTGGTGTGCATGGATTGGTCTTGCTGCAGGATTTAATTGTGTCTTATGGGGATTCCCTTCTGCCAGTGATTAGTTGGATATTGATCCATGTAACTAGAGGACTTTTTTATTTTGTACATATTTATTTATTTACAATTGATCTATAAACAGATATTTGAAAGAAAAGACACTAGAAAAGGAACACTTTCATCTTTCCAAATTCAGCTATTAGAATGCCTGCTAACAATCTGTAGATACCTTGGACTGTGTCTTTTACTCATGGGCAAAGTAGAATATTTTTTCAGGGAATGAACTGGAGCCAGAGTCATAATTTCCCTTGCAGCTAGGGTACTTGAACAGCACATGGTGCAGAAATCAGCAGCTGGTGGGGACTGGCTGTCGGAGCAGAGGAGACAGCCCTCAGCTGTGAGACAGAAATTGCTCTCAGCTGTATTCGCATAGCAAATCCACCTGTCCGATATTTGGACACATCATTTAAATCTCAGGTGCTATGGGGCTCCTGGGTGCAAGTCAAATGCAGCTTTTCTGTGTGAACAGAGGAAGTGGAGAACCTCCATTTATGTGATGGCCAGGGGATGTGCTCAGGTGCCGTGGTGGCTACCAGGTTTTTCCAACCATAGCCTGAAATCACACCACTCATTAAGCTCACTAAAACAAAGAGCTTCCTCAGTTTTTTTCTTTTTTTACAATACATCCCATTATTTTTGTGGGGTACAACAGGTGCAGGGGAGATTATTCAGCTGAGGGCAGAAAGGCCTAATCATAGGGCTGCTGTTTACATGGCTCAACCTTGATTATCCAAATGTCATGGGGACACTGAATATATTTGCATAATTAAGGTTAATGGTAGTGCTTCTAAATGTAATTAATAGCTTTCTGGGGATATGATTATTTAGAAAAACACGGAGATTGTGGTAAGTGAAGTTCAGAAAACTGTGGTACAATTTACAAGAGCTGGCATGAAATTAGGGGGGAATTATGTGAAATAGCAATTAATGAAGAAATACGAAGTTATCATTCATTTTTGAGGGTGTTACCCAGGTGTATTGGAAGAAGACTTGCAGCCACATTATGTGTTAAATTTAACAGCAATTATAAATGGAAAATCATATTGACAAAACTGAAAAAAAGAGTAAATGTTATATTAGGTTTATGAAGGCAGCTGCCAAATGTATTTCATCATTCAATTACATCTTTCTTCCTCTTTTATTTGTGTGGAGGCCATTCTCATTTTGTTCAAGGCTCCTTCCCATGAACAGAGCAGAAGTAGGATACTTTCTTCCTGATGGTACAAACTGCATTTTTAAAATGAGACAAAGGTACATGGTCATGACTCCAAAGATGATTTTTTTTTTTTATTTTTTTTATTTCTTTTTTTTTTTAAATACCAAGCAGACTTAAGAGTGACAATGCAAGATACATCCGCACCAGATCCAAGCAGGTCCCAGCCCTGTGCTCCTGCTCCTCTTGCAAGTGGAAGAGTGCTGGTGGCCCCAGCACAGTGGCCAGGCTGGGGGGAGCATCCCCCTTGTGCTGCTCTGCAGGGGAATGCAGAAAGATGGCTTTGTGTCCAGCATGGATTGGAAACAGAGTCCAGCTTTTCAAATGCCTGGATCTGGGCATACAGCTAGAAGGAATTCACATAGATGCTCCTAGAAAATACTAAGGGTATTAGTTTTTGCAAAATCTTTAACTTTTTTTCCCTCCCTTTCTTAGAAAATAACAGAGAGCTACTGTACCCTGCTAAGACCAACATCTGTGCAGACAATTACACCCTTTTAGACCCTGAGCAGGGGAAACTCAGAGGAACTGGCCCTTTTCTACTACATCCTCTGAAGGATTACAAATAAATAAAAGATTTTGCAAATAGCTGGGCACATACATAATTACAAAGAAGTCCTGCTGATTTGTTTTTAAATAAATTTGGTTAACAATGAAGATTTATTTTCTGTAAAATACTTACTGATATTGGCACTTGGGTCTGAAATGCAGTTCTGACATCTTTGTGGTGTACCTCCTTTGGAAGGGAGCCAGATCTTAGGTGACAGAATAAGCAGTTGAACAAATCCTTGGGTTTTGTTCTTCACATTTCACAGGAAATAATTTCTCGAAACTCGCTTCACAATGATATGACACCACAAGCTCATTATACAGGATTCTGTTTTCTTCTCAAAATGTCTTTCATTTTCCTTAACCTTTTCTATCATTTAGCTAGGGTAGAGCAGATGCTGCAGAATATTTCTGCCATTTAAATTTATACCTGAGATTATAGTATGAAGGGGTCTCCAAGCAAGGATGAGTGCCAGTGTATTGTGGGTAATTTAAAAGTGCTGTAAGTTCAGACCCTGCTCCAAAGGGCTTAAAACCTAAATAAACAAGGTAAGTGAGGAAACTCAAATGAAGAGCTCTGCAAAAGGAAGAGGAGTGAAAAAGACACAATCACACATACCATTTTAATGTCACTTTCTGAGGGAAAATGCTTCTGTTGAAATTATTCTGACCCAGGGCTGTGTATTAACAGTGTTAATTACTGGACTTTTCCCAGTGCACAAACCATTCTGTAGAAATGGAAGCTCATATGTTTAACAAGCTACATTAAGTTCTGGGAAATCACCACCAGCAATTTCAGGTTCCTAGGAGAACAGACGTTAGCTGGGGTTCTCCCTCCTTGCGTCCACCTGCCAGCCTGCACCCCTGGTCATGGTGCAGGAGGGAACTCCACCAGCTCTGGGGACAAATAGCAGGTGGGTGCTTTTCACACAGTGATTTTGGGAGTATTTCAGTTCACTCTGATAGATGGAGGTAACAATAAAAGTACACCATGGGAAATATGCACTCCTTCAACTTGGGATGAAAGCATGTGATGGATTTAGCTCCCATCACAGAAAGCATGCCTGAAAAATTCTGATCTGTCCAATTTTAAACCCTTGGCATATCTACAGTGTAAGAGGAAAATGTCACCTCTTATGACATGTTTTTTTTTTTTTTTTTTTTTTTTTTTTTTTTTTCCAATTGTTATTTATTTTTATTTATTTTTATTATTATTTTAAAAATGTAAAGCCCTGTACTCATGGCACAATATTAGGAATGTGTTTTGCTCTTTCTAATTTGTCAAAAACAGTGCAGTTCTCTGTACACAAGCCCATTAGGGAAGTTATATATAAAGTAAATGTGAAGGTAGAAGATAAGATTATTAATATTTGGGTATGCCCACCATGCAGGACAGAATATGTTCTGCAGTACAGCTGCGCTCGGTGCATGCAAACATGACCTGGGCAGGTGGGAGCATCCACAGAGAGAGCAGAAGCCTGGGTAGGAAGAGGATTGTGCTTATAAACAAGGAGACAGACCTTCCTTCCTGAAACTGGGATTCTGCTTCCTATTTAAACATATACCCCAAATCCAACCTGATGCACAATGGTACCATGGTATAAACAGTGTTGTTTTCAGGAGGCACCAAAACTGCAGTGACAGAAATATATATTTCAGTGTGAATATATAAGCTTTCCTAATATTTAGTGTGGAAACTATCTAACTATTGGTTTCAAAATGTGGCTGAGATTACAGAGGAAGAAGACTTACATGTTTTCAGAGAAAACAATAGTTTAATTAAGTTTTAATTAAGTTTGCACACCAGGTTAGCTTCATAATAACATTTGTAGAATATATAAGCATTTTTCTAATAAATGATCATGAAATGAAAGAACACCTCTGCCAAATCAGAAATAGTCAATATTTTGATACCCAGAGTGCCTCCCCATGGTTAAGCATGTGCTGTTCATGTTCTGGGAGAAGACTTCACTGACTGAGACCCTCTGCTTTTGGGTACACTGTGTATGAAATAAATGGCCTGCACACAGGCTTCTGCTGGCTTTTGCCAGTGCTCAGCAGGACATGGAGACAGCCTTCGTCTTCTCTGTCTGACCTGAGTGCAGTGAGCTCTGTGTCGCAGTTCCTGCTGGTTCCTGAAGCTGCCATATTCAGGAAGCATAATGGGGAGCAAAGGAAAAAAAATAAGAATAACAGAAACACCAAGTTACACTGTAAGTGGGGATTTTCATTCTCATTACCTCAAAATTAAATTGAAGCAGCCAACTGTAAATCAGAGGATGGATCAAATGTAATGGAAAGTGTGTCTTCCATACGGATAATGAGTCCTTGAGAAACAGAAACAGCTTAGCCTCAAATACAACTTGCATACAAAACAAAAACAAAAACAAACAAACCAAAAACATTACTAATATAAAGTGATTCTGTAAAATTAAAAATTATTCAAGACAGCATTTCTTCTGGAATAATGGAAAGAATGCATACTGCAGTGTGTAAGCAAATTATTCCCTAAGGGTAATTGAAGCAGAAATATCAGTAATTACCACTACAAGAGCATTTCAAATGAAGGGGGGCAAAAGAATTACTTGCTGTGCTCATTCTCCCTCTTCTGGTTTTCTGTTTCTGCTGCTATTTCATTCTTTGACAGAGACCACCCAATCTCAGCTTCTGTGTTTTGGTTGCTCCAACTGGAGAAACTTCAGCTCACACTTCAAGAAATAGGAAATGTTCAAAAAACACAATTAACACACAGAAGTGATGCGAGTGTATGTCAAAACACTGCAATTTCACCATCATTGATTGCCAAAGGCAACGCTGGCTAGCCTGGGGAAAAAAGGCATGCATATATGTATCAGCCCACATATTGTTTGGTTGTGCTTGATAGAAGCGGGGATGAGCAGTGAGTCCCAGCTCCCTTGGTCACTAGCTGGGTGCTGGGGCCTCTGCCCTGGGTTCAGTTCTGAAATCCTCAGAGGATTTTGAGACTCAGCTAGTGGCTTTTCCTCAGTGTTAATGACTTAGTCTGAATGCTTGTCACTGGATGCAAAATTGCTGGATCCAGCAACACTCACAGGGGGACAAATTAACCACATTCACCTGAGTTTTGCATTCAGTATCAGTCAAGAATTTATTTCCTGTTTTAGAAAATTACATTACAATAGAGCGTGACAATAGAGCTGATCTAGTATCAACACTATTGATTTCTCTGCTGGAGAAGCCTTTATTTCACAGGAAATTCAAATCTAACAATGTGGGAAGCAGAAGTTGCTTCAGTAGATGATGAGCTATCCTATAATTAGCAGATAACAACACACCGACAATCAATACTTTTTAGCTGACGTGGCTCTTCCACTAGTATGGCAATATTTGTCAAAAGAGGGGACTTGCTATGTATGACATTTCTTTATTTCTTTATGATGTTTCAATGGCAAATATTATATCAAAACCCAGTGTTTTGGAGGAAAGCCTTGTTTGCAACAAATACTGCTCTTGAACCTAGTGACCAGCTAGCCATGCTTCTGATGGTTGATAGTCGGCTGAATATGAGCCAGCAGCCAACTTTTTATGGTTGATAGTCGGCTGAATATGAGCCAGCAGTGTGCTCAGGTGGCCATGAAGGCCAACAGCATCCTGGCCTGTATAAGAAGCAGTGTGACCAGCAGGGCTAGGGAGGTGATCATCCCCCTGTACTCGGCTCTGGTGAGGCCGCACCTCGAATACTGTGTTCAGTTTTGGGCCCCTCGCTACAAGAAGGACATCGAGGTGCTTGAGCGAGTTCAGAGAAGAGCGACGAAGCTGGTGAGGGGCCTGGAGAACAAGTCCTACGAGGAGCGGCTGAGGGAGCTGGGATTGTTCAGCCTGGAGAAAAGGAGGCTCAGGGGTGACCTTATCGCTCTCTACAGGTACCTCAAAGGAGGCTGTAGCGAGGTGGGGGTTGGTCTGTTCTCCCACGTGCCTGGTGACAGGATGAGAGGGAATGGGCTTAAGTTGCGCCAGGGGAATTTTAGGTTGGATCTTAGGAAGAACTTCTTTACCGAAAGGGTTGTTAGACATTGGAACGCGCTGCCCAGGGAAGTGGTGGAGTCACCATCCCTGGAGGTCTTTAAAAGACGTTTAGATGTAGAGCTTAGGGATATGGTTTAGTGGGGACTGTTAGTGTTAGGTCAGAGGTTGGACTCGATGATCTTGAGGTCTCTTCCAACCTAGAAATTCTGTGATTCTGTGATTCTGTGAGGGACTAACCATAAAATGGGGCAAATATATAACTTTATGAATTAATTTGAGAGCAAGGATGCACTCCCAGACTGATATTATTCCTGTAGCTTGAGTAGTATCACAGATGTACTAGGCTGAAGCAAAGTCAGGGTGCTCCTTCTTTCTACATCACTACATAATCATGGTATTAATTTGGCCCAGTATCTTTGTGAGACCAAATGGATTGCTTTAAAGCTTTGTTGGATGTATTCAGCTCCTGTAAACTTTCAAAACAATGCAGATAGGAAACTTTGTTTTTGATCCTAGCAAAGAAGAGATCCCAGAAAAAAAAAAAAAAAAAAAAAATTATATCAGTGCCTCTATATAATTGGGCTTAATTTTTAATGTTTTACACCTACCATAACTCATGTAATTTATTTTTATCTTACATTCATTTAAAAATAATAATAATAATGATACACATTTCCAAACCACAAAAGATGTTAGCAATTTTATAGAATATTCTAGGAAAAAAGAAGTACTTTATAATCAGTGTTGTAGTTACCAACAACCCCTAGTTATCTTTTCTCTAGGAAGTACTACCTGCAGATTTTACATAATACTTTGTGTTTGCTAAAGCTGTCTCTCTTCCTGTAGTTCACTAACCTCACTATGAAATACATTTATGTCTCATAGTCTATTTTGTAACATTGTGCATCCAAATGGTGTGGCATAAAGCTCTTATGAGGCTTAGTTAATCAGGTCAAAGTCAGCTAGGTAAAAATATCCTAAATGTATTGGACAGGCTTTATGTGCCCCAGAGACTATTTACCATGAGGGAGGAGTAATGATAGACTGCAAATTATTTCACCTTCTGTACAGTGTGAAGGCTCCAAAGTTTTACCTTTTAGAAAAAAAAAACAGAAAAAAAAAAAAAAAAAAAAAAGAAAGAAAGAAAGAAAAAAAGCCTTCGTAGTAAATCTCGATGTCATTCTAGAAGCAAAGACATAAATATCTTGTTCCATGTTATTTTGAGCCTGGTTTAATTCTGAGATCTTTATTTTTTATTGAGTGTGAAATAGAGTCATTTGCTTTAAAGAGATGTAAGGTAAAACTTATGCAACACTTACATCTCATACAACTCAGTACAGAGCATGCTGTTTTGCACCCTTGAACACATCACAGGTTTTCTAAGGTGTTTAAAAAAAATAATGATGAGGGATGATTGCTTTTTTTTTTTTTTTTTTTCCACCTATAGACTGTATGCATTTTTGAATGTTATGCAGATTCTCTTTCTTACATAAATTTACCCCCTGCTGTTTCTTCAAAGATTATTACCTATTAGCAACTTGGGTTGAGCAGATAACAACAAAGTATTCCAATGATGAGTCTAAGAATTTAATTAGCATGGACTGAGCCTTGTACCGCTGTTATCAGTCACTGTATCAATAGCTTAATAGAAGCTCATTTTTATTCAGGTTTATAAGCAGCTGCAAGAGAAGCCCTGAAGAAAGGCCTCAGAGACTCAGACTGATCTAGGATTTCAGTGCCTGACCAGGAGATTGCAGGGTGCTGGGGACTGGGAGCTGCTTTTGGACAGTGCTGTCAGCTCTGCAGATCAGCAATACAATGACCAGTGGAGATAGCTCTTGAAAATGTCTTGAAAATGTATAAATTACAGTAATATATGTGAAAAACTTTTTTTTTTTTTACTGCTCCTTTCCCACCTTTTTTTTTCTTTATCCTCTAATTATATCCATACTGAAATAACTGCCATTATACGTCCAATTTATAACAAATTTTTCTTCTTCTGAAATCCAGGTCAATTTTAGATGAATGGATATGCTGTTTCAAACATTGTATTTGAAACATGGGTATATTACTCCTCTTCCTTGAACAAATGGCTTCATGAGAAGAGTCAATAAGGCACCATGTATCATCAAGAAGACTATCAGTAAAGCTGCTGGACTGATTTAACTTTCAGATTTGTTGATTTGCACAGCTGTTGTGCTGGATGATAGGCTGTATTTCTGATTTAAAAGCAGCTTTTTCTTACGAAGACAGGGTAAAAGCCCAGCAGCTTCACGGTAATTGATGCACTAAACCATACTGCAGATTACAGATTTGCTGGATTCAAGACAAATAGTTGGTTTTCTTGATGTCCGACTGTCAGCGGTTACTAAACAGATTGGACAAGAGAACTGTATCCAAACAGTGTGTTATACAGATGTTTGAAGGAGTAATGAGATGCTCTCACTCTCTTTAAAATAGAAAAAAAGGCTAAACAAGCAATGAAAAATTCTCCAGAAGTTCACACAAATTATGAAAAAAAAAAAAAAAAAAAAAAAGAGTTGAACTTGATCTTCTGGAGTATTATCAAAATTAGTTATTATTTATTTAATTAGTTAGCAATGGTTCATGGCATAGACAACAATAACTTGGAGAAGATTAAGCTACTTCGCAGCTGAACTATACCATCTGGTGGGTGTCTAGGAAATTACAGTTTCAGTATCAAAATCATTATTAAGTTTTTCAGTCTAAAATTGATGAGAGTATTGCCATTTTTTATAAGCAGCATACTATGAATAGAACACTTTGAAAGCTTTTCTGTGATTTGTGCTTTCCATTTGTGACATTCTGAGACCCAATCATGCACACACGTCCCACATATTCCAGTATCTTCCTGTTCTCTTACAAACTTCTAACTTGAACTGTGAAGGTTTTACAGTGAAAATGGAGAAAGAGAGTGATAAAAAACTTCTGCTGCTATTTAGGCTTTTAAAATGTGGTGTCAAGGAAATCAGAACAATAAAACTTAAAAGAAATGAAAACAATGACAACAAAAACAAAAACAGAACAGAAGCATTAGTAATCTCCTGGATAATTCCTTTCTGTCTCATGGCCAAATCGATGCCCTTTGGAAGTGCCAGTGTTCTGTCTGGGAAGTGGGGGATTTTTTTTTTTTTTTTTTTTGGTTTGCTTTGCTTTGCTTTGTTTTCTTGGTCTGAAGCTACATTTGATGGGAATGTGGCTTTGAGAGGAATAGTGCTGAATTCTGCACCTGAACTATAGAGAATCTCTTTAAAAACCTTTAAAAATGGAGCAGCTGCTGACTTCAGTAAGGTTCCACCACCAGGCCACGAGCTATTAAAAAAGAAGACAATTTAGAAACAACAGAGCCACAGCCACCATATACAGTTAAGAACACTGCTGAGCACTCTGGCTGTTAAAAGAAAAAGAAAACATACTGTTGCAGACTGATGTTGCAAAATAAATCTACTGGGTTCAAAACAGTATATTCCTATGCTATAAAACATGGCTGGAAAAACATTTTAATGTTTTGTTGTTGTTGTTTGTTTGTTTGTTTTTGTTTTTTGTTTTTCTTTTTTCCAAACACTGCTGGTCTATTAAGCGCTAAATATCAAAAAGGCCAATTCAGCTCTCATTAGTGTAACTGGGAATGCAACCGAGAATTGAATCAGACTCAAAAGAGCTGATCCTGCCGTCCCTACCAAAGATGACACGATCCTTAGTAACACATTATGAATTATGCCAGCCTAAAATCTTCAGTGTCAGAGCAAGGAGAACTTGAGTCTTGTGGAGACTAAGCAGGGGTATCAATAACAAGGCTCCGTGATGAATTATCTTTGTTTATTTATTTATTTATTATTTGTCAAGGACATGCTGCTTACAGTGACGTGTGAGCCATTGCAAGCTCCCCTGCAGCCTTGATAGGACTCAGGTCCTGTCCACGCTTCCCTATTTGTAAGGCAGAGAAGACCGCAGTGGCTGGGTAAGGGAATGAAGAAAAAGAAGACTTCTGACAGCTGTTTCTGTAACCAGTGAAAAGTGTGTGTTCATGTCAAGAATAATAACCTTGTCCATGACTGCAGGTAGGGTTTCCCGTATTTCTTATATTGCATCAGTTTCCAGAAGGATTTTCTGCATTGAGGTCATAGCTTTGAGCCCCATGAAAGTATTTACAAAAGGGTCTGAGTGGAGCTGATTATGCCAGTCTAAGTCCCAGGAAGCCAAGGGTTTTCTAGGCGTAATAGTAATCACAAATACTCACATCCATGGATTTTAATTAATTCCTTCAACCGACAATGAGTAGACCTCAGGAGATCCATGAATGACATCTGAAAGTCCTTATGAAAGGCAAGGGAAGAGAAACAACCCTCTTGTCGGGAGGTTTAAGTTATCTACAATGACACCGCTGCCTCACTTGCTTGTGTCTATGGGCTGGCTTGTGCTAATTCTACCTGAACTGTTGTCCACATTTGGCCACTTGTGTGCAGACCTTTGACTCCTCCTGTTTTTTTTGGCAAAATGATAATAATAAGGTTGTACTCAACTGTGATTCATTTAAATCAATATTTTTCTGCTTCAGTTACTGATAAATACCTTCCTGAGGAAAATATTATATTGGTATGTCACAACCAAAAGCAAGCAAAACTGTTTTCCCCTGTATCTGCCCCTGACTGAAATACAAAATGGTGTTTCAAATTTGCATGAACTTAGTCAAAGGAAACAACAGAGAAAAAGCTCAGCAGAAAAACTGAAGAAGATTAGATTTACCCATTCATCAACAGATGCTTCACCCTCTTAAGAAAAAGGTGTCTCAGATGAGGCAGAGGAATATGACAATTAAATACAATTTCAGATAAAAAAGCTAGGAAATCATGAAACTGAACAAGAAGTGGGTGAGAGAACTCGGGAAATTGTCCTTTGCAACTGTGTATTAAAACAAAACAAAAACAAACAAAAACAAACAAACAAAAAAATCCCAACATGTGTAATAGTACCCAGCTTTGCCATCAAGTTTTGTAGTGGGAAATTCACAGTTTTATTATAAAACCTAGAATTTCCTATCACCATGATGGTCTTGGGCCTGAAATAACGCTGTGAGGGGGAACAGATTCCAAAAAGTGCTTGTGATAAAGCTGTCTGAAAACTGATTTCTTGGGCTCCTTTGAGGATGTTCCCAATTCTCAAGCAACTTGGTTGTCATAGCACCTTCCATAAAGTTCTGCCAGAACATTGAAATATCACCTCTGAGGGAGGGGTTTTATGGGATAATAAAATAAGCTGTCTTGGACTGTCATTAAGGCATGGAAACAACAAATTATCAAATGTTGGTTTGTGTGAGTAATGGCAAGGCTGGTCCTGTGGTAAAAGGACCTATATAGCACTAAGGCTGTAGGAAAGCATGGCTTAGAGAAATGACTGATACATATAAAAAATATTAAAGTAATTCTTGGCATGCAGGACGTGGAACGCTCATTTTAAAGGAGTCCTTGAACAGATCAGTAAAATATTATGAGACAGTTAAACAGTTAATAATGTACATTCAGATGGGCTGGAAAGGACAAGCTGGTTAGTCTGTTGTCTGTCATACAGTCATGGAAGGCTCTTGTGCTGGGCAAGGGCAGAATTTGAACAATAAATGCCAAGCTGCTTTGTGACACATTTTGGAATAGGCTTAGAGAAAAACAAAAACAACAATAAGAAAAAACAAAAACAACAATAAGAAAAACAACAACAACAACAACAACAAAAATCACATAAAATTGAGTTTGATACTAGTTTTGTGAGTAGTGATACTAGGGTTCTTCACAATATTTAACTCAATCCCATATGAGTCCTGATAAAATAGTTCTACTCAGAGAGCAGGCTGTGACAATAGGCTGACTTCAGTGAACTGATAGAATAGTCCACTATTCTATCAGTCCACTGAAAGAGTTGGACTGATAAAGAAAGAGGTATGCTTATTCTCCTGTGGTGTTTGTGGCAGCTTTGCAAGGAACCATCTAGTCTTGGTCAAATAGTATTCTAGACCTTTTTCAATGGTCTGGGAGAAAATGGAATTAATTCTGATAAAAATGTCAGAAAAATATGTGGTATAGCCAAATGGTAAGTCAGTTATGACAGTTATTCCAATCAATCTGGATTTTTTTTTTTTTTCTTTTTTTTTTTTTGACTGAGATATAGCCTACACCACATGAAAACATAAAAAGGAGTGGTAGCATCCCAACACGAGCTGCTTTCTTGGTTATCATTACTGACCGGGGAGCTGAACTCCAAGCAGCATGCATTTCAGTGCGGTTTAACTCTGTATGTGTAAGAACAGGGAGCATCGATCACACTGGCAGGACAGCCGTGGGTGCATCGCTGGGACACGCTAAGGCTGGAAAAGATATCAGCCTCACTTCCTGACTACAAAGGTCCCCGGTGCAGGGCTGATGATAAGCAAATGGATTCAGTTGCTGTATGTAGGAGTATAGGAATACCCTCCCGGAGCTGTGAGGTGAAATTTCCTTTATATATCATACGAGTGAAACTAGTGAAACTAGAAACTGCTTCCTGGGAAGACCCAGGCCGTCCTCTGAACAGCTTCCAGCTCCACCACCCACCCTCACAGGAATGCCATTAGGCAGGCACGAAGATCGAGTCCTTCCGAAAAGGACTGACACCTCCTGCCATAAATAAAGCTGCAGAATGCAGAGGATGGAAATGTGGGGGGATTCCAGCTGCCTGCAAGGAATAGGGGAAATGCCCGGTGCTGAGTCCTGCCTTACTCCAGAGTATGGTGCATCAAACAGGCAGAGCTTTTGTGGTCTTGCCTTCAGTACGGCGAGTGCAAAACACAGAGACAGATCCACCAGATCTGCTGAATCCATACCCGGTTTCTACTCTGGCTGCAGGATAAAATTGTCTGTCTTGTAATATCTGATTATAAGCCTGAGGCCTCTTAGGACCGTATGTGATAAGAGGTACAGATCCAATTTGTATTTAGCTTACACTGGAAGGAAACATGCTTTATTTTATTTTTTATCTTTTTTTTTAAATTATTTTTATTTTTTTATTTTTCCCTATAATGTGTTGCTCCAAAATGTGCATGCTTCGTATTCCATTCATCAGTCCTCGCCTTGCTTCTGTGCTTTCAGTGCCTCCTTGCACAATGTTTCAGCAGTATCACCGGCCACTTTCGGCAGCGCAGCGTTGGCAGCACATGAAACGTGACAGCCAGATGTGCTGATCTGTTGACACTGGACTCTGTGAGGGCACTATGAAGGTTTTGCAGGGGAGTGTGAGCAGGACGGTGTGGGGATTAGATCGCTTTTCTGTATCTGGAGGTGAAACCCTGATGAAGTGTTGGGCTGTGTTATCAACAGGATTGTAGGCAACATGAAAAGTGCAAAATGACCTTTTCTTCACTTTATTTCTGTATTTACAAGGTTATGAGTGGTGAAACACTTCCTAGAATAGCCTTAATGGTGTCTGAAGTTATTATTCTTTTTTAATCTAAAAGGGGTCAATGCTTGCACTGGGCTTCAGGGAAGATTTTATTATTATTATTATTATTATTATTTGCTGAGGTTTAAGACATTTTTTTTTTTCTCTCTCTCCAACTTTTTTCAAGTTAAGCAAAAAACTTTCTTGAAGTGCTCAGAACTGCAGAGTTGGTTGAAGCAGATCAGGTAGCACAGGAGATGGCCGTGA
The DNA here is from genome assembly GCA_011076525.1 of Nettapus auritus. Lineage (NCBI taxonomy): Eukaryota > Metazoa > Chordata > Aves > Anseriformes > Anatidae > Nettapus > Nettapus auritus. Next base: position 62,699,410 of record CM021768.1, on the reverse strand, counting down.
TTTCCATGAGCTTCAGTTATTTAGCAGCTTTCATATGCCAACAAAATCATAGGTTTGTTTTAGTTTCAGGCTCAATAACAGGGACAAAAGCTACCAGGGGCAATAAATGATTTCTCTCCTGCTATACTGCTTCCTACCTTGGCGAGCTCCTCATAGCCACTCTTTCTCAAGGCAAGCTGGGGGGTCCTCAGTGCTGTCGGGATTGCTGTCATCCGAGCTGCTCGGCACGACCTGCATTCAGGGGAGGTGCTGGCAGTGATCATGCGGCTGGCAAACGAGCTTTTCTCACCGGCTTTTCCCTTCTGTCACAGGCCGTCTTTTCTACCGATGGCATGTAGAAGTAACAGCGTGTGCGTAACATTCACATCCGAGTCTTCGTATAAACAAATTATTCATTTTTCAGGAGGCAAAATTAGGGGTAGTGACAGAGGGGAGAGCTGAGCCAAAGGAATTTATTGCGCTGGTCCATTAACTCCTTTAAAACACATCCTGTTGACAGTACCAGTGGCAGCACAGAAAGTTTTGTTTTGTTTTGTATTTAGCATAGCTGCTCC
>CM021768.1:62457905-62696769 GCA_011076525.1 Nettapus auritus | reverse complement strand
GGGGAGGGAGCGAGGGCGCGGAGCGGCGCCCCCTCGGTCGCCATGGGCCGCCCCGCCGCCGGCCGCGGGGCCCCGCCGCTGCTGCTGCTGCCGCTGCTGCTGCCGCTGCTGCCGCTGGGCGCCGCCGGCGAGCCCCGGCAGGTCTTCCAGGTGCTGGAGGAGCAGCCGGCGGGCACCTGGGTGGGCACCATCGCCACCCGGCCCGGCTTCACCTACCGGCTGAGCGAGCGCCATGCCCTCTTCGCCATCAACGCCACGTCGGGCGCCCTGCACACCCGCGCCACCATCGACCGCGAGAGCCTGGCCAGCGCCGTGGTGGACCTGGTGGTGCTCTCCAGCCAGCCCACCTACCCCAGCGAGGTTCGCGTGCTGGTGCTCGACCTCAACGACAACGCTCCCGTCTTCCCCGACCCCTCCATCGTGGTGACATTCAAGGAGGACACGGGCAGCGGGCGGCAGCTCATCCTTGACACGGCCACGGACGCCGACAGCGGCACCAATGGTGTGGACCACAGCTCCTACCGCATCGTGGCCGGCAACGAGGAGGGACGGTTCCGGCTCAACATCACCCTCAACCCCAGCGGCGAAGGAGCCTTCTTGCACCTGGTTTCCAGGGGCGGGCTGGACCGCGAGGCTACCCCCTCTTACCAGCTGCTGGTGCAGGTGGAGGACAAGGGCGAGCCCCGGCACCGCGGGTACCTGCAGGTCAATGTCACCATCCAGGACATCAATGACAACCCACCCGTCTTCAGCCAGGCCCTTTACCAGGCACGAGTTCCTGAGGATGCGCCAGTGGGGGCCAGCGTTCTCCAGGTAGCAGCAACTGATGCTGATGAAGGCACCAATGCTGACATCCGCTACCGCCTGGAAGGAGGTGATGGTGGTGGTGGGGAGGGGGCCGGCAGCCTCCCGTTCGAGGTGGACCCTGAGAGTGGGGTGATCCGCATCCGGGAGCGCCTGGACTATGAGACACGCCAGCAGTACTCACTGACGGTGCAGGCCACGGACCGGGGGGTGCCCGCACTGAGCGGCCGTGCTGAGGCCCTCATCCGCCTGCTGGATGTCAATGACAATGAGCCCCGGGTGAAGTTCCGCTACTTCCCGGCCACCTCCCGCTTTGCTTCCGTGGATGAGAATGCGGCCCCTGGCACTGTGGTGGCCCTGCTGACGGTGAGTGATGCCGACTCCCCCGCCGCCAACGGGAACATCTCCGTGTCCATCCTGGCAGGCAATGAGCAGCGGCACTTTGAGGTGCACAGCAGCAAGGTACCCAACCTCAGCCTTATCAAGGTAGCAGCCGCGCTGGACCGGGAGCGCATCCCTGCCTATAACCTGACGGTGGCGGTGGCTGATAACTACGGGGCCCCGCCGCCACCCCCAGGCTCCCCCACTTTGTCCCTTTCCTCCGATGGGGTGGTGGCGGCTCCCGTGAGCCGCTCGTCGGTGGCGAGCCTGGTGATCTTTGTGAATGACATCAATGACCACCCCCCTGTCTTCGGGCAGTCGGTGTACAGGGTGAACATCAGCGAGGAGGTGCCACTGGGCAGCTATGTGCGGGGCTTGAGTGCCACAGACCGCGACTCAGGCCTCAACGCCAACCTTAAGTACAGCATCGTCTCGGGCAACGAGCTCGGCTGGTTCCGCATCAGCGAGCACAGCGGGCTGGTCACCACGGCTGGCCCCGAGGGTGGCACCGCTGGGAACGCTGCAGGTGCATCCCCATCTGTTGGGCTGGACCGAGAGACTGCTTCTGAGGTGGTGCTCAACATCAGCGCGCGTGACCAGGGGGTGCAGCCCAAGTTTTCCTACGCGCAGCTGGTGGTGACCATCCTGGATGTCAATGACAACAAGCCTCACTTCAGCCAGCCTGAGGGCTACCAGGTGTCCCTGGCTGAGAACTCCCCGTCAGGAACTGAGCTGCTGGTCCTGAGTGCCACAGATGGTGACCTGGGGGACAACGGCACTGTCCGCTTCTCCCTGCAGGAATCTGAGCCAGCAGTGGCAGCAGTTGGCCCCCCCCTGGTGTCCCCTCGCAGGATCTTTCGCTTGGACCCGGTGTCGGGCAAGCTCAGCACCATCTCGCAGCTGGACAGGGAGGAGCAGGCTCACTTTTCCCTGCAGGTCCTGGCTACTGATTTGGGTTCTCCTCCCCTTTCTTCAGTAGCTCGGGTTAACGTGAGCCTCCTGGATGTGAATGACAACAGCCCTGTGTTTTATCCTGTCCAGTATTTTGCACATATCCAGGAAAATGAGCCAGCTGGAACCTATGTAACCACAGTGTCTGCCACTGACCCTGATCTGGGACCTAATGGGACTGTCAAGTACAGTATCTCAGCTGGAGATACCTCCAGGTTTCAGGTCCATGGCCAGACAGGGGTCATCACAACTAAAATAGCTCTTGACAGGGAGGAGAAAACTGCGTACCAGTTGCAGATTGTGGCCACTGATGGTGGTCATCTGCAGTCACAGAACCAGGCCATTGTCACCATCACTGTGTTGGACACTCAGGACAATCCACCTGTTTTCAGCCAGGGCATGTACAGTTTTGTTGTTTTTGAGAATGTTGCCCTGGGTTACCATGTAGGTACTGTTTTTGCTTCCACCATGGACCTCAACACAAATATCAGTTACCTTATTACAACAGGTGATCAAAGGGGCATGTTTGCTATCAACAGAGTGACGGGGCAGATCACCACAGCCAGTATTATTGATAGGGAAGAGCAAGCGTTTTACCAGCTGAAAGTGGTGGCTAGTGGCGGGGCAGTAACTGGAGACACCCTGGTCAATATAACTGTCAGAGATTTAAATGATAATTCCCCGCACTTTATTCATGCGGTGGAAAGTGTAAATGTGGTTGAAAACTGGAAAGCTGGACATACCATATTCCAGGCTAAAGCTCTTGATCCCGATGAAGGTGTTAATGGCATGGTTCTTTACAGCCTTAAGCAAAACCCAAAGGGCTTGTTTTCAATCAATGAACAAACAGGTGCCATAAGCTTAATAGGACCACTGGACATAAATGCTGGGTCTTACCAGGTTGAAATTCTGGCCTCAGATATGGGAGTGCCACAGCTATCCTCTAACTTTATCCTGACTGTCTCTGTCCATGATGTGAATGATAACCCTCCTGTGTTTGACCAGCTTTCCTATGAAATAACTATTTTGGAGTCAGAGCCTGTGAATTCCCGTTTTTTCAAGGTGCAGGCTTCTGACAAAGACTCGGGAGTGAACGGTGAGATAGCTTACAGTATAATTGAAGGAAATACTGGGGATGCCTTTGGCATTTTCCCAGATGGACAGCTGTACATAAAGAGTGAACTGGACCGTGAGCTTCAGGAAAGATACGTTTTACTTGTTGTTGCCTCTGATAGGGCGGTAGAACCACTCAATGCTACTGTAAACGTTACGGTAATTCTGGAGGATGTAAATGATAACAGGCCATTGTTCAACAGTACCAACTATGTGTTTTACTTTGAAGAAGAGCAGAGAGGTGGTTCATATGTGGGTAAAATAAATGCTGTAGACAAAGACTTTGGGCCAAATGGTGAAGTCAGGTATTCTTTTGAGCATATGCAACCAGATTTTGAGCTGAACACAGTAACCGGGGAAATAAGAAGCACTCACCAATTTGATAGGGAAGCTCTTATGAGACAGCGGGGAGCTGCCGTATTTAGTCTTACAGTAATAGCAACAGATCAGGGGTTGCCGAAGCCTCTAAAGGATCAGGCAACTGTACAAATCTATATAAAAGACATCAATGATAATGCCCCCAAATTTTTGAAAGATCTCTACCAAGCTACAATATCAGAATTGGCAGCAAATCTAACGCAGGTTCTGAGGGTTTCCGCCTCAGACGTTGATGAAGGGAATAACGGATTGATTCACTATTCTGTAATCAAGGGAAATGAAGAAAAACAGTTTGCAATAGATAGCAGCACAGGCCAGGTGACCTTAATAGGCAAGCTAGATCATGAAGCTACTGCGTCATATTCTCTTGTCATCCAAGCAGTAGACTCTGGAGCAGTTCCCCTAAGTTCAACTTGCACGTTGAGCATTGATGTATTGGATGAGAATGACAACAGTCCTTCCTTCCCTAAATCAACTTTGTCAGTGGATGTCTTGGAAAACATGAGAGTTGGTGAACTTGTTTCCTCTGTCACTGCCACTGACTCTGATTCTGGTGACAATGCTGACCTCCATTATAGCATTACAGGCACAAACAATCATGGGACCTTTAGCATCAGTCCCAACACTGGTAGTATTTTTCTTGCAAAGAAATTGGACTTTGAGACGCAGTCGTTGTATAAGCTAAATATCACAGCAAAAGACCATGGAAGGCCACCACGGTCATCTACAATGTCAGTGGTAATACATGTTAGGGATTTTAATGACAACCCTCCTAATTTTCCTCCAGGGGACATTTTCAAATCTATTATTGAGAACATTCCTGTTGGTAGCTCTGTCATTTCTGTGACTGCTCATGACCCAGATGCAGATATTAATGGGCAGTTAACATATGCAATCATTCAACAGATGCCAAGAGGTAATCACTTCCGTATAGATGAAGTCAGAGGAACGATATTTACCAGTGCTGAAATTGATCGGGAGTTTGCTAATCTCTTTGAATTAACAGTTAAAGCCACTGATCAGGCTGTCCCTGTGGAGTCCAGGCGATTTGCCTTGAAGAATGTGACCATTTTAGTGACGGATCAAAATGACAATATTCCTGTGTTCATATCACAAAACGCTCTTGCGGCCGACCCATCGGTTGTGATCGGTTCAATCCTAACAACAATTACTGCTGCAGATCCTGATGAGGGCGCCAATGGAGAGGTGGAATATGAAATAATCAATGGAGATACCGAAACCTTCATTGTGGATCGCTACAGCGGAGACCTAAGAGTAGCATCAGCTTTGGTGCCCTCTCAGCTCGTATACAATCTCATAGTTTCTGCCACGGATCTTGGCCCCGAAAGGAGGAAATCTACAACTGAAATGACTATAATTCTGCAAGGGGTTGATGGGCCTATTTTCACCCAGCCGAAATACATAACCATCTTAAAAGAAGGTGAGCCTATTGGGACAAACGTGATATCTATTGAAGCGGCTAGTCCGCGGGGTTCTGAAGCCCAGGTGGAATATTATATTGTGTCCGTCCGGTGTGAAGACAAGAGCCTGGGGCGCCTCTTCACCATCGGGCGCCATACCGGTGTCATCCAAACTGCTGCCATTTTGGACAGGGAGCAAGGAGCGCGTCTCTACTTGGTGGATGTTTATGCCATTGAAAAATCGTCTGTTTTGCCCCACACGCAACGAGCAGAGGTATAGCTTTTATTCGGTAATTATTTACGTGTTTGCTGTCTAAATTAGCTGTTTAACATATTTGGTTTTAATTGAGTATTTTATGAGTATTAGTGCACAGCAGAACACCTGAATGCTAAGTCTGCTGATTCATTAATTAGAGAGAACCTTTCAGCCTGTATACCTCAAACCTTTTTTTTTTTTTTTTTTTTCTTCCTCAAAGCTGCCTTTCTAGGAATTTCAGAGAGGATTGGCCATAATGCTCAAATTTGGCCACGGTAGGCATAACATTGGCCAAATACATTTTGGGTACTGAATGCTTTAGGTCCTAAAAGCTTTAATCACAGGCATATCTTGAGTTTTGCACACCTTCTCATTTTAGCATTCATTAATTATTTTAAGTCTTTCTATTCCTATGTGAGTTACAACCGAAATACTGACGTGATTACAGTAATGAAAGATGATGAGGATTGGCCAGGAGGGGATTGCTCTCTGAACAGTTCATTTAGTGTCTCCAGCCTGGATGTTCTTATTCTCCCCCTGCCTTGTGGTTTTTCTAGTGAAGCCCCTCAGACAGATCTCCACATGCATCTCTAATGTACCGTTACTTCTTTACCCGCACAGATGAGCATGAAAATGATCTTGTTTCTCTCCTCTGGTGTGTCAGACTGTAAAAGTGTAACAGTTTAGCAGGCACCTTTCCTTATCAGAAGGCAATTTGCTTTGGCGTTGACTCAAAGGTCTTTAAATGTGCTCTGTTTCACTAGCTTGAGCAGCAAACAGGTTTGAGACATCAGCAGTGAAATGCAAATATTTTAATTGCCATGGAGTATGGCAATTGGATGACAGATGAAATTTTACCCCATTCTTGCCGTCTTGCACATGAAGACTGGGAGGCCTGTTGTGAAAGGGGGCCTTGTGTTTGGTTTAGCTTGCACCACGTTATGGAGATGCCTTCTGTGCTTTGTTATGAGTCATTTAACTTGCACTCACTGGAAGTTTGGGTCTGGCACCACTGAGCGTGTCAGCCGGCGGGGGATGCTGGAAGTACGGTGGTTCAACCATTTCCCCTGCCAGCTAAGCCCATTACCTCAGTATGGCTTAGCCTCATGTGTCCTAGGTGTTACCCCCATCTATATTTCCACTTCAGAATTATGTCTTTGTCTTGAGCCACCAAGGTGATTTTTTCTTTTTGATTTTAGCAGATGGGATATTTCTAATTCTTGCTTGACATCTGTAGCTTTTTATCTTAATTGTCACTTTATTTGTTGTTTTTACTGCACTATAGGTATGGTCTGTATAGGTACGTAACCTGATTTTCCTGTCCTGACAGTGATTGATGCTCTGTAAAGCACCGATGTCAGACAGGGAATCTGAGCAGAACTCAAAGATTTCTCAGTGTGTATGAAAGAGTTTATCTCAGCAGCTTGTGTGCTGTTTGCTGCTGATATTGTTTGAAGTGCATCTGAACACGAGCTGTTTGACTGCTGCTGCTGGTTTATATAGTATGCTGTTTTTATGGGGAGATTCCTGTCACACCGGTGCCTGCATCCCTGCTAGGAATTTGTAAGAGATAAAAGCAAAAAATGATAAAAATTGAGTTATTAGTAAGTTATATTTTGTCTTGATGGACAGTTATTTTAAGGGTTAAGCCTTTGTCAGTGAGCATTTGGATCGCGATCCTGCAGCTTGGAGTCTGAAGAGTGAAGCACATGACTGAAGAGTTTCTTGACTGAAGGGGGACTCACAGGAGACCCTATGGTTGCAATAGGCTCACACATTGTAAAAGTATTTAATATGAATATTTGGTGAGCAGTGAAAAGAACAACTATTGAAACTTTAAACAAATTTTACATTGTTGAATACAAACCACTCCTGAAATCAAAAACAAATGTTTTATTCTGTAAAGAATATTGAAAGCAATGGCTGGGAGGTAGGATTTCATATTATTACTTACATGTTTATAGCTTCTTAAATGCGTCTTTTCCCAAACATAATTAGCGTACAGTGCTTCTTTAGAAATATATTATAAATTATAATAGCTATCAACCTTAAAAAAAACATAACCATATGCAGCATTTCTCTTGACTGATTTCATTTCTCTGCAATAGCTTTTGCTGTCCCGCACTTGAACAAGCATTACTACAGTAAAATTCCTTGCATAAGCTGCCTGTCAGTGGGTGCTGAGTAAGCAACACAGCTTTTTTCCATGTTGCTTATGGATATTAATTTTTTTGCTCACTGGAACAGTGGTTTGATGAAATGGGTGTGCTTGATACAGTCGTAGAGTTTACTGCCAGTCTTTTATACGAAACAGCTGATACCCAAGTACATGACCAGTATCTTTTACCTTCAAAAACCCACCTTAAAATGCACTCATGCTACAGTCTTTATGCATCAGTTCTATAATCCAGAAGCCTTAATGTTTTCCTTCAGTTCTGAGTTTTATGGTGATGGCTCACAGAACACAGATAAGGGATAATGAACGTGCATGAACCTGTAGAAGTTATAAAGCCACAAAACCTAAGGGTTCTTTCACAGATAATGTCTTCAACTTTTTTGACATTTAAATGACAAAATGAGGACTGACCAATTTTGGATTCCTTTGTGAGAAGCAGGTTATAAAGCATTTTTCTACACACACAGACAAAGCATAATAGGTCTGGCTGGTATCACAATACCTAACAGTTTTTAAGCAGATAGCTGTTATGAGAAAAACCTTGACTGTTGTGCATTATCTTTCTTTCTTCTCTTACAGCATGTTGTTTTGCTGCTGGATCTAGTTAAAAAGGAGGGAAGGAGCAGCAATAGGTTATGCTTAACAACTTCCCATTCTTAGTGCCTGTGGCACCTTCTGCCCCAATGTCAGGCATCATCCTAATTAGAGCATGGCATGTGAGTGAACCAGAGAGCACTTGGAGCCGCTCAGTGTTGAACATCCCTGTTGAGATCAGGGAAGAAAGCAGCAGCAGCAAGAAGTTACTATTCAGTCTTTTTTCTAACTTAGGCTTTAGGAATGGCTTTGGGTGGCAGATACCTGGTGTGAAATAGAGATTTTTGTGGCTTCAAAGCAGTGACTAGGCATCGTCTAAGAGCAGGCTTGTATGAAACTGCTTATTTTATAAGTGAATCCTTGTCCTTGGGAAATGGTATGATTTTTTTTTTTTTTTTTTTTTTTTTTAGGTTCTATCATTAAACTCTTTCTTTTTTGTAGTATCAACTATATTGAAATTATCTACACAGTGCTCCAACTGAAAAAGTCTCTCCCACCTTTCACATCCATCCCTGGGGTTTTCCCTATAGAATCCCACTATAGAGCCATTCATTGCATAGCTATCCGGTTTGTACTCTACCCCTTTCTGAAGAGAGGGTCCAAGGTAAGAGCTATGCATTGGCTGAATCCCCTTCTGAACACAAAGGAGCTGAAAGTGTAGACTTGCATTCTTTTCAGTTAACGAGTTAAAAAAAGCTAAGAACTGTTTATGTCAGTTTCCTTTCTGAGGTGACAGGACATAAGGCAATGCTGTCAAACTGTAGAAGGGAAGGTTTAGATTGGATATTGAGAAGAATTTTTTCATGGGAGGGGTGGTCAGGCAGGGAGATGGTGGAGTCACCATCTCTGGAGGTATTTAAGAGCCATGTGCACATGGTGCTTAGGAACATGGTTTAGTGGTGGACTTGGTTGTGCTAGCTGATGGCTGGACTTGATGATCTTAAGGGTCTTTTCCAACCTATATGATTCTATGATTTACAGTTTGTGGATTTTTTAGCACTTAGGTCTCATATTTGTGTATAATTCCATGCTCATTATTGCCATATGGAAAGAGAAGTGAGGTTTTTTTGGAAAAATGCAGGTCATGAGGTAACATTTGTGTTCAAAGTACTAAATAGTCTGAGATTTTCAAGGAAAACAAATGCCCATTCCATTGTATTTTACAGCCAATTTGTGTAATTTTTGATAGTTATTAAATTTGAAAGCTGCTTTATTATTTTGACTTAGCCTATTTCAGTGTAATCTACAGTGATAAACCAGATTATTTGACATTGTATGAAAGTGTTCTGCGATCAATCATATTTTTTCCCCACTTGTATTAGTTATTAGGTGTTGCATTGCTCTTCTCTGAGAGAAAAATAATGTAGGTGTCCTGAAGGGAGCCCTTCTGTTTGCTATTTTATGTCTTTTAACATACTTGTGCTGGAAAAACAAAGAAACGAAAAAAACAATTGCTTAGTGTCTTTCTCCTGGCTTTCCAACCTAAAATCTCTTTTAACCTCTTCCAGTGGGGATGAGGGTTTCACCATCATGATCCTATATATGTTACAGAGTGACTAATGAGTATGGGTACCACTGGAAAAGCACGTGATTGTATTCTGTCTTGCCTTCCGAAACAGTTGTGTGGTGTATGTTATTTTGGGGTATTGTACATTGTAACCTGTGTCTGGGATGGCAGTAATGTTGGGAACCTATGGACAATACTGTTATCTGTGCCATGTTACTAGGGATTAAGCAGAATAGACAGAATCTTAGTTTGCATGTTTAACCCTTAAACGAACAGTTTCCTTGGGAGGAGTAATGAGCTGGCTAGGGACCTGTGGTGCTAACATGTCCGTCATATGTTACAAGTGAGAGGGTAACAGTTGGGGTGTTGGACTTGTTCAGTCCTTTATCAGGCAAGATACGGAGATTTCAGACAACATATACTGCTGGTATGGTAAAGGTCTGGAAACTAATGGAGACAGGCAGAATGCGTAGCCATTTCCCTGGAAAGAAGATCATAGCACATTTTACCATGACTCTGTGTGAACTACAGCTACAGCCATAAAACTCTAGCTGCATAGTGTAATTAGTTTTTGCAGCTTTTGACTCAGCCCAGCCTAGGTGCTGTGGCTTGGCTAGCTCTGGGTCACTGCAGCACCACATGGGTCCTTGCTGGAGTGAGATGGAGGGCTTCAAAAGCATTTTCTCTGTTTCATGTATCTTGTGCAGAGCTCCAGAAACCCAACGGAAAGGAAAGTGATGCTAAGCAAGAATGACAGGATACATTGAAGAAGATGTAGGCAGAGCCATAGGAGCATTCTTGTCCTTACCAGTGCAAATGGGAACAATGGAGTACTCCTTGTATTCATACTATTTATAAGTCATTTTATTATTTAATGATACATGGCATGTTAATTGTAGCTTGACAAAGGAAACTACTTATGCAACATTTGAGTAAACAATGAAAATCTGCCTTCTTGTCCAAGTTCCAAAACCCTTTGCTTTTCCCTAGTGCTGGTATTACTGATGTTGAGAAATCTGTAACTAAAGGTATTGCTGTCACTTGCAGTGATCTTAAAAAAGGGATCTGTAAGTTCTCCTTGAACTAGTGTGAGATGGATATGACTTATGTTGAAAACTGTTCCAAACCAATTAGTAGGTTTCAGTTCAAAGCTTTTAATCTTTTCTCATTTCTTTAATGATTCTGCTTTTCTACATTTTCTTAATATCTAGAGTTTCTAATTTCTTTGCTATTTTTGCAGCTTTGGGGCTTTTTTGCATGTGAGGTCACTTCATAATTTTTATGTTAAAAATCACTAGACTTTAAAAACAACATTCTTTATTATGGAAAATATTTTTCATGTGTCTCTAATGCAAACATTACAAATAATGGCTCACAACCAGTGTGAAAAGTTCGTGTGCTTATTTTTGCTAAGTGTTAAATTCTTCATACAAATCTCTGAATGATTCTTAGGTTCTAGTGATGGTAATTAGCAAGTCCTTTTCCATGTAAAATGACACCTCCCCAACCTGATGGAGTGCAGGTTTCTTTCTATATGCTAGTGTTATGTGAAACAATAGGTGGCTGTTCATTTTGGAGAACTTCAGAATTTGGGCACCACAGCCCTCTTGGTGTCTCCAGCTCTCATCCCCAGCTTTGCTGCAGTAAGACTATGTTGTTGCTGGCTCCTTAAATCTTTGTTATTGTCTCCGCCTATTTCCTGAGCGTGTCTTGAACTTTGAAGCAGCAAGTGCCGCATCTCATCAGAGGATGGTTTGTATCCTTTTGACTGATGGAAAGAGGCTCCAAACGTTTTTGCGGTCTTTTTTGTTGTTGTGTGTTTTTTTTTTTTTTTTCTTTTTTTTTTTTTTTAGGTCAGGGCTGAATGTTGTTAAAACACCACTCCAAAGGCTATTCTTTCCCTCCCAATAACAAAGTGCTTGTTTTGTGTGTATCAAAGCAACCCTGGAGCATGACATAGTTATACTAGTATAGTTTGTTTTAGCTGTGTCTAGACTAGGGAGTAGCATTACTGTTAACTCAGTTTGGTTTGTTACCCATGTAATTATGTCTGTGCAAAACCTGTGTGTGGACAAGCCCTAATACTCTAGGGTTCTAATTAGAAACAAAATTTACTGCGAAGAAAATTGAAGTAAAACAAAGACTTTTCTTAACATTTAGTCAGGAAAAGTAATGCCAGATCGGTATGGTACATCGTATGATTTGTTTCAGTAAATTTATAGCCTTACTTCACTTTGCCAAGAATAATACCAGATATGTTGGGAAACTGTGTCTTTGTTTTACTGTGATGTTTCTCTCTATTCTAATAAATCTTGTATTTAATTAGATCACTTAGTCTAGACTGTCACCCAGGTTTGTTTTTGTAGTAATCTGTTTTTGTTTACTTCCTCAGAGCAATAGCATACCAAAAGGACAGTAGAACAGATGGAAACTGATAGCTCTGATTATACTGTAAAAATACATATAGTCACATTAGTTAATGCAAAGGAATTTCAAAGAGTCTGTTATGAAGTGGTAATTTATGTGCCAACAGCTATGCAAAAAATAATGAAAACAAGCATTTGCCTTAATATTTCATATTCTACAGTCTTCACATGTGTACACACTGTTAGTAGGCTATTGTTCGTATTGACATAACGGTCTTGAATTGGTATACCATGGTTCTGCTTGTTTACTGCGGACATCCAGCTCTACAAACAGGTAGGCATGCTTGTGTTATCTGTCACAAACATTCAGCAGTGTCTGAGGTTCAGACAGATGGAAGGACCTTTTTGGGCTGCTACTTGTGGAGAGGAGTGTCTTCTCGCAGTGCATCACCTTCCCACTCTCTCTGCCCTCTAGCCTGGAGGTGGCATCTCCGTCCAAGTCTGGGTTCCCTGCAGCAGCCAAATGAGGGAAGCTAGCTCCTAAGAGCCCCATGAAGTTGGTCTGGAGAGGGAAAATCAAAGAGAATAAACAAAACCAAATGAGAATAACTTTGAGATGTACCATATGACCAGTAAGTGAAGTATCATCAGCATTAACACAAAGCTAACATCCTTGACTTCAGATATCCACATTTTCCAGTCTCTTGGCTAACTATACTTCCCTACAAATATGCATGTACAGGCATGTGTCAAAATAATTCTCCAACTGAGCATCTGATGAGAGATGCTTAGAAAAAAACCAAACTGGCTTAAGCAACACTGTAGTCTTCTCTGTATCATACAACTGTACTGTTTTCAGACCTCTGTCAAGCAAGAGTCAAGCCCCAAGCTGCTGTCACAAACACAGAAGTGTCTAATAGGCAAGGGGAACATGGCAGTGCAACTCGGTTATATTCCAGTTTCTCCTCTTTGTATTACTAACCTTCCTAATTTCCTAAAAATTGAGGACACATTTTTCTGTCATAGTACCTCTGGTACAAGATACACAACAAAGGTTCAGTCCAATGTTGTTGTATGTTGTCTTTGGTGAGGCATGGGTGGGCAGGCCTGTGTTGCAGTGTAGTACGTCCCCAGAAACCTGAACTGAGATAGTTTTTGATAAATGCAAGGCATGAGAGAGAACAGTAAAGCTCCTGTTTCAAGGGTTGATGTTGGTAGGTGTCTTTCTGGGCCTCTGGGGCCTACTGCTCCAGCATGGCCAGAGGTCAAGTGGGAGCTGTACTGGAGTGTCCAGCCTGCTGGGCCCTGTATCTTCTTGCTGCTCTACTGTTTATCTGGAAAGCTTCTACCCAGTTTAACACTGCACATCCATAATCTCTCTCTTTCACTGCTATGTTATATTTAACTTTTGAGGATTAAGGATGCTATCTACTTCTTGCTTGATTCTATTTGACATGGAGGAAACCGATAAACTGGAAACTTTCAGTGTCTTACAAGTGACATTTGACTCATTTCCAGATCCTTAGGTGGATATCTATGCTTTATGGGACAGCTTATTAGTACAGAGAGTAACAATCACCATCACTAATGGGAAGAAGTAATGGTTTGTTCCTGACCCTACTTTGGGAGAGCAGAGCAGAACCAGAGCTGGGCATGGCAGTACCCTGGTGCACCTCATGCCCTCGGGAGCTGGGTCAGGAATCATGCCAATGGTCTTATACCAGGTGTTGGGGGAAGCTGTTCCGAGCTGATGCACAGCTCTGCTTTGGTACTGCTGCTGATGTGCTTTTAATGTCTGCTGTGAAGCGAGGAATGAACAAAGGACAATTCTCGTTTAGTGAGTTGTGCTAATGAGTGGTAATTTCAGTTTTAAAATCATTTCAGGCTTTTCACTTAAGGATACATTTGCAGGTATATTCAGTTTTAAAGCCTTTGAAGAATTTTCAAGATGTGTTTTTGTCTAAAATATGCACAGGTAAAATGTTAACTTACAATTTTGAGTAATTTACAATTTTAAGCGAGCACATCTACTCATCTTTGTTTTTTTAACTGAACAGTATACAAGTTTGGGTTTTGGTAGTTGCAACATTTCTTGAAATATAATTCAGGAGAAAGCTGTTAATTCAAAGAATGCATACATGATGTTTCACTTACCCAAATCTGTAGTCTCCTTTTTAACATGTACACTGAGTTGATAACCTGGTTATGACAGATTAATTTATGTAGCATCCAAATCTACATAGTGCTAAACTTAGCTATAGCAATTGGTTATCAGAACAATAATTTGATGTGTAGCATCCAATAGCACCTGGAGAAAGAAAATACCAAGTTCATATCATAGGACATAGGAAATAAAAAAGTTTACTACTTAGAATTTCAAGCTAGAGGTGTAAGTTTGCCACAAGCACTGTATATGGGGAAATATGTGATTGTTTCCCTTACAGTGTACCAGGAGATAAATTGTTCCTTGGGGAACTAGAGAGAAAACTGAGGTAAGAGCTTTTCATGTCAACTCCTTTTGGATCATTTTTGATAAATTAAGACAATTCTGCAGAAATAGTTTGGAGGAGTAAATAAAATGCCTGAACTATGGCACATGTCTGCAGTGTATGTGCTTAAAGCTTGTATTTTCCATAGGGGTTTTCTTGTATCATATTACACTCTGGGATTCCTGGGGCTTTTTCCCATTCCACATTCTTTATTCTTTTCAATACAACAAATCTTTTTAATCCATCAAAATGTCACACTGTCTGAAATATGGAGACATGTTGCAAGTACAAGGCTTTTTAGAAACAGAAGACAAAATCAGTAGTTTATTGCATTCTTATTCTTCAGCAGAGACCTGCATTTTTGTTTGTGTGTTTATTTAAATGACTTTTTTGTGAGCATGTTTCTATTCCATTTGAAAGCTGCTAAATGAAGTTTTTATGTCTGTCTGGTTTGAGAAAAGAATTTGAGCCTTTATGATTTCAGTGAACAAATTAATGAAAATCCAGATTTTAACCCCAGCAGGGTCAGATTGTCTGGAAACTAATTTATGGTAGCGATGATCTTAAAGAAGTTAAGGTTTTCTTTCCATGTTTTTTTTTCTCCCTCTCTAACATCACTCAACTCATGTACTTCTAGCTTTCAAGGATTCAGCTTTTATTTTATTTTTACATATACATTTCTTAACACCAAATAAGTCCTATGATCAGAGCCGTAATTTGCAGTTTTTTATCATCTGTTTATTTCTCTATGTTGTGTTATCAAGTGGGGTTGCAGTTACTCAGAATATGGCTAAGTGATTGTGTTGAGATCGTAATTAATTAAACGTAGGCAATGGTGCCTTCTAATTTCAAGTCCTGCAATCAACAGATTTAGACAGCTGCTTGAGCCGTGCACTGGTGGAAAGAGGAGGAAGTGGCAGTGAGCATTTTCTTTGCAGGGCAGGATGATATTGGGTAGGAGAAAGCTGCACACATGCCTGCCAAAATACTTGGATCAGACTAAAGGAACACAGATGGCTGAGGCTGATAAAGGTGTCTCTTATTGTTTTTTTCTGCTCAGTACTGTTTTGAGTTTGTGTGAGAGTAAGAGGTAAGAGGGGAGGAAGAAGACTACATGAATATGTTTATTTTAATACTTTTTACAGCATAGAGAAGAAGTTGCATAAATTCAATAATCCTGTATGTCTGTGCTCAGTAGGACGCTGCATGCTGGAGCTAAGCCTTCCTTTTAGGTTTCGGTAACAAATGAACAATAACAAGCCCTTAGGGATTTGCGCTGCAGTTCTACCAAGTCCTGCTGTCTGACCTTTGGTTCTTATCTCCTCATAGGAAAATTACAATGCAGTGCTGGAAGCAGCTCCTAAGAACTGGACTGAATGCGTTGGCCACCCTGGCCTGCTCGTAACCAGCCTGAATGCTAGTGCTCCTCTTGTGTGGACCCTGCATGCTTCCTTGTTGCTGAGACCACTCATTATCATGATTATTTATTGCATGCAGTCTGTGTGTGTGTATGTGTGTGTGTATAAGTAATACCTTGCCTGCAGGAAGGTAGTGCATAAGTCTGTCTGCAGTTTGTTTGGCATAGGAGGAAGATGAGCTACTGCAGCACAGGGGTGTGTAGAGGAGCTTGTAAGGGAATAGTGAGCCGCACACACTACTCATCTGAGCAAAGTTCAGGGTTTTTAGCATTTCTGCTATTTATTGTAGTAGAAATCAATCAGCTGCCACTATCTAGGTAGTACTTTGTCTGAACTTTAAAGTTGCTTGCAGAAATGAGTCATTTTCACCAGATGTAGTGGTTGTTCCAAGTCATTGGATCCGTTACACCATTAAGCAACAACATCCATCAGTGCAGAGCTGAGGAGGAGGGACTAGAAACAAGGCCTTTTTTTTCCCCTCCATGTATTTAAAGCAAAGTCTTGAACAAGCATCTTCAGTAAGAGGCCTTAAGAAAGATTCTTGTTTTGTAAGTATAAAGTTTTCCTGCTCATGACAGTTGGAAAGCCACAGGATGTTCCCACTGGTGAGCATGAAAGTAAGACGTGGGCTTTGGGGTCATGTGCAAGCTCTTGTGCCCTGCAAGATTTCTCTCTCAGTATTTGCGTACCAGGGGAAGCATAACATCGTGTTTTAGGTATCTCATTGTTTGGCTCCCCAGATGCATCTAGAATTTGTAATAATATCACTAATAAGCCATTTGGTGAGGCTTCCAGTATCTACTCAGCAAAGTAAGAGGCAATGAAGAAGGTGAATGCACCCAGCTGTCATGGCTGCGGGACTCCTCCGAAAGTGCCCATCCTGTGTGGCTGGGACCTGCATGCCTTGCTTAAACTAGGCCGCTATGTTCAAGGTGGGTAAATTGCAGGTGCAGGTTTCTGCTCACATGGGGAATAGTCACCAGAAAATGCTCGTAGCATGTTTGAGAACAGGTTGGTGGTAGCAGTTCTTCCTTCTTCCACGCCTCCTGTGGCCCTCATGTTCAACTGCAAATGGAAATGTGTGAAATGGGTGGTGTGTTCAATTGCTCAAAAATGTTTAATAAAGTGTACATGGCAATCTTCTCATTAGAAGAAGCTTAGTTCATTAAGTGTTTTTGTTTGTTTGTTTGTTTTGTTTTGTTTCCAGCCAAGAAAGTTGTATTGGAAAGAAATAACTGCATTAGTAGGCTGAAAGATACTATCTTTCTCCGCCATTCCAAAGTGTAGCTGTGTACTTCTGTTTTTTTTTTTTTTTTTTAAGTCTGGAGTTTAGAATAAAGGATTCTGAAACAGGGAAACATTGCCTTAAGATTTTCTATATGACACCAACAGACGTTGATTAATTGGGACAGTCAGCATGGCTTTCTCTTAAAAAGAAAAAGCTTAATGATTAACTAAGTTATTTTTCTGTCCCTCCCACTGAGCATATAAAATGCTTATAAAAGAATTTAGAAATGAGGCACTTAGTTGTTGTTGTTGTGCACAAAAGAAACACAGCTGAATATTTCATAATATGTTTTATATAACCAGAAACATGAATTTCCATGTGATAGTTGTCAAGTTCTGAATATAATAATGTATGCTCCAAGTCACTGAATGTTTTCTGGAGAGAACAAAGCTGACCTTCTCCCTGGGGTGTAGATGAAGTAACACCTATATTGAACAATTTATGCACTGTAGTCTCTATGTGTGTTGCAAAATTGTGATTGAAAATGGCAAATTTGGTAAATTATTACCAATTCGAAACCCAATGAGATTGCTCTGGCTTGACGTTTCTAAACGCCCAGTGAAGGGTAGTGAGACTTGAAACGTGCCTGCTGTGAACATGTAAATTCTTTTGTTGGTGTCATCTGGGGAAATAAGACGTTCTACAAACAAGGGGATCATAATGCAATTGGCAATGACTGCCATCTTCCACTTGAAATTCCAGGTGGTTTGTGACTGTCAGACATGATGGTAGCATGCTGAAATATAGGATTACGCATCTCTTGAATGATGTCTACATAGTATTCAGCGTTCTTTTACTTGAATCAAATTCAAATCTCTTGAAATTACATTTTCAAACAAATGTTTAAGATCTGTGCATATGCTTTTGCAAAATATACTCTTGATATTTGTTATTTTGAAATATTTCCCTTCTTATTTGTCCCTCTGAACTGGCATTTGGCATTATTTTAGGGATACATTATGTGGGATAGTAAGAAATTCCAAATTTTTGGAAATAGTTTGCTTTTACGTTTTACAAATCTTCTTCCAAATTACCTAAGAGTGGCTCCTTCGTGTAATAGGGCTGTTAGAGTAGAGGTGCACTCAGGAAGCAATGGGACAGTAATAGGTAGCTGAAGAGGATCAGTGGACCTTGTATAAATTGTGTTCAGCCCAAAGTATGTAATAGATGTGAAGCTTTTTGAGATACCATGTTACATAGGGCACTGCAGTTTTAGCTCCTGTTCAGTGAAATCAGTTGCATTTCTCTGTTCTTAATCTCTGTCAAGACCCCTGTTTTATTTACTGGGAAGTAGTCTGCTCTTCTGGGGAGGAATTTTCTCTGTATTAGCTGATAGCACTTTGTAAATGACAGGTTTTATTTGTTCTTTTCCTAGTCATATGGAGAATAATTGTAGTATTGAGCTATATGATTCACCACAATCATTAAAATACAAAAGTTTATGTAATGTTTTGGTAATCACAGATGTTATGGATAGATCGTAGTGAAAATTACAGCAGGGCAGTTTCAATGTGGTTACTTTAATTTATATATTTTTGAAGTTACATCCATCATAAAACTACCTTATAAATGTGGTATTGTGGGTTTACATAAGAGTAATGTCAGTAGCTTGCAGCTAAATATTCTTACTTTATGAGCCCCCTAAAAGTCATTTTCCCTCTAATAGTCAATCAGTGGAAGTTTCATAGGTCCTAGCTTGCACACACCTAAGCATCTGAAATTCAGTTTTACCTTAATAGATGCTGGATTTAGGCCTCTTATGGCATGTGGACTGTGCCGTCAGAAAAATTTACAACTTCAAGTCCAAGCCTAATATATATACTTTTGAGGGAGTGTTGTTTGTGTTATGGGTTGATAGGTTTTGCCTGGCTCCGCTGGCTGTCTAAAAGATCGGTGGGATGATGGCACACTGGTGCGATGGTCGGGTGGGCTTATCTCAACCACTTAATTTCTGTTGAGGGACATAAATTCTGATCCAGGCTTGTTTGTTTTTATCATGACGGTGGCATTCTTTTCTGAAAGTAGCCTTCACTGGTCCTTTGAAAGGAGCCTGCATGTTGCTCTCCAAAGAGGCAGTTTGAGGAGGTATCTGGTGGGGGCTGCATGGTGACCACCCTGGCTCACCTCCTGCCCCCCGCTGCTCAGTGCTGCCCTTGCTCGCTGCCTTGGCACCAACAGCTGTTTTCAGCACACTGTAAAGTGGCTTAGGATACACATCCAGCTGAAAAATAGCCCCAGAATAATTATTTTTCAGCCAGGTCAATTTTCCTAACCCATTTTACAGCCTAGTGATGCAAGAGCCAGTGCTGGCTGACAGTAAGGGGCAGTGAGGGACTGGGGATGAAGGGCTGGCAATAGAGCAGGGGGATTAGCAGTGGCTTAAGCCAGGATAGTTTCCAAAAATGTTATACAGGCTATTTTTCGCTCACAGAGTATTTTGATACCGCTGAAAGTTTCATGTCTAAATCCTGACATACAGTCATTTAATAGGTTTGGAGCATTTGGGGTTCTGGAGCATCTCCTGGGACTTGGTTCCTCTATCTTGTGTGCCTCTGCTGGATGGGATAGGGTGCACTGAGTAGACTTGAGATACCTGGAGCCTTAGAAGAGAAACCTATTTTCTCTAGAATCTTCTCAGTTCTAAGTCTTCATCTAGTTCATTGGCTTTTTTTGTTGTTTTCTATAAAATCCTATTTGCTATTCTTATATACATATATATACATATTAAATAGAGGCTTATCTTTTTCTGGCTTTAGCAAATAGACAAGTTTTTTAAAATGAAGCAGAACACAGCTTTTGGATTTGATTGCTATTATTTTGAAGCTGAAAATGCTGTAGAAGTCAGGTTTTAATGATGGCTTGCAACAAGTCTGCCAAAGAAAATAACAAAGCTATCTAAGGATTTAGTTACTAGTACAACTGTTTCCTCATTTCAAATGCACGCAGTCCTGGGTGAATAATGGCATACAGGAATGAGCGGAATGAAGGAATGCAGCTGGATGCTGCAGCCCCAGGAGAAGTCACAGAATTGTGGAATCAATCATCTAGGTTGGAAAAGAGCTCCAAGATCTAGTCCAGCCTTTATGTTGAAGTCATCCAAAGCCAGGGCTTCAGTGGTCAGAGGAGAAGCACTTAACAAATTGCAAAATGATCTTCCCTAGGCACAGAGGGTTCTTGGTTATTGAGCCTCTGGCAGGGGAAGATGAGTGCACGTGTCCCTCTTTCAGAGTACGGAGCCTTTGCAGCATCAGGCAGGAGAGCTGCACAGAGGTGGTTATGGCAAGGTGTTAGAAAATGTGTTGATGTATTGTGCACATCACCTTCCCAAGGGGAATAGGTGAAGTTTATCCCCTTCTCCAGCTAACATCCTTGCAGCCTCTATTTTTTTTTTATTTTTTTTTTTTTTTTTTTTTGCCACTTTCTTTGCCCTGATCCAAGTCCTGCAGTCCACATCTCCAAAGCATCATTGTTGGAGGTAAGGCAGGCAGGCTGTGAACTCGCTGTGGGTGTGTGCAATGATGCTGTGGCGTGATGGAGGCTTGTCCCACAGAGTCCCATGTTGGCTCCCTCACTTTTTTGGTCTCATGAACTTTTTACTTAAGTGCTTGCCCAAAGTAAACTCATTGTAAGGTAATTCCTAGTGTAGGAATCCAGGCTTTGTCTGAAGAGGAACACTGAAAAATAGGAAGATAAACCTTCAGTTTGGAAGAAAAATGCTGTTTTTTCTTCCTATTGTACTCTATTCTGTCATTGTCTGCACCCATGGGTGCTTTCCCCTTCTGTTAATTTCCAAATGTAAATTTCATGTATATGTTTATTTATGTATATGTATGTGTGTGTTTATTTTAGTGTGTAGTCATTTGTATTTATTGTTTTTATTTAACACTTCTTCCTGCTCTTTTACTGGCAGCAGTATTTGATTTATTTCTGTGATTAATTCTTATCCCTTTTAAATCCACTGAGCTTTTTTAAAAGAAGAAAGAAATCTTAACAATAATAGTAGCATTCAAGCTCCTTTATCTTCATTTTGTTCCAGTGCAGTGGTGGATATTCCAAATTCTCCA
Source organism: Nettapus auritus (assembly GCA_011076525.1). Lineage (NCBI taxonomy): Eukaryota > Metazoa > Chordata > Aves > Anseriformes > Anatidae > Nettapus > Nettapus auritus. The sequence goes on along the minus strand of CM021768.1, from coordinate 62,675,563 downwards.
TAGTAATAGAGAAGTATTTCAGAAGCAAATATCTTGCCAGATCTTTGCATTTTCATTACAATTATTGCTAAGGAAAAAGAGTACTTTATCAGCCATAGGCTTTGTAGCACTAGAACATAGATGTTTAAAGCTGATGCAAATTAGTGTTCTCTTTTCATTGTGAGTATACTGCTGAAGTGCAATTTTTTTTAAGAACCAAAGATCTTTTCTTAGAAAGACTTTACTGGCATCTTTTTGGTACGCAAGCAGTGCAATGCATCCCTGCGGTTTCTTACAGGCCGAACAGAAAGATCTCCCTTACTCTGCCTATTTTGTTACTTGTGGATTATGTGCATTAGCTGTTATCCCATTATATGGTACATTCACAACTGCTCTGTTCAAGTTCTGAAGTAACCAGGTTGGGACTGTGTATAGTCCTGATAACATAAAAAGAGTACAGGAAGGAAAAAAATGGAGCGTTTGGCTACTGGAAGGACAAATAATGAACCAAAGATTTCTGCTTACATTTGTTCAACATTTTTCTTGTTTTCTGTCTGGGAGATGTCTGCCTGACTTCTGTCCTTAGGCAGACATCTCCGCTCTTTCATTTTGCCTGTCATATCTGACCTAAGCCCCAACCAGGGAATAATTTTTGCTCCTGAAGGCTCTGCGTGATCTTACAGTAGTTTTTCTATGCTGTAAGTGTGATGAAAACAAGGGTTAGAAACTGTGGGGTTTCTCTAAGGTTATCAAAGAAGCAGATCCAGCTCTGTTTTGTGAAAAGAAGTTGTTTCCTAGAGTGAGCCCAAGGAGCCTGGCTACAGCGGTGAGTGGGTTGAAGCCTTGCAATACGGGTGCAGAGCTCTGCTGGGGCCACTCGGAGGGTGGGTGGTGAGCACAGTCAAGTTGCAATAACAGCTACACTTCTTTTTGTACAATATATTGTATTTTTATTTTGTTTAATCCCACTGTTGAGGTTCTACGTAGGACTGAATTTAGAATTAGCATTATAGCGTTAAACGGTTTTAGTATCCAGTTTTTCTACGTGGCCAATTCATGGGACAAACATACTACCCTTTCAAAAGTAATATATGTATTTAAATGTAAGCCTTCTTAGATCAAAATAGTTCATAAAGGTTAATAATGAATGCAGTACTGTCCTTGTCTGGACTAATTACTGAATGCTTCAAATTAAGGATATTCATCAAGTCAAACCAGGAAGAAAGTGATCTAATAAAAAAACACGTTCAAAGGGCTTTCATCTCTATTGAGATTACATCCACAAGTCAGTTTGAAAAGACTCACCTTTGTTCACTGACATTTAAGAAATTAAGTAGCTTGGGGCTACTCATTAAGTTGCAGTTAAGACTTGTTTAATTAGTGGTGGATACATCTCTAATACATAAGATTGATTCTGGAGAAGTTACATATGATAGCTGATTTGATGTTTGAGACCTAGTTAATTGCATAGCTAAATGGTTATTAACAGAAAGTAAAAAAAAACAAAAAAAAAACAGTCATACTTCACATAGCAAAAACCATATAATTTTTCTATATAATATGGTATAATATTTTATTAAAAATTTGTCCACCTACCAAATTTTACCTGCAAGGCAATGGAGGTTTGTGAGAATTGGGTAGAATATGGGTCCGTCACTCAGTTAAGGGGTGACAAGTGTAATAAAGCAAGGCAAAGTGCATGGAATTGTTTGTGTTTGGATTAATTCCTTATGTGCATCTTTTTATTAGACTTCTTTCTTCACCATGGTTTGGTGTGCATTCCTAACAACATAAGAACATGCATGTGTGGCAAGAAGAAAATATTAAACTGCGTTGTGTAATTGTAAGGGTTGAACCTAGATCAGAACATTACATTTGGGTCTGTTGTGTCCCTGTATCAGCTAAACATTATGCCATAATACATAAGTAAAGGGAAAGGAGTTATTTCTTTCCTTATGGGCTTCAAGTATTTATGAATTTTCATACTGATGGATTTTTGAGACTTGTTTTTGTAGCTATGTTGAAAATTTCAACCCTAACAGTAATATCAACTGCAGAATGTCTTAGGCATAGCAGCATGCAGTACTATTATGTAGAGGACAGGCAAGGTACGGAAGTAATGCTCTTAGAAGGTCATTTGACTTCTGGGGGTTGTTCACTTTGTTAGCCCAAACACTAAAACCTTGTGTTCTTGGGTTCTGATTAGTGACACTTTAATAAAGTCATTTGAAGTTCTGTAGACTGAATTTTCCACCTTTTCTAATGTTTCTATGGTCACAGGGAAGCAACCTGTATTCAATCTTTTAAATGCAAATCTTTGAAAAGTTACTGTGCAATTTTGTATACTGGACTTCTTCATGGGTTACAAAAAGTGCCTTTTTAAAACAGCTACAGCAATGTCTTTTCTCTTTCTTTCCTGTTTTCCTCCTCTCTTTCTTCTGATGTGACAGCAATTGACTAAACTTGGGTCTTTTAGGGTAACAAAGGATTGAGAAAAATCTTAAAGGTTTTTATTGCTGCACTTTTTTGGCTGGGCCAGGACAGACAAAGACCTTTCCACTTGATTAGATAATAAGGCTAACGTAGGCTTTGAGTGAAAAATATCTTTGCATTCTCCTCTTCTTTTTCTTCCAACCCCCCAAAAAAAAAGAGAAGGGGGAAAAAAAGAAAAAAGAAAACTATGCCTAATCAGCCACAATTAAATCTTTCATGGCGAACTCACTTTGGAGGAATTGATGCATTTTGTATTGCCTAACAACTCGAGTGAACATTTACAACACGTGAGAACTGAGGGGAAGAAAAATTATGGTCGTCTCTTTGGTTCACAAGAACCAGGGAAGGCAGGTCATTGACTTGATTTTCATGGGAAGATTGACTCTGGAGCACTCGCAGATTCAGAAGTGGAGCGAGCTGGTATTGACAGCTGCGGCATGGGGAGGAGATCATTGATTGTGCCATGGCTTGTTGGGGAAAAACAAGGGAAGATGTAAAACAAAGCACGGAAAGGGAACAGTGGTTGCAGTGTCCCAGGGCTGATGAGCAGCTTCTTGTCAGTGCTGGATAAGAGTTGCTCTTTGACTCAGGAAGCTGGGGTAGAGAAATGTTAGTATTAACTGAAGAGGTTGTCCTTAAGTGAGAAAGAGCTTGCTCTTAATTAAGCTGAAGAATTTGTACCATATTCCTCTACTGTATACAGTGAGAGACTGCATGGGATGCTCCTTGAGTCCCATTGTCCTCATTGCTGAAGAATAGCTCATACAAAAGACACTGGAAATCCACGTGTGTTTTCCCAAGATAGCCTGTAGTATATATTAAGAAAAGTGTAATACCTGAAGCAGTTTTTAATTACTATTTTAAAGATTGCTTTTCTGGCACCTGTTTTGTGTGTAGATTGTGTTTAAAATTTATCTGGACACTGAGGTGTGCTCACATAGATTGGTCCACTTATTTCAGATCATTGTTTGTCTCCTTTTATCCAATTAATCTCGTTTTCTCATCCCTCCCTCTGCCTCTTAATCCATCGTTTCCCACTCTCACGGAGAGCCAGCAGCTCTACCTCCAGCCAAGTTTCCTTCTATTGTAGAGGCTTTTCCAACTTCCTCCCCAGGAAGGTTTTGGTCCCTTTTGAGTGTCACACGCAGGATACACAATTGTTACTCAAAGTAAATAATTTTTTTCAGATAAGAGGCCCACTCTTACAGTGAAGTTGCAGTTAGGACAAAATATATTACAGCCTAATCTCATGAGCTAGTAAAATAGCTTAAACCAAACAAATATGCAGATTGCATGTGATTTTGCAGGTAGAGGAAACATGGCAAGAGCCAAATCAAACAAGTCCTACACTTAAGGGCTGCCTGGGAGAAGGCTTTTGCTATTTTTCAGGCGTTTACCTAGGTGCTTCAGCCCAAGGAAGCCAGTTAGTACTGAGCCCAGGCTGCCATCTGGGCTCCACAGGATTGATGCCCCCCCCCCGTAGCAGCCAAACTTACCCCTAGCCCTGCCCAGGGTCCCAGGCCTGTTCGTGGAGCCCAGCCCAGAAGGTTACATCACTGTGTGTGGAAAAATCACCTCCCAAAATAATGATGAAATTGTGAGAGAATGGGGTCTGCTTGTTCTTGGGCTTCTGGAGTGCAGGGTGGCCAGAAACACAGAGGTAGCTTTTTCCTTCCCATCTCAGGCCAGAGGGAAGGGGACCAGGTAGCTAGCTCAATGCTATCAACTTTTGTCTGACTTGCAAGTGAATATATTTCTCTGTTTTCACCAGACCCTTTCTATGTGTGCCTTTCAGGATCACCATGCTGTCAGGGACTGCAACTTCATAGGTGACAGCAGTTAAGTACATCTTAGCCAAATTTTCACCACTTCTTTTTAATCCCACATTGAGGGCTTATGTATATGCATTGAGATATGAAAACACTTGAAATTTATTTGTTGATTAAAGTGTATACATGATGTTTCTGTAAACTGTGACTGTTTAAGAAGTTATTCCATCTGAAATGTGCTGCCTTATTTTTTTCTCTTTTTCAGCACATAGTACTGGTTCATTATTTTATCTGTTTTTCCATGAATTACTATCTGGTCTTGTACAACTATTTTGTATTAAAGAAAAAACAAACAAACAAACAAAAAACAAAACAAAACAAAAAAAAACTTTTCTAAAATAAAGCAAATGAATTTTCCTTTTAAAAAAGCTGGAAGTACTATTTACACATGCAACTAAAACGATTTACATAGTTACTCTGGTTTGAGCTGTTCTTTGCAATGGAGTTATTAGCAGTTATCCAAAGTCCTCAGATTTTGATTCTGATTCTGACTGAAAGCAAACCAACCCACGCTACCCCACCTCCAAAAAAACCCTGGGGTTAGTGCTGCACAAAGATCACCATAGGAAGTGGCTGAGTTTTTTTACCATTGGCTTTTATCTGAATCCCTGCTTTGCTTGAGCTTTAGAAGTCAAATGAGCAGAAGAAATGCAGCAGATAATTTGAAGTGTGTGGGAAGAATGGAAGCTGAAAGATGGGCTTTCTTAAAGCTTCACTCAGTTCCTGCCTTCCCAAAGTGAAAGCAGGGAGATTATTCTTTGTTTGCTGTATTTCTACAGCAAAATAATTGCCTTGAGGATGCCTGTGTAGAAAGATACATATTTCAGATTATCTTTGTGTTAAATAGTTGGGGGGAAAGCAGAAGTAGGCAATTGGTTTGGATAAGTTAAAGTGCGTTATTTTTTAACCATGAATGTCCATCCTTAGTTTAGACCTGCTATGCCTTAATCCATTTGTCCTGCAAAGCACTTCCAACTGTAATTGGTCTGAGCTGGGGTCTTACACCTCACCTGGGAGATGATCTGTTTTTAGCTGATTTGTGGGCCAGCAACTTACACATCCCAGCAAACCCGTGCTGTCAGGTCACTGCTGCCTGCAGCACTTCTGTAGCTGCTTTTTTCCTGCCTGAAAAAGCTTAGTGCCCCTCTAAACAGGGGAAAGAATAGACTGCAAAAGGAACATCAGGTTGTGAGAAGGGTTCAGGGAGAGCTACATGTTATTGCTATGCATTCAAGCAAAAAAAAATCTGCTTTCATTGAATTCAGAGCTGTCATATTAACATGTCAACTCATGGTGCAGTATGTTGCAGATGAGCAAATGTGGTGTAGCAATATTGCATTAAAATACAGCAATATCTGTACAGAACTAAAGGCACAATAAAAGGAAAAAAATCATTCTTGCTAAGTGACAGGTGCCTGCAGAAATACCATTTTAATTCCAAAGCTGCTCTATAGCTGCTACTTAGTGCATTTCTTTTATTATAGCACATTCATTTCTGTACAAGTACAAAAAAGCAAGCGCAAAAGCACTTTCATTACCAACCCCTAGGCTTCCAACTTGACTGGTGGCCTTTCCGCACCCCAAACTTTCTCTTTATAAAGGCTGAGGATTTCATATATCAGCCCCTTTCTAACCTCTTGCCCACTGAAAGGGTGCAGTCTCTGATTTATCACTTCCATTGTTTGCATTAATCTAGCCCTGAGTAGATCTATTATCTGTCTTCAGCTTTTCTTAATGATAGTTTTCCCAAGTTGTTTGGCACTTTAAGCAGTTGCATGATTGGATATTGCAGACAATGTAACTTGATGTATTCCTAACTTCAGCATCCTATTGCCATTAGTTGCACTAGGAATTCAACATCCTGAAGAGGAGGCTGATTCATTAAGCAGTTTCTTATTTTTGTGTGTGTGTGTGCATTAGTTAGAATAATGGCACATTTATACTTGCAATGTGGGATAGACAATTTAGATAGTGTAGTTCTTGTAAGTTAGCTTTTATTTTAAATGCATGTAACTGATTAAGTGGCTTGGCAGCCAGTCAGTGATTACTTAAGTACTGAACTTCACAGCAGTTTTAAAATGGAAAAACAGCCAGTAATTTAGTGATATCATTGAGAAACATAACATTCTTTCAAAACAAGCAAAGACTTTGTTCACAAGGGATAGACGTCACCCCTTCTTTTGGCCTCTGCTGTCTCATACATTCCTATATGCTGCTTTGTTCCATGTTAAGCAAAAATGAAAGTCAAGTATTTCCTTTAATCTAGTGCAAACTTTACATTTGCTAAAGCCATACAAAACATCCAGTACTGGAGTACATCCACCCTAAAATTGCAAACTCTTGTTTTGTGCTTTGTTAATTGGATTAAGTGGTTGCTGTTATCTCTTCAAGAATCAAAAACAAGCTCTCTGGGTATTTTAGTATGGAAGAGCTTATTTACATGGGGCGGCTGTGTTTTGTCTTGGTCCTCAGGAAGCTAACTGGCAACTTTGGCTTGCCAGTGTTGGTATTTGTCTCCACCTGTCAAAAACAGTGCAGACTGTCATCCAGGAAGCCCTACCATTCAGGTAGAGCAGACTGTAGACAAGATAATCAGTAACATGGGAAGATATAGGCACAGAGAAGTGAGTCTTCTGAGTCTCACTCCTATTCTGTCACCTAGATTGTCATTTTCTATTCAGGCTGATTTTTTACTAAAGGCACAGTCCAGACCCATGGCACATTGTAGTCCAGTATTAGTTGGAGAACTCCTGTTCTAGCTTAAAAAAACAGTCACCTTGCAGTTTGGCAGTACTGCTCTAGTTGCTTACTGTGGATTTTCAAGACTAAAATGAGTCATTGTTAGGCTTGCACATAATTCTGTGTTCTGTCCTGATGCAGTATCTGCAGATTTTGCCTGTAAGGTGCACACAAATCTGTATCGTAGGGAATTTGTTTTCTTGAAAATGGTTAAGGAGAAGCTAACAAACCATGGCTTGTCCTAATTTTCTTCACAGAAAAGCTGAGTGAGTCGTGTAACTCATCTCTTAGATGCTACTATCTGGAGGCACGCAATGCATGCAACATCAGCATGCAACAGTCTAAAGATTTATGTGGTTTAAATAAGTGTATGAGCCTACTTTAAAGTGTGTACAACTTAAAAGAAAATAAATAAAAAGAAGGATAGCTGCAAAGGTAAACTTGTCTAAAATTGGCAGAGGCATGCAGGTATCAGTTGGGCTGCGTTTGTAAAGAGCTGCCTGGATCCCAGCTGCATCCTGTGATTGACACTGATGCATCCGGATGGCAGCAGTCCTGCTGTTTTCAACTTGCTGGGTTTTCTGTCCTCAGCAGGTCCCTGTGTGCTCTCCTCGGCGGGCACTGAGCGGTGAGCTGATTAAAAGCCTCCTTGCTGCTGTGTCTGGCTTTGGGCAATTGCAAAGCTTTTCTGAATGCTGCTCAGTGTGGTTTTGGTCTGTGTGATTTGGTGTGTGCTGCCTTAAATTCTTGTGTTGAGAGCATTAAGAAGATACTTCTATTTCTTCCCATAAATGAAAGTGTTCCCTGAGAGCATGAAAAAAAAAAATAATTGTTTGATAGGAAGTATTTGATGTAGAAATTACAGCTTTGAGTGTAAAGAACAGATTGTTGTCATGAAGATTTCTCAATAGTATATACTGTTGAGGTGCTCACAGAAATTTTCCTCAGCAATGACAAATCAGGAAAAAAATACCTAAATCATGTGTCTAGAAGACAATTCAGGCAAGAATTGGTTTCTTGAGCCCAGTTCTAGCAAGTGGTTTGCCTGCGGTCAGGGATATCCTCAGACAACATCCTGAGACCCGAAGCTCCAAGGAAGCTGGTTTCAGCATGGTGGATTGTACCTGCAGACTGCACTGCTGATTTTATCTGTGATTAACAGAGCTACAAGGTAGTTTGTCCAGAAGGAAATCTACCATGTTAGTGAGACAGAAATAGGGAGGAAAAAGTCAGTTTAAAGAATGACTTTTCATCCTCCAGCTCACAGACCGAAAGTACTAACAGACTAATTGAGTAAGCATGGAAGAAAAAGGTCTTTTATAGTCACATTGCAGCAAGAAAACCCATATGATCATGCAATATTTTTATTAATTTCTTCAAAAAAAACAACAAGAAACAGCCACTTGCAATACTGAGCAGCACTGCAGCACTACTGTTATTCTTCTTCTCATCAGTAAAGTGAAATGCTGAGACCGTTCCCCCATCTAATGTTATTCCTCACATGGTGACATTCAAAAACCCATTGACAAGCTGCAAATGATGTGTGAAGCAAACTCCAGGATTAAGTTTTATAACCTTCCCCAGGGGGAATTTAGAGACAGGAATGAACTCAGGATAGTAAAACAAAAGGGCACAAGTGAGATGGATCAGGAGAACTCATATTCATATTTACCTAAATGAGAAATACCAGCCAGTCTTAGTTTATGTGGTGTCCTGGGGGTTTTACACACAGGTATGTAGGACATTATTTTATAGCTCCTTCTCACAGGTTTTACTGCTTTCACTAATGAGAAACTACATCTCTCCAGCTTTGCATCTGGGATTTGAAGGTGCAATAAATAAAACATAAACGGTAGAAGACCAAGGGCTTATGTCCTGTGGATATGTTTGCATCTTGGGTTTCGAAAGGCATATACCTTCCTCCTGGGGGAGCCGTCATTTACTACCGAGTTTGTTGTTGGATGGGTGTGAATAGGCTTTGGGGGCCCTTAGACATAGTTAAATTGCACATGTTAATGAAGTGGTGGGGCTAGGGACCTCCTTCCCTGTAGTAATCAAAGAAACAGCTAGTTCCCTCGCATATCTATAAGATTATTTCCTTTTATCGGCCAGTATTAGCTTCTTTTGAAGTCATTCAGGCTGTGACTCAGCAGAGAGGATACTTGGCTTGGTTCAAAGCACACTCTCTGGGGTTAAAGTGAAGTTCAGCATGTTAAGTCCGGTGGGGGGAATGACAATTTGATGAGAGATGGCTTCCCAACCCCATCTGTGTGCAGACATTACTGAGGAAGGCTTGATGCTTGCGTTTGTTTCCAGGAAGTGTGCTTACAAAAAATGAAAAATCATGATGTCTTCATAATGGTTGCCAAAAATACAGAGACCTCCTGTGTAAAGCTGAGCTCTGTCATCAGGGCAATACCATGGGGCGAGCTCCAGTTGCCAAATTAAGATCTATGTCAGGAATGAGAGGTCAGGACCCAACGTCGTTACTCTGTCTGATGCTGCATTATCACCAGTATGATAAGTTACCATACTCTTCATAGTTTGCAGTGCTGTCCCTTCTAGATTTCTGAGCCATATGTCGTGTTTTGTGTGCAGTCGTTTTTAAGGTAATTAGTGCTTTTTTCTTTTTGGATTGCTGTATGCTTTTATGCGTCTGCTCCCTTCTGTACAGGTCACTTTTTAAGGAGTGACCAAAGTTTGGAAAGACCAGTAATGTCTGCTTTCAGGAATATGAGACAGAAAATATTCAGCAAGATTCTTCATTAGATACCCTTTGGAAATAGGCTAAGTCAAAAATAAGTACAAAGAAGTAAGTTCAGCATGAGGAAAAAGTTTTAGTAATAACTAAATAGCCTTGTATGTATATGAATGAAATCACATGGTTTTTAATTACAAAGCATGACTCCTTGCTTGCTTTTCCAGCCCTTCTCTCAGTTTGGGTCCCAAGCATTCCTTCTGCCCGGGGTGCAGGAGGAGGCAACAAATGCTCTTCAGAAACTAGCCAACTGAATTATGGAAAAATAAGCATTGTCTTCTGCTGTTCCCTGGAGTACAGCAGAGTTCCTTACAACCCTAACAAAGCACGGACTTAGCTCGGTCCCTGCAGACCCCAACCCACATGGCCCCTTTGGGGAAGTGTAGGGCTGAGCATGGCTGTGACCAACAGAGGCTCTGTGGTGGAAAGGCTTGGGGTGACATTTTACAGTCGTTTACTTAGCTAGATTTGTGTAAACAACTTTAATTGCTGCATTTCAGAGAAAGGAGCTTGTATCTGAGTATCTGCTCTCGTGAGTGCTATTTCCTGAAAAGAAACTGAGTTATTGCTGAGCCTGATGGGTTTTTCCTCCTAAAAGAAAGGAGGCAAAACATACATGTGCAGTCTTTGGACAGCTTATTGTATTTGCAAATGTGGTTTTGATTTCTTTTTTTAATTAAAATACCCCTAGTGATTATGGGTGATCCAGCATCTGCCCTTCTTGGCCCTTGAAGCTGTGTGGGCACAAGCCCATGTGTGGCACAGCTGTCCCTTGTTCCCAGCTGTCAGGGGTGTTCCCAGTGACCTGACACCTGGCCAGTGTCTCCAGGTTGTAACCTGAAGGTGGAAGGTTGTGTCCCCCCAGTCCCAGCTGCCAGCAGTTTCCTGTCCTCTGGCAGGGACATTTCAGTGGGGAAAGAGTGGTGATAACAGGTGACATTTTACAGATCTAAAGTAAAACAGGGAGAGAAGTTAACCTGCAGTGGGATACCCCTAGCAGGAAAACAACCAAAGACTGTGTTTTTCTTTAACATTGCTTAGCACTGCAGCAAGTGGCGTCCTACACCCCAAATATTTTTCCTGTGATCAGTATCAAACCCTGAATATGATATTTTGGTTGTTGCTAAAGGAGTTCTTCCCAGAATAAGATGCTGCTTGGTGCAGATAGCACAGTTTGCTTCTAGATGAGGCAAATTCGTACACGAATTAACCAGGAATGGCATACTGGTGTTGGTGAGCAACATGGACCTTCGTATGGTAAACCTTTCAGGATGGCTGAAACTTCATTAACTCAGCTGCTCATTAATGTGTACTTGCATTTAATTCCTGTTATTGTTCACATTTTTGTTTTTTACATATTGCTTTGTTGAAATGCTGCGTGTCATCCTGTGGCTTTGACCTGTAATACCCATTAAGTGCTTCCCTGTGATTGCCTAAATCCTACAGGCAGATTCCTTAGACTTTTCCGCTCAGGTCTCACTGTTGTTGCACCTGTTGCTATTGTCTAAGCCAGAAGATGAAGATGGTAAAAGCAGATGGAAATCACAGCCTTCCGAAGTTGTTGCAGCAACCAGCTGTGAGAGTCTCTCAGACCTGAACGAGGAGCCTGTGCTTGTGTGTCTGGTCTTCTTGTTGTCAAACGGGCTTTGTTTTGCTTTGCTGGGTATTGTGGTCCTGTCTGATAGGTAGTCACTAGAAATAGGAGCAGGGAAGTGGAGATTTTTGTGCATATTTCCTTTGGAGGTCATCTCAGATGGTTTTCAGATGATCACAGAAGGGGAGCGTGCCAAAAAGTTGAATCACTGCTACTGTGTCGTAGTGGAGACTTGACTTTTCCAGAACACTTTTGTGTCGCAAGTAACGCCCACAGTTTGGGTGCTGAGCTCTGAAATGTCTCACCGGTGTTCCTGCAGTGCTTTGATGAGGAAAAAGTCTTTTTGAATTACAGGGATCATCTGGCTGTCTCTTAGAAAAATAAATTCCAAGTGGTCTTTGTTAACCACTAAATTACAGGTTATTGTGGCATAAAATAGAAGTTCATTTAGACTGCACATTTTTGTTCTGAAATCGGCAGGAGGAGGAAATGCTGATATGGGTGTATGCATAGAAGGAAGATTTATCAAAGCATACGTTCACACACCCACTTTTTTTAAAGCTATGGTCAGTAAATGATAGGCTTCCTTCCCTTGTTTTTGAATGTCAAGTAGATTTCTAACGAAATTGTTTATATACACATCCCTTTTAAAACTATAAAGCACCATCAGGTCAGTGTGAGGCCTCAGTGTCCAGTTTGAAGGGGGCGATGAGGGAACTTCGGACTCAACCTCCAGGCTTTCCTGCCAGCACAGCTTCTTGCCGGGACGGGAAGCAGCAGAATATGAATTAAACATTTCATTTTTGATAGCTTGTGCATCTTTTTCTTGCCATTTATCTTAATGTGTGTTGAGTCCTACAAACACTCTTCCCAAATACAAATTATGCAGATATTTTAGTTACTTTTTTTTTTTTTTTTTTTTTTTTAATACAAACAAATACAGAAAAAGGGAAATTGCATAACCTGCAGTCCTAAAACACTGGATAGTGAGTAAACTATTTTCCCCAGACCAAGCAAAACTATACACACAAAGAGTTCACACTTCATTGCTAGACCTACTAGACACACACTATTTATAATTTTGAACTTGCCAAGACAGTCAGGATGTAGGTTTCAAAGCAAATAAATCTGTATATAGGTTTGCATAGCCTTCCTTCTTCAGGGACAGTCTTCCTGTTTCCTTTTCAATGTTTCTCCTAAAATTAGTTTCTTTCTTGCAGTAAACACAATTGGGTACTTCTAAATATTATATAGGGGGGAAATGTTACTGGTTTCAGTTGTCTTGCTATGGGTCTCAGTGATGCTGGTAGCAATTAATTAGTACCACTTGTTTTACTTGGTGGTGTTTAAGCTGTAGAAACTGAGGGCATGCTTAACCATAAATGACCAAACCATCTCCTGAAGGGCTTTGTTTATAGCTGCATTGGATGGTCCGTAATTCCAAATAAATGTTTCTTTCTTTAGACTTTGTTACTGATTCTTACAATTTAATGGACAACCATAATTAGTTCCATTGTTCCTGTTAGTCCAAAGATTTAAAACAACTCCTTCCCTCCCCTCTGCCCCACTGCTTGCAGGGTTCCCCATCACTGCCCCAGCAGGACCGTGCCCACTGTTGGCTGCTGCACATTGGCAGCATGAGGAGGATGAGCAGCGGGTGTTTGCGTGTGCAGGTCCCTCGTGCATCCTCCGACTGGCTCTGCCTTGTCCCAGCAAGGGGACACCTGACACCCCTGTGCTTGCCCTCCTCCACTGTCCCCCCTCCCATGGGGCCAGAAGTACTTTGGGGTCTCTAGCTGCTGAGGTTTCCATTTGGGGCTGCATAAAATTTGGTTGAAATCCTTCGTGTTTGCTTACTTCATCACACTTTTTAAAAAACGTACTCCTTGTAATAGAATGGAAAAAAATGTTGAAGTAAAGTAATTGGAAGAAAACCCAGTGATCTTTAGGTTTGATCACATTATAGTTTGCTATACTGCAGCAGGAGCAGCAGAGGGAGCACAAGTTAACGCATGATTTCTTTACCAAGAGCTCTGCTGTCATCTCTGATGACATTTTGCTTAATGGAAAATAATGAAAAACAAAAAAGACCCAATCTAGTGAGTTTTCGAGAGGGCAGGAGGATAATGTCCCCGGCATTAAACCTGAAGGGACAGCATAGGCAGGCTTACGCATATGCCAGGCGGTGATGTGGGTTGCAGGAGGGCAGCGTGGTTTTGTGCCAGGCTGTGGCCGGTGGCAGATTCACGCTGTGCAGTTTCGGGGCGCCACGGTGCCTGCCCTCCTGCCTCTCGGTATTTTCCTGCTGGACCTGAAGCAGCATATTAGTAATTGTAGGTATTGAAAAGGAAAATGATGATGGCAGGCAACTGGCCAAGTTCATCTTTGGTGGGTGAGGTCAGAGCCATGAGCTGCTGAAGCATGGAGCAGCCTGGCCTGGCCTCTAGATAACATTTAAAGCATAGCCTCATCTGCAATCGTGTACAGAAGTATTTTTTCCTTGGAGTTTGCTCTGGCCTTTTGGCCCTGGGAAATGTGGTATCCCTTCATCTGCACAGCCCTTGCCACCCATGGGGGCACACACGTGGGGCAGGCTGCTGTGACCAGTGTCACTGCGTGGCATTTGTCATCGTCTCTGCCCTTAGGCCAGAAATTTCACTGGCTGTTTTTCATACGAGCAGAACTTTGGACAGGGCTGACTCTCAAACTTTCTGTCCCTAAAGCAAAGTCCCCAGTAAGGTCAAAGAGGAGAGATTCCGCCTCCAGAGTTTTAATAAAATACAGGCTCTAAGTTTTCCCTTCAAATTAGAGATTGCCAATAGCAAATCTTTGCTGAATTATTAAGCAGAAGTAAAGGCTGTTGAAACATGCAGATTGATGGCTGGAGACCATGAGCTATAACTTTAAAAAGCACTGGGGACAGCAACCATTTTTGGTCTCAGAGAATAGAAAGAACAGAAATTTCTTTGTGCAGAAAAAATAAACTGCTTGTGTACTTTCACTAATTCACCTTTTCCACCTTGCTGTTTTATTCAATCATCAACTTTGTTTCTGAGGGTACTGCTGACTGTGTGTAACAGAGATAGGCACAGGCTGCTAAGAAATAAAAGGTTATCTGGGCAGGTCAGGCAGCGAATTCATTGTTTTCCAGGAACACTTTTTAAACATTGAATTGTGTAATGTTCAGAGCTGTGGCACAGAAGTTTGGTGTACAGATGGTAGCCTTTATTATTCATCACCTATGAAATTAATAACCAACTCAATAGATTTTTAATGTAATTTACTTGATAGCTGCTTTTAAACACCTTCTGGAAGCAGCTATTTATTCTCCTTAGTGTTGCAGCTTGTGTTTCTGAGAAGCTTCCCCAGTGTATCTTGTTCGGAGTTTTCCCTTGAATTTTTCCAGGCATCAGCTAGACTCCGAGCATGTACCCATACTTACCAAACCTCTGCAGGGTCCGAGTGTCTGAGCTCTGGTCTGCTGCTCCCGTGGCCACGGAGAGGAGATTAGTCGATGAAGCTTGAAGCTTGAGGCTTCAAGACCAAAGAGACCACTGTGATACCTAGCCTAATCCCTGGCACTCCCAGGGTTCTTCTGTGGATGCTTATTCAAATGCATCTCCCAGAGATATCTAATATTTTCTAAAATGCTGTAACTCTGGCATAAATAGAAATACTTTGCCTATTTTTACTCCTTTCAGTGGTGTTTTTGTTTGTTTGTTTGTTTGTTTTTTTAATGTGAAGTCTCATAGGAAATTGTCGAAAGATGCGGTTACTGACTCATGAAGAATCTGATGATAAAAAAGGCTAGTGTCTAATAACTTGAGGCCTTTGACGCCAAGTATCTGATACAAAACGTGGTTGCCTATTGTAGTGTGTCTTTAAAATAACTCTTCTTTGTCAGAAGCAGGAAAATAAAGATCAGAAGCCACAAACAAGGATCAGCATGACCACCCCAGTTACTGATGGTGGATGAAAAGTTGGCTTTATGCAGTGCTGTTACTTTCACATTTTAAGAGCATTAAATGGTTACAGTTTTAAGGAAAACCTCTAGATGCTAATTCTGGAGAGGTAGATTTTTTCCTTATAATGATGTTGGCTATATTTCTGCCATGGATATGAATATAATTTATCACATGCTTTGGTTAAGCTTCAGCCAGCTGTTTTTTATTGAAGAGCTGATCTTGTTTCACCAGCAGGAGAGCTCAGAGGTGATATAAGTAGCACCCAAAATGCAACCAAATATAAAGCCTAGTGTCATTTGTATGTGTCCAGCTCTGGCTGTTATCACTTCTAACCTTTCATGTTTGTTTAAAATAAAAGTTGAATATTGATCTGTGGAGTTTTTGTGTGAGAGAGCTGTGAAAGTAATTCTCTTCATGTATGCCTCTGTCTTACCAATATCCTGTGTGGGGAGAGAAAAATGTACATTCGTAATGGAAAACTAAAATCATTGTAATTTGTGAATAAGTGTGGTTTTTTTTTGAGGTAGACAGTACAAAAAAAAAAAAAAAAAGGATATGAGCATATCTGTCTGTGCAGATGTATAAAAATTCAGAGCTTTGGGGCTGGATTTGCACAGATGTCTGTGCAGTTGAAAGCTCTCTCTACAAATTATGAGGCAAACACAATCAGGTTTGTCACATTTCATTGCTTTTTGTCCTCCCCACCATGAGGAGCCAGGTTTGCCCTCCAGACCTCTGATTAATGGTCAGTGTGAGCAATGTCTACCTTGTGCTGCTCCACTCATGCTAAGTCTGGGTGGGTTTGTGTGTTTGTCAAGTTCCTGTCAGAAAGTGGGTAGTTAGCTATTGCAAGAAATAAGAAATGAACAGTCACACACCTAGCAGATCCATTCTTCTTAGACCCAGAGAGTGTCTTGCTTTATCCTAATCCAATATTGAGTTGGCAAACTGTCTGTGAAGGTACTGATCCTCTTTCCAAAATCATTTTCCTGGGTCTTGAGACTCAGGACAAGACAAGCGTAGGCCTACTTGGTCAGTCAGAACAGTGCTTGTAGCAGCACATTATTATCTGGGGTTAAAGGAAAAAAAAAAAAAAAAAAAATGGTGTAAGGAGCTGGCAACTTGCTTCATCTCTGAAAGGCATAGGAGGAGGTAGTTCTCTGCACAACTGATGGAGCTACACAACAGAGATCCCCCCCAAAAAAGCACCATGCAGCTAACAGTTGACATGGGTTCAAGGGGAGATTGGACAATATATAGAAACCACATCCTGCTCGAGAAGTGCTTGGAATGAAACTGGCTAAAAGCTGGAGAAGTGTGAAGGCAGTTATTCTTATATGTAAGCCCGTGCTTTTTTTATTTTATTGGTTTTAGATTTGCTTTTTCAGCCCCAAATTATGGATTAAAAAAAAATAAAAAATCCAACCAACCAAAAAAAAAAAAAACAAAAACACCAAAAAAACAGCAATTAAATATTTTTTAACTACAGAAATGTTTTATACATGCTTTTCATAAATCATATATTTCAAAAATAGTAACTGTATGGAATTGGATCTGGACTCTTGCTTACAGCGCTGTTGGAGGCCTGAGCTGGCGAACCTTTGGCCTGACCCAGTATGATTATTCTCTGACTATTCTCCAGGCTGAAGGGCTTTTGATCTTTGTGGCTATTTAACATAAGAGCCACATCAGTGCTTCTCAAATACGATGTTCAGATAATCATTTACTGGACTGTTTGCATTGAAATTGAAGTGATTTTCACAGGTGTTAGTGGAGGGAAGATCATTACTGTGCTCATCACCTAAATGATGAAGAAGGGAAGACAGAGGGAAGATGTGCCAGCCCTTGGAAACATGAGTGGTTCCTGCAGCTCCATCGCTTTATTGGACACCAAACTAAGTGGCTATCGGCTTACCACACCAGCGGAGGAATCACTTACTCACTAGGACAGCTTTTTAATAGCAAAGTTAGTACTGCCTTGTAAGGGCATGTCCAGGGAATTCTGTAAAACGTTTTTTAGTATGCATTTCTTAGACTGGTTACAGAAGTGTCTGTCTGGAATACCACAGGTACAGTTGATCCTCTCTTTGGACATGGGGATGAACTAGCTAGTTGTTTTCCAGATTTTTCCAGCTTTATTTTTTTGCATTTGTAACATGGGACAGAAGAACTTGGCACTGTTTTTAGAACTGCTAATCCTAGCATGGTTGAATAACTTGAGATGTACCAAAATTTTAGGCCAAGCTAAAATACAGTGAAATTAATAAGTAGCAATTCAAACAGCAGTGCCCCAAGATAGGACAAATGTATTCTTGAAGTGGCAAATGCATTATGGAGCTTATATTGCTGTCAGTTGTAGGAAGTTTTTATATGGCTTCTTACCTTTTCTATGTACTATTAATCCTGTAAAGTTTCTTGGTATGTTTAAGGAGGAGAAGTTGCAAGATTTATTTTTTTCCCTTTCCTTTTCTTGACTAGATTTAACAAGAAACAATCCCTCGCTTTCAACCATTTGTCTTTCTCCAGCAAAACTCACCCGAGATGTTCTGGTGGTCTCCCAAGAAGCGTGATTTCTCAGCAGAGCAGGGCATTGCATTGTTCCAGTAAGAACAAGGACTGCCAGAAACAATACTGTGCTGAGTTTTCAGATTCATTTCTTATCCACAATTGCCTTCTTGTTGTGCATCCCATTTTCAACTAAGAGGATGTGTTTCACAGTGTCAGGAAGGGCAGTGTTTTTCCGGCACCTCTGTTCTGAATCTTTTTTTTTTTTTTTTTTGTCAGAATTTTTGTTAATTATGAAAGCTTCACACAAATAAATATTTTGGTGCTCATTTGCAATTCTTCAGCTGCTGCTGAGTGTCCATAGAAAAAGAAGCTGTGGTGCTCTGTGGGGCTATAGCCAAAGGGTGCAATTTCAGAAAAGTGGGCAGCTAGCTGGCTGCCTTTCTCAGGGCACCTCCTTCAATGTAAATACATACCCAGGGCTGCTAAAATATTGAGTAACTCTAGGAAGGAGGGCACATCATCTGAAGAGGTCAAAGTCAGGATAAATAAATGACAGACACTCAGAAGCAGTAGCCATTAAGTAAAGGTTGAGAGAACCACAGATTTCCTTCAGCTAACACAAAGTTGCTTGTAAAATCTGTAGAGTCTAGGGTGGGAGATCTCTGTTTTCTTGGTGTCAGGGTTTGATCAACATTACTTGGCATTGTACAAATGCAAAGATTAACATTTTTACTGTGTAGTCTTAATACTTGCTACTAAACCATATGAGTTTCCAAAATATGTACAGGTATGTATACATATACTAAGTAAAAACATCAAATAGATTTAAACCCCTCAAAAGATCACTGAGAATAGGTTTTATTTTTTATTTATTTATTTATTTATTTTTTAATATCTATTTCTATGATAAGAAGTAGGAGAAGCTATATTTCTTCACAGGCTTTGTAATTGAAAACAGTTTTAATAGTTTTGTTCTTTTGTAATATGGAAGGTTTGTATTTTTTTTTGACTGTTTTGTCATGGATGTAACTCCTGAGGATTTCAAGCTTACTGATTTTTTTTATTATTATTATTTTTTTAATGTCCTTTACAGGTGGCATGCCAAAATAGATAAATACTATTCTCTGAACTTTACAGATGGTAATCTGTCTACCAGGGACAGATTTCATGAGAAAAGTGATGGGGGTGATCAGAATGAAGGACAGACTTACAGAAATGGGAGAGATTTGTTACTAAGAGCCCTATAAAAATATTTCCTTCTGTAAACACAGCTGCTGTATGAAATGTTATTTTAAAATATATTGTGAACGTCATATAAATGTCTAATTGACAGCTGAGATATTGCAGAATGTAATCTGTGTGTGTAGGTCAGGAAAAGAAAGTGATAATTCAGGGACAAGTGTTTTTGACATAAGTCACAAAAACAAATTTTATGGATGCTTTTTGCTTACAAATTTAGATAATACATGCCTTTTCTTATGGGACTTAAACCTTCCTGCCCTGTAACAGGAGTTTCAGCTTCATCAAAAACCTGTTTCAAGGCTGCTGTTTGATGGCTGGGCCTGGCACAGAAGCCTTCAGTTGGCCATGTGTAGATGGCAGCATTTACCTACCGGACTTTCTTAAATTACTTCAGGCAACAGAGATGATTAATTTCTCAGTGCTGAAATAAATCATGTTTCAAAAAAACAATAGGGGCAAAAAAAAAATTTGTCCAAACCCTGCTCGTTTTTCTTAAGTCAGCAGAATGACTAAAATAAATAGGGTAGATGAGGGGATGAAAGAACATTTATGCACCTTTGAAGGCCTCTCTCTCTGCTGGCCAGAAAGACAACAATCCTGCTCAATGGGGATGGTATTTTATCTACAGGGAAAAAAGCTGATAGTGGTGGCTTGCCTTTGAGGGTTTGGTTCTTTGGGCTAGAAAAGGCCAGTGCCAAGTGTTCGTGGGCCCTGATAAGAAGCTTTGCCCTAGGACCTCGCCTCTCAGCCATGCTGTCCAGGCTGGTGGCTTGCCTTTCCCTGAAGTACTGCTGGTTTGCATTTCAGCTATGCCTCTGTTGTTGTTCACAGAAAGGAGAAAATAATAATAATAATATGGGTTCTCTCTAAGCTGTTTTCATGTACTTGAGGTTGGAGTTTCTTTCATTAAATGGCTTATTTCTCAAAAGCTTTGAACTTTAACATGAATAACAAATGTGAATAATATAGGAATTCTTAGAGATCTGTCTGTAGGATTTTTCTTATTTATTTAAAAGCATTTTAAGTAATTGTGTACAGAAGGATTAGGAGAAAAAAATTATCTTTCCACAAAGTCCAGTTTCTGGACAAATAAGATACAGTTTTGAAAAGTAAACAACATATGGCACAGAATTAGAAGAGCTGGAAAGCACCATACAGTGCAAACCTCTTCATTTAGCAGCACTGGGAAAACTTTTAAAGGAAAGCTTTCAAATTGTGAGCTATTTGCTCTTGAACTATTTTTTTTTTCCCCTTGACATTGTAATGTGGTTGTAATCTGTTAAAGTACTGCTGTTATTACTCCCATCACCCCGCGCTAAGCAAAATGCAGGCAGCTCATGAGCGGCAGATCAGGTGGTGCTGAGCAGACAGAGGCTGGTACGTACGTGGTGCTGTGAGAAGTGCTCCATGCTGGTTGTAGGACACCTGGTAACTCAGGTAGCCTGTAGTTTCAGCCTTAGCTGAAATGATGAAACCTGTTTGGCGTGTGCTAGCTAAAATCACAGTTCAGCGTTCTACTTTTTTTTTTCTGCAAACTGAGATTAAGAACACACAATGCAGGCTGCCTCTGCCCCACAGAGTTTGCAGTATAAATAAGATCATTAGAGTGTACTGGGGAAAGCAAAATGGAAATACCTACGATTAGGGAAAAAAAAATATCTTTAAATTATTGTTGACTCATATTTCTGGCTATTCTATTAAATATGAAATGAGATGAGAACAAAAACAATACCTGGAAACCCCACGGTGTCCAAAAGTAGGAGGAATCTCACTGTACAGGGCTTTAGTATTATAAGATTTTATAAGAGTCCATGACTTTGCAAGTTCTGTTGCCATAAGGATTGGCAGTGAAGCATAGTAAAGTAATAAAAGGGCAAGGAGTGGAGCCAAATACTTCTGTTTGTAATTGTGGTGGTGATGTGCAGAGCAGCAGGAAGAGCAAATCAAATGCAGATGTTTTTTTGTATGAAGTCTTGACTTTTATTGGTGATAGTGCTCAAGGTGGTGTTGACACTGAAACAGCACTAAATAAAGACTCGTGTTAATAGCAATTTAAAAGGGATGCAGATGAAGATCCTCCCCATCAAGGGTAGTGCCATGCTGCAGTGCAGAGCTTCATTTCCATTCAGAATCCCTCAGTTTTCTCACTCTGGTCACTGCCAGGATGGTCTTTTCAACTGTTTGTAGCAACCCTTCAACTAAACTGTTCCCTGGGCTGTTAGGGTGTCACAGGAGAAAGGCTTGGGAGGAGCCGTGCGGGGGAGCATGCATAATTTCCAGCACAGAGGCAGGCCCTGTTGTACCTTTGTTGTTCCTGGCAGAGGTTTGTCCTGCGACGTTCAGTCTTCGCAGTCTCTCCCTCCCAATGCTGCAACATTTCCTCCACTTTCTAACCAAAAGTCCTTTTATTACTATTTAAGTCCTCTATTTTTCGGACTTGCAGAACAGTTTATTCTTTCTGTTCATGCTCTGAGGCTATTTCCATATAATTTTCCCCAATCTTCTTTTTCTGCACTAAATTTCAGTTCTTTCAATTCTGTGCAGTTTGTGGGTCATATTTAATGGCTATCGTCACTGGTGCTCCCCTTTTCTGAGCTCTTTCCTCTGGACCCACACCACTACTGAATCTCAGATCCATGTCACTATTGAACTGAGCCTTGATCAGAGTGCTGTAGCTAAGGTGAGTCTCTGACTAGCAGAGTGGAAGGACCATTTCCCATGCCACGTGCCCAGCACTCCTGTTTTTATGTCTTGGCATGGTGTTTGCCTTTTCTACAGCTGAGGCATGTTACTGGCTTATGTTCAGATGTGACAAAAACATGTGACATCTGTGGCTTTTCCTCAGTATGGATGGTCTGTTGTTCCAGCATTGCAGGAAATTAGATCTGACACAGTTGGCTTTCTGCTGTTTGCCTCCATGTCTTTTAGGTGGCTACTGACCCTTTCTTTGGTTGATTAGCTGTCATCTCTCCTTTAGCTTTCCTCTAGAAAAAAAATCTTCTATGTAAAGTGTTACGCCAATGGCTTGGGTAGGTAATCCTTCCTTCTTTCTCCCTCAGTTCTTCTCCAGGAGTGCTCAGTCATGACATGGAAACAATGCAGGGACCTCCTGTGTCGGAGTCCTATGTTGGAAGGTCACCCGTAAAATATATTGGCTGGGCAGAACTTTCACGTGGCTTTGCCCACAATATAGTTTGTTGTATTGGTCCTGCTAGCTCAAGACGGATGTTGAAGCATGTGAAGAAGAGCAATGACAATTAAGAAAAGAATGCAGGTAGAGAATAAAGCTAATGAAGAAAGCCTGAGGGAACTAGTTCATTTTGTAACGGTTAGAAGGCAGATGCACTAGTATTTAATCAACCTTTTTACATACAGAAACAGACATACATATTAATGGCATTGAAATAAATAAAAGTGGTGAGGCAAGGAAGGGGCAGTGCCTTGATTCAACAGAAGGAAATAGGCAGGTAGATTTTTGGAAGAATGTACCATCTGTGACACCACCACTGCCTGTAGCATCTAGGATAGGAGGGGTTGAATCATGGGTGAGGTTGGAAGTGTTGTTCCCGGTGATCACTTCTTCTCTCTTCCCTGAGGAAGCAGTAGACCCTGCAAATCCCACATTCCGGTGTGGAAGTATGTGGATGCTCAGCCAAGGAAAGCAGCGTTAGACTGACCCACAGTCACATTAACCCATTTATCAACTGTGCAGCTGCATTTTGAGTGAGCTACAAATAACAGAAGAGCTCTCACGGCATTTTTGGAAAAAAAAGAAATGGTTAGGTTAGCAAGTAGCAGTTACACCACAAGGATATGTACCACCCCTGCTTCAGTAGGATGAGGACACAGATGGTACAAATTGCACGTCTACCAAAATATTTGAACCTCCTCCGCTTGATTCACATGTTCTTGGCAAAGCCAGGACTGAAACTGAGATAAAAGCTCTCATTTGCCAGCCCTGAAATAAATCTCGGTAGTGGCACCCAGAGGGGAGCAGCAACTCTTGCAGCAGCACAGAGCAGCAACTCTGTGTGAGGCTGGCAACAGGGAATAAACATGCGGTCTCTCTTAAATACTGAACGTATTTTACCCTCTTTGACATGATCTTGCTGAGAGTTTTTGTTAGGCTTAGAGGACTTTCTGTAGCTTTCAGCTTTGAGGTATGTCACTTTTCAATGCTCCCACTGAAATGACTCAGGTGTCCATCCCTCCTATTGAACCAAGTGTCGATTTTACACCCTCTGAAACCTTGTTCCCTAAAATGTTGGAGAGGGTTAATGCTAGCAGCTCTGTTAGGTTTCAAGTCTGGGGCTTTTCTTTTCCTGAGCATAATTTTTTTGTTTTGAACAGACTTCTTGCTAAAGTATGTTTAGCTGAACATTTTTATTAAGGTCTTCATTTGTAAAACAGGATTACTAGCCAATGAATATTTCTTACGAAGCTCTCCAAGGAAGATTTTCTTTTGATAGTAAGTTCCTGGAAGATGGTCCTGCTGGTTCCACACAAATCTTTTTGTCTTTGAAAACATAAAGCCCAGTTTTACTACCCAAATCTTTTTTTTTTTTTTTTTTTTTAAACTGAACTTTTGTCTAGTGGATTGGTAGCTTAGCCCATGCAGTAGATTGATACCCACCATGTGAACTTAATAGTGTTTTTTGTTTGTTTGTTTTGTTTTTTTTTTTTTTTTCACTTGAGCAAGTTGTGAGATCCTTGTTTTCAAGGCTGTAGCTGAGCAGGTATGTGCAAGTGCATGCACTAGCTTAAGTGCAGATACACTCAGAGTTACAGATGTAATTTGTTCTTGGTTTTAATACACACATTGATAAGTTGTTGGGAATTGATTTTTCCTTTTATTATATATATTTTTTAAGTTTACATTTATAAATGCAAGTATTTTCCAACAGTGTCTGCAGTGACAGTGGTTCTCTCTGAACACTGTCCTGAATCAATTGAATTTTAAGGCTGTATTTGCTGGCCAACGCAATAACAACATATTTTTCTCTTGCGCATCAGCCCTGCAAAAGTTATTTAGGTTACTGGAGCATTTGGCACTTGGCAAGCATTATCTGGCAGTATGTCAAAAGATACACACAAATTTTGTTGCTGTGGAGTGTGAGTTGTTCAAATAAGAAGGTTTTGTGCCGACAGGAAAAAAAAAACATCGACTGAAATTCTTAGTCACCTTTTCTGAATCATATTTTAGAGAAACAATATTGTATCATAGCTATTGTACGGAGTTACACAATTCAAATGGGCCTGTAGTAACAGTAAAATAAGTCTTTTCAGTTGGCCTTATTTTGTTAAATGGTTGCTGTTTTCTGTTTTGTAGCAGATGACTAACGTAATGGCCACTTTCTGGCCTAGTTATTGGAGGCAAGAGCATTTACACCAGAAGGAATTTTGGTATAATTTAATTATGACTTCAATACCAGGAAATAAGCTCAACTTTGGAAAAAATATTAAAGTGCTGCTCTGTTTCTCTGTTGCCTGATAATATTATTTGTGAAGATGGTTATCAAATTTGCAGTGTTAACAGAGTTGCTCTTAATAAGATGCACACATAAATTTACCGACAAAGCAGAGGATCTGAGTTGACTTTGTACATAAATTAGCCAATTTGATAAGCTAGTATGGATAAAGGATATGTGGTACAGAAAGCTTAATTATGCAGTACCAGTGAGGTCAATGACTGTACAGTATAAAAAATAGAGCAGAATTTGATGTGCTTTCTCTGATTATTTCATTAGTTCTGAAATGTATTTGTAATGTTGTAGCTGTATATTGTCCTGAGTTAAATAGCTTTAAGTACTGGAAATCACGGTTTGCAGTATACCTTCTGATTCTACAAATTACTAATTTATTGAAGTAACACTATATCCTAAGCACAAGAACAAAAATTTGAAAGTTCATCCAACTCTTAGTGAAATCCAGTAGATAAATGTAATTTTTGAAGCTAATTCGATATTTTTACAGTTTTTTTATACGCAAAGTGAGTTACAATAACATGCTTCATAAGTGGTATTTTACCAGGACTGATATAAAAAAAAAGAAAAAAAAAAAAGAAAAAGGAAAAATTCTGTTTTCTAACACTGACAGGAAATAAAAAAAGATGTCTTTACATTTTTTCAGACTAGTTTAGATAACTTTCTATCAGGAGAGAAATGATTTAGAATTCCTGTTTGCATCTTCTTTGTGTGTTACAAGTACGTGTTCATATGCCTGAAAAAGACCCAAAGAGGTGTTGGGGCAGCAGCTATGGATTTACCAGTGATGCTAAAGGGGCTTTCAAGCCCTGGCTGTGTAGATCCCGTGCTCTGCACATGGGTGTATCTGCCTGGCATCCCAAAATGCTGCCCAAATGGTTGTTTGAGCAGTTGGACCTGCAGCGAGCTCGACCCCAAGAGAGGTGACTCTGTGGTCTCTTGTGCTTGGCTGCCCACCACCGAAATTGCCTGCTGTCCTTGTGATGCTTGGCATGGTGGGGGGTCATGTCCTGTTGGAAGGCTTGTTCCATTCTGTGAGGATTTGTTTGGTCTGGAGGACTTCCCCCCCCCCCCCTTTTTTTTTTTTTTTTTTTTTTTTTTTCCTTCTTCTCTTGTTTTAGTCTTTGTAGTGGTTAAGGGCTGAGATGGGAAAAACTTTAAAACTAACATAGGGTGTAATTATCATAGGTCTCAATTGTGGCTTTGCCATAGCTCTGTATGAAAGGTAGTGCTCTCTGAAGTCTGCAGATCATGGGGTAAAGAAGTTTACTTTGCTGTGGGTCAGACCTACACTGCAGGGCCAAGGAAAGGGTCATTATCTTGCAGCTGGGCCTTTTGGCCAGGACAGGGTCAGGAAGATGAAAGCAGCTCTGTGGCTATGCCTCCTGCAAAAGATGGCAGCTTGGAGCCACCCTCCCATCCAAGGGCAATGTCAGTATCCAGCATGAAGAAATACAAGGATTCCCTATGCTTTTGTGGCCCTGTGCACCAGCAGTGCAGAACAGGCTGTGAAACATAATGTCTTCTGCCATACATTAAGCAGAGGACTCACAGAGGTGTTGTGGCATCACTTCAATACATACAGAAAAGCTGGTTGGAAACCACCTTCCTTGCTGTGATATGAAATTCTTGCACAAAATCAGCAAGATTAATGTCACCAGAGGTTACCAAGAAGGGCGAGAAGGAAAATGTCAGCTAAAAGTAACTGGACAGAATGAATACTGAAAAAATAGTAAAGCTCCTACTTCTTACCCATCTTTAACAATTTTGGATAGGGATAAAAGTTAATTTCATTGGGTATTCAACTCCTCAAAATAAGTACGGACACAAAGTCATTGTTCTCAGTTCATAAAACCTATTGTGATTATTATGAATTCATTTCTTAATGCTTAACAAAGTATGTACTCCTGATATTACAAAAATTACCGAAGTGGGTGAGTGGACAGTATGTGAATTGCTTAAATCATAAGCTATTACACAAAAGCATATTTCAAGTATTTGTTGGTTTCAGTTCACCTCAAGAAAGCAAACTGTTTACAAAACTTTTTCTTGTTTGACTTTCTATAATGTCAGCTTCCATGTAGCTCTAATAGTTTAGGTTGCTCTATACTCTCTTGTCTGCAAATGCGGCTATTTTGGTGATGATTAGTTAGCGAGATAGATTTGCTCCTAATCTTTTCCACATTTATCCAGCAGTAATTCGACAGACTTTGAGACTTATTATGACTGTTCGTAAGCCAGATTTACTTCTTGTTTAGTTTCATTTATATATTGTTTGAACAAAATATGGTTCTTTGGATATTTTTTTTCAGTGTCACCCAAGGCATCCAAGATTCAGCAGTTTCTCATTAACTCAGTAGATGCACATTTTCCTTTTTTTCTGCAAATTTTCCTTGAAATGCAGAGAGCAGAAGAGGCCACATTTAGCTATACTTTTCAGTGTTTATTACCTCATTTAACTAATTACAACCAGATGTATTTCTGCATGACTTGTTTCCAGGTCCTGCATGTATCCTTCTTTCAAAGTTAGCTACAGTAGCTAAAATCTTTTCTCTAATAAATAACCCAAGTGCATGTATGCCACTTACAGGGGTATTAGGCAGCTTTTAATTTGCAAAAACCTTTTGCCATAGCCCTTCCCAGGAAGTTGTCTTCATAAATTGGAGGAGAAAGCTAAAGTTTCCTTCCCCAAGAGAAGACAAACAAACAAAAGTAGCACGGAGTATTTCTCTGTGCAGATGGAAAAATCTTGACTAAACATGCAGCTTTTCCCGTGGAGTTTGGAGTTTAACTGTCCAGATTCCAGTCCTGAATCTTTACGGTACCATGGGCTCTAGAAAGGCAGCTGTTAAATCTGGGAGTTGTAGCACTAGCTCAAATAGGAAAGGCTGGTTACATTGACTACAGGTTGCAAGAAGTTTGTGTATCTTGTTAATTGACTTGCGTTCATTTGTTGGGCATGAGGAGGTGGCTGTCACAGGAGATGGGAGAGGTGGTAGTGTGAAGAAGAAGAATAATTAATAGCCCAAATTTAATTCCTAGGGAATTTGAACTCTCGTCCAGCGAGAGTTATGCTTCATCCAAGAAGCAGAAGCTGCCTGACATCGTGGCTCTACGTGTGAAGTAGATACTCGTTCATATGTGATGTAGGTGGTTGATTCTTCTGAATTCAATTCACTTTGTCATTTTCAGTATATAAAATAGGCTGGAAAATGCACGACACTGAACATTTGTGTGATTAAAATTGGATTGTCACCCCCATGTATCAGCAAGTGGCATCTCATTTTGAGTGGTTGGAGGAGGCTGGCAGAACAGTAACTTCTCTTGAAAACCTCCTGTGAAAACCACGTTTCTCAGCCTGGCTGTAAGTAGGAAATGCCAGAGGAGAGTACCAAACTCTTTCAGCAGACAGTTTAAGCAAGTTTAAATATGGTATGAGTGGGGATATTTTTCTGGTTCTGAAATTTCTTGATCAACATAGGAGATTACAGTAACACAACTTCTGAGCCAAGCCTACATTTCTGACAAACATATTGTGGAAAGTGCAATTGCCTACATGAGTGTTGATATCTGAGGGTGCTTGCCAACTCCTCAGTAGACTAAAGATGCAGGAGGTCAGAGGGTTACATTGTTGTGACCCAAATGATGGAAAATTGTTCATGTACTGTCTGCCTGCTCTCTGAGCTGGAGCAGCCTCCATGTCAGCTGTCTTTTCCTGGCAGCTGGAAAGGACAAGAGGCAAGGCGATGTCCATGTGCAGTCAACTCGGGTAAATCTGCAGTGTATGGTAGTGGATATCTTGTGTTTGCTCAGAGGTGCGCAGCTGAATTGACCCCCAGAGAAACAATCTACTCTCTTAAAGCTACCTCCTGGAAGTGGAGGCCTCGGGCCCAACTGACAGAAAGGTCCCCAAGAGGACTGAGCTTTGTAGGGAACAAGACTGCACCACTTAGCTGTAATTTCTCAAGTTAGCACATTCTTTCCTTACTGTGAGAACTTTTTCCATGGATTCATTGTTTTGAAATGAATACCCGTGACTGTTTGCTAGCATGTTTGCTGGATGAAGTTGCCCAGCCTCTCTGCCCTGCTTTTGAATGTGAGCACGAGGTTGTGTTGCCTGTTTGCAGGCTGGGCCCCAATTGGGATGTTCATTGCTCTTCTGTGCATATTTCTGTGCAAAGCAGTTAACAAGTTTGGAGTTCTGCTGTGGCCTAAAGGATGTCATTCAGCAAAGATCATTGAAATGGTGGTAGACTGCATTGTTAAATGAAGTCCTTGCTGTTGCATTAGAAAAAGCAAGACTATAAATACTACAAATACCATAGCTAGGAGAAGGGAATGTATTATCTATAGCATATACTGACATGAGGCAGGTAGTCGGTTCTGGCAGGGTAGACAGGAGAGCTGCAGTGATTCTTCTTGCCCTTCTCATTAGCTTTGGCAGATTTGATGGGTTTGGATTTATGCACAAACAGGTTTCAGTTAACCCTTTTAACTGTCCTGCGTTATAGGCTCACTTTAATTCATTCTGCAGCATTTAGCAAGTACATGAGTCTGCACAACATGACAAAAGAAAGGCATTCACTTTGCTGGAGTCTCTCTGTGTTTGTTTTGGGGTAACTGATAACATGAATCCAGTTATCGGTTAGCATCACTACAAATGTTTTCTCTTCATTTCTTTTTACTGTTATTCCTTTGACCTGAATTACTTTATGCGTAATCTGTAACTTTTTCCGTGACACACACTATGAATACTGGCTGCATTTTGCAGAAGTGCATAATGTGTGACACTGGGGAGTTACCAAGCCTGTCTGGAGAGCATTCATGAAATACTGGACTTCCAGAATCAAGAAAGCTGTTTGCCATTTTGTGATGCCTATGTTAGAGGGATGTTTAAAAAAAAAAAAAAAAAAAAAAAAAAAGAATAAATGCAGAGGTAATAGACATCACAAAGATCTTCTGAATATATCAGCGATCCATTAAGTAATCATTTCAAGAAATGTCTTCTTATTTCGAGAAAAAAAAAAATCAGCAAATGGCACATGGCAAGGCATGTCTTTGATTCATACAACATAAAGGATATTTTTCCTTAGATTGAATCACATCCCACCTTGATAGCCAGAGGATGGGGTTAGTCTGATTAGGAATCTTGTGAGATGTGGCTTGGGGCAGGGGAAAAAAATACCATGGAAATGCTTTGTTCCTCATAAAACTTAATTTTGGATACCTTTTCCTTGAATTTGAGCACAGAGTACTTTATTATGTAGTCAGAAATGTGTTTGTGTGTTGTTTTGGTAAGTCATCTCACCATCAAACAGTGATGCCTTCGAAAAAGCATTTGGATAACATGCTGAAACCTCTGAGAATGAGCAGCCAGAAGTCACAAAGCAAGATTATGTATCTGAAGTTGAAAAATGTGCATTATGTTTAATATTTTTAAGCCTAGATGGCACCACAAATGCATTTTTGATGTTAAAAGCACCACCCTCAGCAGATACATGAAAACAACTTTTAAGTATTTGCTTCTGTTGCAGAAAATAATTTCCTGGCTATTTTTAATTTCTGCATCATTAAGTCTCATTCTAATGAGTTTCTAGTCAATTGCACATTAAGCCTATCCCAAAGCAAATGATGTGAGGGATCAAGATCAGACTACATATGGCAAATTTACCATATGTATTCCTGTTTCAAAGCCTTGCATTTCTTGCCTGCTTAACAGTCAGCTAGCATTTACTGCATGCCAGCAAATGTAATAGATGTTCATATTTCTATAGTACTTTAGGAAGAGAGCAGCATTTCTTAGCTCCATTATCTGTAGCTATTGAAAAATCCCCAGGGCAAGTTATTTTAAGTCAAATTGACCTGGAAGATAAAGACATTAACAGTTATGAATATACTTATAATATAGTGGGGATGAGGCACAGTTTTTCCCCAGATGGGCATATCCTTAACTTTTGCCACGCTATATTTGCAGAGATTTTTACAACTTTGGATTTTCATCGTGCCCATTAGGTTTGAGCAAATTACTATACCTCTCCTAAGGATTACAACTAACCCTATCTCAAGTAGAAATAGTGGTGACTCGATCAAATTTGGAATGTCCATGATTTCTGAGATAAGCAGCAAACAAAATTATGTTAAAAGGTTGTCCAAAATGCGGTGAGTTCACAAACATGATGATTTTTGACAGAACTCTTCTGGAGTATCTAAGATGAGATGCAGTTTGATTATTAAAAGCCAAAATGAAATAAAATTCTGCTGTCTGATTATTTTGCTTGTTTTTCTACTAATTTAAGTCAGACATCTAAAGTTGCTCAGAAGACTGTGATGAGCAACAAAAGTGAGACTTTTTCAGTATTAGCAGATTGTGAAATAGTTGCTGGATACACTTTTTTCTTCTGAATTTATTATTCCATAACTTGAAATAAAAATCAAGTGCATATAAATTCAGTATCATATAATTTGTCTTTCAGGCTTTGAATTTATTTATTTATTTATTTATTTATTTTTGGTGAAGAAAGCAAATCCAACATTGACTGTATAAATTAAAATTTCAAATTACATCTTGCTACACAGAATTAATCCTTCTTCTGATTTCAAGGCTTTCATTATTATTAGTATCTATAATTCAGGATTTCTGGATTTAAATGTCAGTTAGATATCCAAGAGTAAATTAAAGTCAACAGATGCTCTGGTTTTTCCTTTACTCATTGAGGAGTTTATTTCATTCAAAAGCTTCAGGCCTTAATTCATCTGTTTTTGATAGCTAGGCTTGCAATACAGGTCATGTTATACAGCAGTGGTTGTAATGCACTTACTGCTGAATTCAGAAGGAATTTTCAAAAACATTAATTATCTTCTCCACTTTGTTTTTGTTCCATAACACAGTTGCAATGGGTAGAAGTAGTGGTATCTGGGTTCAATGATAGCTATAAAATAGAATGATTCAGATCCGTTATGAGTGGGGGTATACTGGTTTAAGCCAACTGTTATTTGGTTGGTGGTAGGATTTGTTAAGATGCTGGATGTTGTTCAGGAAAGTACAAATAGCTTTGCTAGTGGATTAACTGAGCCAGTTCTCAGTGAGTTCTTGCCTTGACTTATTAACATTAACTTCAAATGACGTTTGACCACATAAGAACTGAACAAGTAATGGAGAAGCTCTGCAAAACATTTTATCTATTAGAGGTTGTGCATGCCTGTATGATACATATTGCTTTGATAAATGGCATAGAAGTTTAATATACAGATATACTATGTATACAAGTAGAATATTTTTTTTTCCTATGAACAGAAAATCATGACAAAATGCCGTCTTTTCAGTTTTATGTATATTTGAGGAGTGGGGGACCTATATCTAAGCTTATTTCACTGTGGTAGTCATCACTGTAGCAATAAGCAATGAATAAACTTTGAGCATGTGGCAGTACATTTCCATGGTAATTTTACAGATATAAAGTTACTGATTGCTTATTAAAGAATAATGACTATTTTCTCATCTTTCTGATGGCAAACCATTTTTTTTTAAATTGTGGTATGTCTTTTTTCAATTGTATACCTTAGGAATCCAAAATAGGGATACAGCTCAGCTCACCATCCTTTGAAGTATTTTCTGTGTTAATATTTTTAGGTCTGCAACTGATTTGACACATCCATTCTGTTAAGCACTAAAGTCCTGAGAAAAATCATGCTTTTTCTTCATTTTATTTAGGATCTTCAACTATCAATCAGAATAGAACTGACCTTCAGTCACAAATACAATAACTACCCTACAGGAGGTGCTATTACTGTCAGAATGCAGTCAGCTATATCAGTTCTGGTTAGAGTGCAGTAAAAATGGAGTAAGAAAAGAAAAATGAAATATTATACTTAGAGTGGCATTGCATCCTTAGCTCTTTCTGGAGCCTTATCAGGAACTGCTTTAGCCAGTTAACTTCATCCTCGGTGGGCTGTTTCCATCCCCTGCTTATGGTCTTCAATTTTCATTCATCTTCAGTAGCAGTATTTGCACTGACACTAATGGCCACAACATCTGGCCTTTGAGTTACACTAATTAATTCCTATGCCCATGTCTGGATTGAAGCATGGTGTATAATTTTATTTCATAATTAAAAAACAACAACAACAACAACAACAAACTGGAGACTTCTAATCAGTCATTGTTGCATTTTTCTCCCTTTGTGAATGTGGATTGTTATGTGGAGGACTAATGGAGCTGGCTTGTGTTAGCAATGGTGGAATGGGATTTGGCCTGCTAAATTCCTAATAAGAGCTTGTTATAGGAGTTAAGAAGAAAGTACATTTCATACACATAGTGATTTCTTTTTTCCAAATAGGAGACTGAGAAGTTTGCAACAAATTCTGTACTCCTGCATGTAGTGTTCTGCTACTGCACTTGGTGGACACTTAGGCTTTGTTCCATCAGCATGCTTGCAAAGTAACGGCATCAGAACTTGACAGTCAGTGGAAGTAAACAGAGGACATCCAGCAAGTAAGAGTCAAGCCCTGGGTCTCTCTCCCCAAGCACCTTTTTGCTTGCTGTGGTGGCAGCAAGGATGGTTTTCTGGGGGGGAAGAGTGCATCCTGAGTCAGTCCCGCTCCCTTGGTGCCCCTCACCAGGGCAGTGCCACCCACATTGTGAGGAGCATCCTACAGCCATGCCCACCTTGTTACCCACTGCCAAAGGAGCTTCTGCTTCTCTGAGCTGTAATTCAGTCATGGGCACCATTGGAGGAATGGCTGCATTACACACGTGCTTTTGGGGCAGCTTAGAACAGGACTGACTGACTTCTTGTGAGAAGTTTCCTTCTTCTGTTTGTGGTCAGTGTCCATAAAGCTTTTGGATAATGTCACATTCTGTCTGTGAAAATGAAGAATGATTAGGGCTTAGGCCAGCAGCCAGATCTGCCATAAACTGCATGATACTGATCATATCACCTTATTTCTCTGTTCCTAATGTTTTCTTCCTGCATGACAAATACTACAATAATAATCTTACTGTTACAGATGCCTTTAATCATGTTTGAGAAATCTGCTGAAAGTCTGTAGTAGATGGTTATTGATAAACTCAGAAATTGATGTTAATCATTTATGAATGCTAATATTGTTTTTCAAACAGTATGTTCCTAGTTATATATTTATATTTTTAGCTATAGAATATTTTAAAACAGAGTATCCCCATCTCTACCTCCCATGTAATTGCTTGTAGGAAGAGAAATAAATCCCTATAAAACACACTAGGATGTCTTTGAGGCATGATGCTTTCCCAGTTTCCCTCTCAGCAAATGTTCATTATGAAGTTACACTGGTAATTACGTTGTTGTCACCATTAACTGTGTGAGCTAGCTGAGGCTTTGAGTCACTGCCATCATTTAATTATTCAGAACTCTTTCCTTGACTTGTTTTCTTTCTCTCCACTGATTGATGAGTTTCTCAGAAATTTTTAAGGGTTATTACATTTGTAGCTGGAAAGTGATTTTCACATAAAAGTTTAACTCTGGCATTCTTCTACATTATGCTAAGAAACAATAAGCAATGTCATACAAATTAAACTGGGCTGAGACTTGGGATTTTTGGTGATGGGGAAAGAATGCAAAAAGGGGGAGTAATGCAGCGTTATTTGTTAGACCTCTTCATGATGCCCAGGTTCATTGTAATTTTCCTACTAAGAGTCAATATATGATTTCCTTTGGTTTCATTTATTAATTTGGTCACATTCTCTCTGTTCTCCTACCCTTTAATATAAGGCAGTCATTTAACTGTAAGTCATTCAATTTTTTTGTTCTTAAAATACTTTTTTTCTTATTGTTTGTAAAACTATTGAAATGCTCCAATTGTAGAAGTACAATGAATGATCATTCTCTAATCTGTTCCACATGGATAGTGGGCAAGTTTGTACATCCAGAGCGTAGAACTTCTTTATTCAGTTAGAAACCACCAAGACTGATGCTGTTGCAATTTAACCTACAAGTTCACTTCGAAAAACTAAAATGAATGCATTTTTAAAAACTTATAGTATACCACAGCATAAACAGCTTATTAAAGACATGATGTTTATTGTCAGTAATGGCAAAACAAAACAAAGGATAAACACAAATAAATTGAGCTTAGGTTAAATCTTTCACATAATTATATTTTTTAGTCATGTATTCATAAGGGTGCTTAAATATACCATGAAGGATATCTGATTATTTTAGACTTATATTTGAACATCCATTCTGACTTTTTTTTTCTTAATATATTGGAGGAACTGTTGTGTCCTAAGAAGGGAACTGCTGTTCCTCAGTACCACGAAAATTCTTCCCATACGTTGTGTTAAAAACCTGGAGGCTTGTAGTAATGACCAGTGGTGGGGAACTTTCAGAGGATCAAAGATTTGGCATAGTCGAGATAACAGTTGAAAAACCCGAGTGCTATAATGCAAGGAATAGTTGAGTTGCTGTAGCTGGGACATCTGACTGGAACCTGAGCAAGAACAGCCTCTTTGGTTTGACTAGTGCTGTAAATACCATGAGAACAGTTCTTTTGTGGTATTTCTGCTTCTTGCCACACTAAAATTAAGATATGCAGAAATACCAGTATATTTCTTTCTTTATTCTTTTTCTCCTTTAAAGCATACTAAGATTATCAAACTTCAAAGTTAGTTTTGACTTGATTGAATGGAGGCTTTGATTTGGTCATTCTTTGTGTGAAGTAGCCCAACTAGCCCTCCTAGCAGCTGTGTTTGTTGCATAATTGTTAAGTGCTGATGATATTTCTGACTCAGTAATCAGGGCTTGCTTAGAACTGTGCCAAAATAAAAGGACGTTCTTGTAACATCCTTCGGGAGCAAGTGGTTGTGCAGCATCCCCAGGTTACTTGTGGAGTGTCCCAGAGGAGGGCTGCAGGGCAGCATGTAACTTCATGGTTTAACCTGTCATCTCCACCCAGACAGCACAGATTTGTGCTACACTGAAGCTAGAAAAAACATGTCAATCAACCCTCTGAGAGGTGATTTAACCACAAAAACTATTGAGTAAGTTCATTCTATTCTTGTGTTGTATAGACATATGTCTTCAGTTTCTCTTTTCTCTAAGTTGTCACCTTTGAACATGAAGTCAATGAGAGGTGCAAAGTTATTGGTACTGGGAGGGAAAGCTGTAATATAGCACTTGAATACTGGTATAGGATGTGGACTATTAAATGTTCCCAGCATTGACTGTGGAGGCCACAGAGTGTAACTTCATAGGTTGAAGTAGTTTCTACCTATAAGGAAAGATGTAGTAGGCCTACAGAAACCAATAAAAGTCAAATCTCTGAATTTATGCTTGCACAAAACACTTCATATTCTTTATTGAGGTGACTGTAAGAATCACACACAAACACACTTTTCCAGCTATTTCTGTGAAAGCTTGTTTTCTTTTGCTTTATTTTTCTTCAGTGTGTAAGCTCACATATTTCCAGGGGTACCAAAACTGGTTATTAATGATTGGTTTTCTAATTTTTTCCATATCAAATCTGAACTCAAAACTGAGTAAGAAAATTCAAAAGATCAGAATAGGAAATAAAATTTGTAATTGACCTGAAAAAAAATATAGCGAGTGTCAGCCACCTTCTGCATTGTCGGGACAAAAATGTGTCATTAAGCTATTCTGAACATTTCTGGAGATCGGATTGTGCCATTATATAAACTTGAATCTTCACAGTTTGCTAAAGATCCAGAGCAGTTGTCTTTATTCAGCTTCAGGAAGGCTCTTATCACAAAACCTTATCACTAAAACCAGCAAATTCTTAAGGAGAGATAATGTAAATGAGTTGAATGTTATTGTGCAGAAAAACAAAGCTGAGGCATATGGGAATTTGTATTTTTTTTTTTTTTCTTTTATTTGTTGTCCTAATATGTGCTGCTGGTTTGCTGTTAGCAAGGACTTAGAAATAGAGGTCATGATTGACCAAAAAGATAACTGGGACAAGATTTGCATGAAGATACAGCTGTTTAAACAAATACACTGATGTATGGGAGAAAAGTGAATAAGGAGGGCTGATGTGTCCAAAAGATTGAAGTTCCTGGCTGTTTCATTCAATTCTGATGAGCCAGGGAAAACAGCCTAACTATATGCTTTTAAGGTGCAGATTTGGAAACAAATATTTGGAAACAAGGACATACTGCTGCAAAGATAGCTTCCCCCAACCTGCAGCCCCAGGGTTTAGCCTTTTTCATCATTTGCAAGCCCTTGATGAGCCTGGAAGACCACCAGGGGGCAAGGGGCGACATGAGCAGGGGGCAAGGAATGGCAGCGGAGTCCAAGGGCTTACCTTCATGAGCACTCATCCTGTGGATTTGCATTTTGACGTCCTTTTCCCAAGATGACAGTGTTCACGGACCTGTGGTTTCCTCTGGGAGGAGGAGAGGACCTTTCCAACCAGTGCTCAGCTGCCTGACCGCATGGTGGAGTGATGCTCACGTTGTTTGTGGTGACTCAGGGGACACGGCCCTGTTGCACAGCGCTGAAAGCAGCCAGGGGACCCTGGCCGAGTGCATGTGTTCTCATTTTGGAATAGCCAAACAGCTCTGGTTTACTTGCTGTCATAGCTGTTGTAAAGCTTCCCATCACAGATGGTTGGAGACGGTTGTCTTGGTCCCACAAATAAAAACCACATGTTTCTAAACTTCTCCTAATCTGATTAGGCTGATGCCTTGTCTCTCTCCTTGGCAAATTTCCTTGATACTAGGGATGAAGCTGGATGAATCTAAGAAGAATCTGTTTTAGCCTTCCCAGGACGAGTGTTTGCTCCCCAAACGTTTCAGAGAATAAATAGTACCATAAATGTAAGCAAAATAACTGTCTGCTTTTTTCCCTTTTAATAATGCCCAAGTTTTAATTGAGTTTAAGTCAGAAATGTCCCTTAAGAGACCGATTCACATGGACAGGTGATCTCAGATTAAGGATGCTTTGTATGTGATGTATGTTCATTTGAGCAGACCAGCAGTGACTGTTGCAGCCCTGCAGAAGAGAGGAAAGGCAGGGACATACTGACTTGCAGTGTCAAGCGAGGAGGTGTGGGTTTCCTGTCACTAAGCAAACCCATCCGAACAGCCCTCTTTGGGATCCTCTGAGCACCTGGGAACTTGCCCTGCTGGCAGAGGAGACCACACAGTCCCTTGATGGTCAACTGGATCTGCTGAGGGCAGCCACAGGGAGAAGGTTCGTCTGCAGCCACATAACAAGGCCTTCCTGGCCACAAGCGGCCCATGGCCACAGCGAGGGAACCTCCCAGGCACAGTGGGAGCAGATGCTGAGCACTGCAGTCTGCAAACAAGGAGTGAGGCAAGGAGAGCATTTCCCTGAAAACTGTAGGGTGTATCTACATGGAGAATGTGAAAATATTTGTAGTTTCTAGCTCTGCAGTTGCTTATTAGCAACCTGTTGATGCTGTGGTTGAAAAGCTTTTAGACCTTTCTGAAAAATGGCCCTGTTCTTCTGAATGTGAAGACATCAAGTAGCACTTCAGACTTGTATTTTATTTACCAAAATCTATTTAGGATTCTTTAGCGTTTCTTCTCTGAAAAGTGTTGCTATTAAACTCTAGTAACTCTGCGTGACATCAGTCAGCATTCAGTCCTAAAGCTTTAATTCCTTTCCACTCAGGAAAAAAAAAAAAAAAAAATCCCACCATCAAACTGTGGTTTCTTAACTGACTACAGCAATGCTTTTTCTACCATTGCCCTTGGTAGGGAGCTTCTACTGTTTCGGCAGCCTTCAGTGGTGGAGTAGATTTATCCTATTGTCCTAATGATTGAATGTGCCTCATTATTATCATATGTTATACCTGTAAGTTTAGTTAGGTAATTTGTTTAATTTAGAGGTGTGATATTCCCATCCTTGAATTGCTAATGCTTGTTTTTTCTATCTTTTTTTTTTTTTTTTTCTGGCATCATGGGCTGAAATGTTCTTACCAATTCAATCCATTTATTATTAAATTGCAGTAGACCTCATTTAATTAAATGCAAAGTTATAAACTAAATGGTTCCCAAATGTATAATGTTTTGAGAATTTAAGAAAAAAAAAGCTCACTAGAAAGTGTTTGCCAAGTGTTTGTATTGGTTTGGCAGGTATTTGGAATGGGTTTTGTAACTAGAGGCAATGCTAGATGCAAAAGAATGAATGTCTTTACAAGAAAATCACCAGTTTTACCCGGGGAAATTACATGGGACCACATATGTGTGTGTATGCCAGCATCAGTGGATAGACAGTGAAAGGACGTGTGCAGGAGCTTTTCCTCTGCCTCTGTGCTCAGACGGATGGAGTGGCTCTGCCCTCGCTGCCCTTCTCCCCATGCACTGTGCCGCAGACCAGTCGCACCTCTCAACACGCCTTGTAACAAACTGCTCTTTCAGGCACACCTAGGCCCTGATGTGAATACCCCTGTGATGCTCCCCAGGGCTGGACCTTCCCATGGTGGTTAGATTGCAAGCTGTGCCCTGTGCACTCCAGGACTCTCAGTTCAACAGATATATATGGTGTCTACACTTGCACTTATGGTCCTTAGTGCCAGCCCAGCTCTCTGTTGGTCCCAGCATCTTGCCATTTCTGGGCAGACCCAGAGGTCCTAAGTGTATTTGCTGATTTTATTGAAATGTTCAAAAAATATTTTTTGAGCAATCATTTTTTTTGTTTGTTTTAAACTATAGGAATATTGAGTTACACATGTTACTCGTTTAGCAGTACTGACAAAATAACCTGTATTTCATTACAGCCTTGGTGGTGAAGGGGGAAAAAAACATGGCTGCTTGTGGCATTCCTTATTGTTTTTATTCCTTGTACCACTTTGATGTTTATCTTTCATTTATCATTTATTGTGAAGTTGGATAATTTTGATTTTCCATGTATACAATTATGCGTGTTTTGATGTGTGTTTTAAAATCAGCATGCTGTTGCTTTCTGAAATTTGCCAAGGTTTGAGTATCACATTCTTTAGCCCAGTCTTAATTCCCTCTGCTACATGCAAGACTGTGCCTCTTTTTGGAGAGCCGTAAATTATGCAGCACTTAAACAATTACTTAAACAATATTGATTTCAGGGGGAGTGGGAACGGCAACACAGCTTGCTTTGCCTTTAGCAAAACATTTTTTCTGTTCCAGCTTTTTAGAAAGCAGAGTCAGCCCCCAAAGCCCTGCTCTTCAATATGACCCCCCTGCACTCGGCGAGGCATTTCGGGGAGGGGAGAAGAGGCAGTCATGTTCTGTCCTTGCTTGTGGCCATTCCCCTGGGTCTGTCATGGGCTGCTGACCACCAAGGATGTCGTGTGGCACGAGGTTGACAGGAGTAGTAGCTTTTGCTTGAGGAATAACATCAGTCATGGTTGCGTGCATACAGCATGCCCAAGCAATAAATAATTGAATCATAGCCTTAACTGTTTGCTTTACTTGCCCTTTCCAAAGTAAAGCTGCAGTGATGCTTAGATTTGAGTATATAACTTTATTTCCCTATGCCCTGGGCTGCTTAACACATCATGACAAATCTTTGCCTGGACTGACCTGGCAGGGTATCCAAACACGAGTGGCTTGGTCGAGGTTGAGGCAGTAAGTTTGGGCAGCACAGAATGCATCTTTGTTTTCAGTTTCTGAGTAGGAAGCCAGTGTTGTCGCGGAGCGACTGGGCTGAGTGCCTGGATCCAGTGTTTATTTCATTAACTGGGGTATCAGAATACCATTTGTCTTGTCCTCAGTGATTTATGGTATGCACGCTAGGATTAAGTGCTACAAATAATAGTTTTTGAAGTTAATTTCTGTATACTGCCTTAGTGTTTCTGTGAACATGTGGAGGGATACAGTTTATCAGCCACATATGTTTACTCATGAGCTAATAACACAGTTTCCCATGTCTCTGGTTTTAATGAATGCCCTGCCCAGGTACCGGCAGACCCCTAGCATGAACAGATAAATTACAGAATGGCTCAGGGTGGAAGGGACCTTGAAGGTCACCCAGTTCCAACTCTCCTGCCATAGGCAGGGACACCTCCCACCAGACCAGGTTGCCCAGGGCCCCATGCAGCCTGGCTTTGAACACCTCCAGGGATGGGGCATCCACAGCTTCTCTGGGCAACCTGTGCCAGTGCCTCACCACCCTCTGAGTGAAGAACTTGCTCGTAACATCTAATCTAACTCTCCCCTCTTTAAGTTTAAAACCATTCCCCCTTGTACTATCATTATCTACCTGAGTAAAAAGTCCCTCTCCATCTTTTTTGTAAGCCCCCTCTAGGTACTGGAAGGCCACAATGAGGTCACCCCGGAGCCTTCTCCAGGCTGGACATCCCCCGCTTTCTCAGTCTGTCTTCATAGGAGAGATGCCCACTGATCATCCTTATTGCCTCCTTTAGACCCACTCCAACAGCTCCACATCCTTCTTGTGCTGTGAGCCCCAGAGATGTGTGCAGGACTCCAAGTGGGGCCTCATGAGGGCAGAGTAGAGGGGGACAGTCACCTCCCTTGCCCTGCTGGCCTCACTTCTGTTGATGCAGCCCAGGATGTGGCTGGCTTTCTGGGCTGCAGTCATACTGCATGTCTGCTCAATGCAGTATTTGCAGCTTTCTCACAAGAATGAGCCACTTCTTTTCTGCGGTGGTACCATCTGGGCTTTGTAGATGTAACCACAGCAGGTAACATGCTCCCAGACAATGCCTTATTGTTTGCATAGGCAGCCACATGCTGGAGTCGGAGACCTTGCATACCTACTTAGAATCAAGATTAAATTACCAACCTTTTTGGCATTTTTATGTAAAATGTTCTTTATTATGGTCTTCTCATAGCTAAAGTATGAGTCACTTGCAAGCCGTAATAGATTTTGGCTATGCTGCATGATGAAGTGTTCTGGATGCAGTGAAACATTTAATCAAGACTCCAGGCAGAGCAACTCCCAGTGGTCACCTTAAAAAAAAAAAAGAGAGAGAGAGAGAGAGAGAAGAAATGAATTATGGCACCTTTTCTTTGCAGCATTAAGGTTAGTCTTTGTTAGGGACATCACAAGAAGGTGACTTTTTTAGCTTTAAATAATAATCTAAGCAGATTTACACCGAATTTTTCCAATAGTGTCAGTTAAATCATTGGGTTTGTGAAAGCACTCTGATCTCCCAGTGTTTTTTAGATGATATTGATGCTTTATAAAAATGAGTTAGTTGTAAACCTTCAAATTGCCTTACTAAACTGTACTTTACAGTATGATTTTACCTCCAGGAAAGCTATGCAATGTTAATATAGTGGAATTGCAGCCCATGGATTAAAATTACCTGGGAAATTACAGCATTACTTATAAACCCTATTAATCATGTTTATGTGCACATTTATTTAATGGAGAAAATGAAATGTTGATAAAATGTGTTGAGACCTATGTTTCCAAATGATTTCAAGGCTGGTAATCAGTAGTAACTCCTAATTTTGTGAGAGAAGAGAAAATCCTGATAGAGATGGGCTCAAAATGTTGTCTTTTGCTGGGTCCATGTTTGATTTCCATTCTCTGCACTGGGGTGACTGGAATGGGTGATCGCATACCCTGTGACTGCTTTCACATCCTCTCTTTCTTTAAGGTACTCTTTGAAAATGGACCTTTGGGCTTTGACATCTAAATTAAGTCTTGTGCCTTGGTATCCTTCTGTGGAGAGATCCCAAGTATATGGCTCGACACATCCATTTATTGCATGAGTCACCATCACCTAAATCAGAGACTTTGCCTGAAATTTACTAGGAGTTTAGATTACATTCACTACACCAATATTATTATTTTTATTCAGAGATGCTACCCCAGAACTGAAAAATCAAGTGGTTGCTGCTGCTGCCCCCTGGACGTTTTAGCTTGTCTTTTTTCCAGCACTGCCTATTTAGTTTGATTTTTTTTTTTTTTTTTTTTAATTCCCAGCCACAGTCTTCCCACCGTTAATAGTGGGATTCTTAACAACTTTGTATTTCTATATAATAGGTTTGCTGGCCTGCAGTACAATAGCCTAATATGATTTTTATTATACTAGCATGTACTGGGATTGTTTGCCTCCTGGAAAATGGAATATTCAGATACTTCATTCATTCTCTGTCTAAGCAAAAGCTATCATCTTGTCCCAAGGCATTTTCTGTAGAAGTGGGCTTTCCATCCTTCTGTGGAAATTGTAAATATACAGGGTCTGTGGTTCACGTTTCCCACCTTCCTGAGCTTTGGTATTAATGGTTATTCAA
Source organism: Nettapus auritus (assembly GCA_011076525.1). Taxonomy (NCBI): domain Eukaryota; kingdom Metazoa; phylum Chordata; class Aves; order Anseriformes; family Anatidae; genus Nettapus; species Nettapus auritus. Next base: position 62,632,771 of record CM021768.1, on the reverse strand, counting down.
GTAAATTTAAAATGTGTTTATTTTGCTCCCCCAAGCTTACTGTTTCCCAGTATTTTCCCTCTCTGCAGGCTCTAGCATGGCTCCTGCAGAGGTGAGTTATATGCCACCTCTCTGTGATTCCTAGCTGGATGTAACATCTGTATTAGTAAGAACTCCACTCATCCATGGTCACCTTTAGTTAGAGCAAGCTGGAAATTGGTTCACTGGGTTTTTATTATTCTTAGAGCCATTTTTTTTAAAGAGATTTCCTAGGAATATTGGGTTGTGGGCTTTTTTGGTTTTTGTTTTTTAAAAATTTACTTTTTCTCCTTTTCTCTCTGAAAACCTGTTTTTGCTTGCTAGTACTCTGATTCTTAATCTGTTCCTTTGCCTTCACAGTTTGGAGGAAGCAAATGCACTGCTCCTGCAAACACCACTTAGTACAGCTTTAACTTCACTGACGTGAGTAGCCAATACAATTACTCATGTCAATAAAAAAAAAAAAAGGAATGTACACATACATGTCTTGTTCAGAATTAGCGAACCATTGCTTGCTGGATGAACAACATGGCCAAAGTGATGGAGACAGGAGAAAAATAACTAGTGTTGGCCATGTTCTTGTGTTAGCTGCATGTATGTGATAAATTGATAGTTGAATTTCTCTTTTTTATTATTTAGAAGAATATTATTTAGAATATTTGACAGGAGATTGGAAACAGAATGCTTTCACTTTTGTTCTGCTAAAATTATTTATGATAATGCACTACCACAGTCCCCAGCAAAGAAGAACAAGCTCCTTATGTTTTTTAATATGAAGGATCATATAATGGCTTAAGCATAAACACAGGCCTTCAGGCAGTGTGTGCCAATACTGCCGTTAGATTAGATGGTATCTCTTGAGAGATGCAGTATATATCATGGCAGCAAGCAAAGGAAAGAATGACTCAATATATAAACTGAAAGAAAAGCTGTTGCCTTTCCACTCTGTTTGATCTTTAATCAAATAGCTGTAACATTTGAAGGAGTATTGAGCGTGAGAGACATCTGGGACTTCCTTTCTTCTTAGATCATCTTCTAGCGAGAGATCTCTGATGAAGCATGGAACGCGGACAGGGTGGCTGCAAGCAGGAACGACTGCACGTAGTTTTTGGCTATCAGTGAAACCTGCTGCTGCCACATGAGCTAATTCAAGTTTTTTGTGGCTTTTTTCCCCTCATTTTTGTTGATTAGATGGAAGAACTTTAGGAAAAAAAATATTCTGTCTATAAACCCTACTCACCTTGAAATAAAAGAAAAACAAATGTTAATATGTGCAATAAAACAGAGGGATAGGTTCTGGCCAAATGAGTCCATTGGTTTATAGAAGGCGTTACAACCAGATAGAATTTGGCACATTGCCTTCCAGTGCAATGTTTTATTTTACATACCTTTGTAGCTCATAAACCCAGCAAGTTTGGTCACTAGAATAATTTCTTGTTCCAAAATAAAACTCTAATATTAAGCTTTTTATGTTGAGTATGGAATTTGTCTAGCCTGTTCAGTAGTAATTCTCTGGGGTACAAGTATTTTTGAAGTGGATTGATTCTTTTGGTCTAAGAAATTAAACTTGGTCTTCTAGTAACTGTTTCTTAATTCAACACATTATTTTGAGTGTCAGAATAGGTTATTCGAATGCAAACTCTATAGCACCCAGATAGTCATTTTGGTTAACAAAAAAATAATTTTTGTTGTTTTCCGTCATAACTGAGTTTCCTCTTGGGCCCAGTGTTGTTTCTCGATCTGTGCACAAAGTGTGAAGACTACACTGCATTATCACTCTTTGTAGTCTCGTTCATATAGACTCTGCATAAACACCCTCAGTTAATTCTCAAAGTAAAGACCACCTTTGAAACAATAAAATCCATGAGTTTCCTACTGCTTCCTTGTGTTCAGGCTCATGCCTTAAATGCTTAAATACTGTATGTTTTATGAATTGAGGTCCTCGTTTGATTCTTTACATGTATTAACACTTGAGTTTTGTCTGAATGGAGAAAACAACTCCTACTATTCTTATATCTACGTTTAAATAAGTAAATATATCAAAATCTATTTGAGGTGAATGCTGCCTGATCTTATACTGACAAAAACTTACTGCTGTACACTCCCAAAAGGCACAATTTGTCCTGCATTTGTTTATTTAGAAAAAAAAAAAAACACACAAAAGCACCAATTTGAGCAGCAAATAACTATCCAAACAAGATTAAGGTAATTAATACTTCCTCTGCTTTGAAAATGAGACAGCAGGCTGCAGCAATAAGGATGTCACAGATGAGGATGGGTTGACCATCTATAATAGTGGCAGGGGCATTGCACTATTGCAAGGATTTACTACTTCTGCTAATCTCTGTGGTTTGTTTTATGTCTGTATTTTTGCATTCCAGATTAAAACACAAACAAAGAAAACCCAAAGGTAGTTTGCATAGAATTTGATATATAAATTATTGTGTTTATTTTACAATGCACCTTTGCAATAGTTTGCAAATAAGCAACCTGTTTTTTCTACTAAAAAACTGAAGGAAAGCTTTAATTTTCAGGCTTTTCTCTAGATGTGTTAAATGTGTGAGGGGAAGCATTATACTAGAATTTATATAAAAGCAGAGTAATTTTCTGGAGATTTACACATATACATGTGGATAGAACAAAGCTTGTCTGATTTTTCCACTTCCCCCTATACAAATAAAGCAAGGCAGTATTTTGAATCTATTCTTCAGTTTTCCATCACATTCATGAACAATTTAGAAGTCACTGCAACTAAATAGTCACAATGATCCCATGGCTTCAGCAGAAATTCAAGGCTGTTTATAGGAGCGAAACCTGCATCAACAGGAGGAGCCATTTATAGAACTGAAAGGTGCAAGCAAAACAGGCTTCATTCCTTTAGCTGCTGCTGTATTTTATTATATTTGAGTCCTTATTTTATTTGAGACAGTAAGAAGCTTTGGTTCCTATATTAAGTGTACTCTTGAGATAAATGGAAATGAAGGATTTGTCAGAAGGATGGGGATTTGCAAGAATTGCTTGGTCAGAGACTGTTCAGACTGCAATACTTTGAGAAGTCCAAGGACTGCTCTCAGGTGACTGTTTGATGCCTGGCTTGCATCCTCAGAGGCAGTAATTTATGGGTGTGAGGTCATGCAGAAATATTCCCTGTGCTGGATAGATTTGGAGGAGGAGATAAGGAGGAGGGTGCTGATCACTTTCCATGTAGCCCGGGCAGGTCACTTCCTCCAGTCATACAGACATTTTCACCAAGCGGTTCCGTCCTATTCCAGGGGCTAAGAGTTGGACAAATCCCTTGAGCTCTCTGTCTTTCTTCCTGTGGCATATTTCAGTGTTTGAGGCCTTTGGTCTTCTGAACTAGATATTTGTTCTTGCGCTTGGCTGTTGTCACTGGACAGTGTTCTGCAGTGGGTTCAAGATGAGAGAACAGCATGAGTTATGTAGACCATTCTGAACATGATGCCTGTGGTACATATGGTACAGATGGCCTTCTTGTCTTGCGTTGATTAAGTCTGATGAAGATTGGTAACTGCACACGGTTATTAATTGGTAGCATATGATATTAATCAAAACATGTATTTCAAGAGTCTGAGAAATGCATACTAGTATCTTTGTGCAAATGTAATGTGGGACTACAAAGATAGAGGCATTTGGCTGCAAAGAGGTGGCTTGTGTGTTTGTTTAAAGCTTTTTTGGATTTTTTAATTCTTCTCTGGCAAAGATGTGGTAAGATGTACTGAAACCTTCCAGTGTCCTGTGTCACTGAGAGACTTCGTGGTCATGGTTGTCCTATGAGCTTCTACCAGGGGTCTGTACTTTTGAAATAATTTCAAAGTGAAATTAATTTCTGATCTCCTGAATGGACCATTTAATCTTGCACCCTTAAATTAGGCTTCAGGCCTAACCTTTCTTAAACTAGGTCTTGGGCCTAAAATGCAGCAGTTCACTCTTTTATTTTGAGGAGAATGTGAAGATTTTTCTCAAGTCTTTCTAAGAAACCTATTATTTACATGAAATTTCTGTAAATGGTCACATCCTAGGATTTTATTCTTTAGTTTTGCCAGTGCCACGTATAAACTGAAGTGATAAGCCATAGCAGAAAAGAAGTTGTATGCAGGGCTGGTGATGAGACCTAGCCAACAGTGAATTTTAAAGCAATAAGCATTACTGAAGCCCGGTGGATAAGCAGCAGTCATGGTGTAAACCCTCTTAAAAACAGCAGTCTCCATCTAAAATATTCTCTCTGTATTTGAGAATTTCTTATTTTTCCAACTTTAAAGCATATCTTTAGTACAAAATACAGTGTCTTTATTTACTTGCCAGGTGATTTTCCAGGATAAAACTACTTCTATAAAATCAATCATTTTTACTGTTTATTTTCAGTCCTCCAGAATCTGACTTTATAATTAACTAATTTATCTCACAAACCATACCTAGCCATCTGTATCCTTGGATTTGTATTATTTTCATTATGCAAGCTGTAGGCAATGCAGAGCTCCTAACCCAAAACCCCAGAAGTTCTCATATATTTTTCATATGTTTTTTACAAGAGCAATCTCTCATCATGAAATTGGGTTCCGGTGGTGATATATCACCAGTAGCTGTAACACTGTAGTTGTGCATGACATACAATGGCATTAATAAATAAATTGCAGAGCTGTGCAGCTGCTTTAGCTTGAAACTGAACCTGGTGAAATGCAATACTTTCACCAAGGAGTGTGGTTTGTTATGCCAGTTCAGGGGGAGGACCTCTTTGGCAGGTGACAAAATCTTTCATCTGTCACTTTTGCTGTGTTTCACCCCTTTACATGATTAATTGTCACCCTGATGCAGCAGTCGCTACGAAAACCATCAGTATTCTCTGAAAATTTGTGTCTGGTTATTCGATTGTTTGAGTCATTGTGATGCTCTGGTTAGCACTTCTTGTACTTCTGTTGTCACAGATGTGAATTTGACAATAAAATGCCTGGGTTAATTTTTTTCAGTCCGTGAAGCATAGCACCATTTGTGAATGATCAAAGGAATTATCTATAGTATAAATAAATAATGGTATCCTACAAAGGGCCATTGAAGGCATGTAGGCCTGGTGTTTTGTGCCCCCTGCATTTTCAGCAGATTTCTCTAATACTGACATAATATATCCTCTGTTTTTAAAGATGTATCAGTTCTCTTTAATGCCATGGCAGGCTGTCTGCCTGAACCTTCTATAGAAACTGCCTCAGAGAAGCAAGGTGAGATCCCTGGCTCAGGAAGCCTCAGAGGATCAATGGCTTTGGGGTGCAGCCACTGGGGAGAGATGCTGCCAGCAAGCCTGACTGACTCGGTTGTTTTACGGGCAACCAAGCCTCTGTCACTAACACTTATTTTTGGTATCATCCTGGTGATTGTCAGCATGGTTTGGCAATTACTGGTCTGCTTGAAAACAGAATGGGGAAAACAGCTATGGCAGGTGACTAGAAATAGTAAAAATCATACCCTTCATATTACCAGGGATGTTTGCATTGATCATATCCAGAGCAGGCCTGTATGTTTTCAACAAACTACAAGGAAATCCTCTGTGGACAATGACATGGCAACTACATGCAAGTAATAAATAACATTGTTATTTAATAATAATTAAGTTATTATTGCCACTGTTGTAGGCCTGTCAACTTAGGTATCTTCTTTAAGTCATCCATGTCCTTGCCTCCCTTCCTGTGCAATGGCCCTGTCTACCTTTCTCCATTTCTTGATGAGAAATAAGGACAGATTGGCTTCCTTCAGCTACACTGTTGTCTCTTTAGAGGTTCTTCAGAGTTTGGTGGCCATTTAATATTTTGAGTCCAAAACTAGCTCCCCTTTTTCCCCCAAAAAAAATAATTAAAAATATGCCAAATATTCTAAAAAAAATATGTTGGGATATTGCATGTCATACCCAGCAATCAGGGAAAATCAAGCTCTACGGCTTTTTGAATTGCCATCAGTAGAGCTATGAGAATTCAACAATCCTGCTTCTGAAAAAAAAAAAAAAAAAGAATAAATAACACAATCTTTCAGAAACCATCATTACTACTTGGGAAGGCATAAACATACAGCATGTGAAAACAGTATGTTTAGGTGTACACAGGAGAGTGGATGCTAGTGGCTGCTCCTAAAGTAACATTTGTGTTTACAATTAGAGGAGTGCTTTGAGAGAGGGAAAAACATATATATATATCTTAATATGAAGTGCAAGGGTGTTTTTTCCTCCCTCAGAACTGAGAGTTGCCAATACATAAACATTTCAGAGAGAATTTTACACCACCTCATCTTTATGTCAAGCAGCATTTAATGGTTGAATGGTCCCCTGCCCCGGGACTTGGCAGCTATCCTCCAGGGGCCGACTTTGGGGATTACAATGACAGTCTATCAGTGGATCTTTTCCAATATAAACTAGGCTAGGACCATTTAAAATCAGTTGCTATCAACAAGTCAAATTATCTTTATTTATGTTAGAGGCTTTCCTATGAGTATTTTCTAACAATGTGGAATTTTAATATCCAGAGGGGCTGTTCCTGTTGTCAGTGTTATTTGGGAATGTTCTAATTCATGCGATTAGGCACAATTTACCTGATTTCTTTCAAAATTATGTGATTTGTAACATTCAGGTCTAATCAACATCTAACTTGCAGTGCTCACACAACTTTTTCTGATTCTTCCTCTTTACAGGTGGAAATAACGCTTCAGGATATCAATGACAATCCACCAGTATTCCCCACAGATACGCTTGATCTGACTGTAGAGGAAAATATAGGAGATGGATCTAAAATAATGCAGCTGACAGCCATGGATGCTGATGAGGTAGGAGCATGGTTTTTAATATTTGAAGAATGGAAGAATGGAAATGCATTTCTTTGAGGACACTGCAACTAAGGAGCTGTTAAGAAACCAACAAAAGCCTTCTGAGCTACTGATGTTAAACAGCCAGTCGGCTTAGTGTGGGATATTGTAGTCTCTTGTATGTGTCAGGCAAATATATCCAAATATAATTTAATGTATTCATTACTTTTGGAAAGCAAGTTATGAGAAAGTTAATCATATTGTTTCATTCAGTTGAACTGTTTTTCTTTACACTGGGGAAAGACCTAAAAAGTCAGTTTGAGCATGCAAAGAAGCTTGTGTTGTCATTAAAATATAGAGTTACATTTAACAGCAACAAGTAATTCTTGCATTCAAATAATAAGGTAATTCAAACCCCTCAGGAGAATTTTATTTCTGGTCTTTTTTTTGTGTGTTAGCTTGGTTATTCCTTCTGTGATTGTTAATTGATGTACTGAATCTTGCTTCTTTGTAGGGATGCACTAAAACACACCTAGGAATGGTATGAATGATAAGAACTTCTTCTTTCCTTTGTTTTCTGGGAGCAGTCTGATGTACAGACAGAAAGCAGGAGTTTGGAAAGGTGCACAACCGTAACAAAAGTTGTAACAGTATATATCTTAAGGTTAGGAAGAAGTGAATTTTAAATGACCACTTTCTGCTGCGTTACAGCAAACTGATATCTAAGATTTTAGCCATGTATTATGCTCAAGCCTCTTTTGTGACCACTCCTGCTGTGTTATGCATTTCTGTCTTCTTTCTTCACATGTGCAACCCATATATATAGCTCAGTAAAATGAGGGTTTCTGAGCATGCTGCCTTTACTACATGCACAGCTGCTTTCAGAATCAAAGGTTTAACTTTAAAAGGGTGACAGAATGCTTAAAAATTATGGTTGAAGTGTGTACATGAATCCCTCTTATAACTATTTTTCAATGATAGTATTAAGGCAGCAAATTTCAGCCCCTTGTCAGTTATAATAAAGTCTTTGTAGAGATCTGAGAGAAGATGTAAAGACAGGCTCTAGCTGATAGATGTTACCAAAGGCTTTAGCAATTACAACAGCTTCTAGTGCGTTGCAAATTCATTTCAGACAGTTGTTGATGGGAAATTTCTATACAACTTTGTAATAGGTTTCACAGATCTTCTATTTTGCTTTGCATCTCACCTAATTGATGTAAAGTTATTAATTTGATTAGGCCAGCATCACATGGAGCTGCTGTTTTAGCTGTGCTCTGTTAAGAGAAGGCTGCCTACTAAAACAAATGGTGGAGAAACTTGGTCACTTCTAAAATCTTAAATTATTATCAGCTGTTTTTGTTAAGCCGCACAATAACAAGAAAATGTATTACATACCCCAGGTACACCTGAGCACACAGAGTCTGTGTACACTGAAGCTCTGTGTGCAGCTGTTGGAGGCCGGGCACCTGGAGAAGGGTGTTTTCTTTTTAAATTTCGTTTTATCAGTTAGCTGAATCTGGCTCTTTGAAACAAAACTCCAGAGAAAAGGTTTGGCACGAGGTGCTATCGTAAGGCTAGATAACTAATGCTTTTCTCTCATCTCACAGGTACGAATGAGTATTTATCTCCATTAATTTGCTTTTTTTAGGCAAGCATGTTTGAAACAGCTGTAATTTCTTTCTCCCTGATTTCTTTGATTGGGGTGGTATGTGGTACCCAAACAGAAGGCATGGGGAAAACAGCCAGCCACAGCATTCATTGCTCACCAAAACACACTGCTGGGCATCCTCAGTACGTGGAGCTTAAGTGTGCCATTATGGAGGCTGCCAAATGCCAAACCTTCAGTGCCCATTTGTGATGGGGCAAGGCTAAGGCAAAACACATTATGTCATTATTTGAGAGAGAGGTTGTTTTTTTTTTTTTTTTTTTTTTAAAAAAAATTTTTTTTAACCTTAAAAAAAAAAAAAAAAAAAAAGCTGATGATTTTTCTGTATAAAATTACTTTTCCTTCATTTTCTTTTTAGTCAAAATGCTCAAAGTGTACATGTATCCTTTTTTTATCTTTTTTTTTTTTTTTTTTTTCCACAAGGTCAAATGAGATGTTTTGTTCAACCCCCAAAGCAAATGTTTCTGATATCCAGGGGCTGGCAGCACAACCCAAGAGATCAGAACTGTGATTTCAGTGACACATGACTTGTCACTTCAGGGCTGCTTATTCACGGGGATGAATGCATTTCCTTGCATAAATTGACCTTTTGGGGGCTGCTGTATGACACCTGTGCAGTCATTGCTTCCATGAGTTTCTCCTGACCAGGAGCTGGTGCTTGGCTCCCTCTTTTTCATGCCTCCCTGTCTTCCTCCTTCCACCCCATCTCTTGTAACGGAGGGAGGGCAGATCTGTGCCCAGGGGCAGCAGGGTCATTTAATTTCACCTTCCAATTTAAAAGAAGAATAAACACTAATTGCTGGTAGAAGGAAGGTGTTGCTTTGCCTGGTGATGATGGCTTGAGATTAAAACAGGAATTAGGGCTTTGTGGTCTTGGTTGGATGTAATCCTTTTATGAACAGTGGAGTAAAAACTATCTGAACAATCTTGTCATTTCACGTCTCATAAATAAAAACTGTGTGCGTAAGCATCTGTATTGGAGGACTGACACTGAGACTGGGCAGGAAGGCTGTTTATTAAAGGAAACTGTTCTGAAAATTTTCGCCAAGTGCAGTTACTGGAACAGTTCTTGCCTTACTGAAAGTTACGATGTGGTTTTCCTGGCAAATGACTTGATTTGACCACTTCTGTTTTCGCTTAGGGAGCCAATGCCCTTGTCACATACACTATTATCAGTGGTGCGGATGATAGCTTCCACATTGACCCTGAGTCAGGAGACCTGATAGCCACCAAACGCCTGGACCGAGAGCGCCGCTCCAAGTACTCCTTGCTGGTTCGTGCTGATGATGGCCTGCAGTCCTCAGACATGAGAATAAACATCACTGTCAGTGACGTTAATGACCATATCCCCATGTTCTCCAAACCAGTGTATTCCTTCGACATCCCGGAAGATACCACCCCAGGTAAATAGGAAATGACCCTAAAACTGACTGAAATTTTCTTTTCATCCATCCAGAAGGACTCTAACTTGTCCAGGAGGCAGCAGTGGTCAAAGGCATCTCTCGGATGGGATGGAGAGACAGAGGGAATCACGTCATGCTGAAAATCTGCTTGCTAGCAAATCAGTATCGCTGGTGCAGTACAATAGGGTAGCATTTCTTTTTGGGAAATAGAGAAATAGTTGCCACTCAAAAAACAACAACAACAACAAAAAACTTACAGAATGGAAACACTATACTCTTATGGAAAAGATGCAGCAGCGATGCTAGTCATTTTCAGTGAATACTTAATGCATTGAGGGTAGGATCAAAAAATTGGTTACCATTGAGCTGCTGATAATTTATACATTGATTTCTCAATAGTATTTCTGACACACACTCAGTTACTAATCCTAATATCATATTTTCTTAATATCATCTTTGACTCCTAGTTTTGACAAATTTTCATACAAAATGTAACTTTTAGCTAATTAATTCTGTTTCCTAGAATTAATTGTAAACCTTTTGAGTTGCTGTTTTCCTCTTTTAAAACTTGTTTCATTTGTGATAGTGGTTTGATGTTTACAAGCTAGGTTTTAAGCTAGAAACGATTTAGACCAACTAACCAAACAACAACAATAAAAAATCTTTTCAAAACTGTGCTATATATTGTGTCTCAAGATGAGAAATTAATATTTCTCTCAATAAATACTTTCCAGTATTTTATACAGAGTGCTTGCATAAAAGCAGTATCTGCTCTATTAGTAACTGAAGCATCTTAGAAACTTTTTCTAAAACATAAACAAACAAAGGAGATGTAAATGACACAGTGATAGCTTTGAAGCTTTTATTAGGGCTCATGAGCGTGAGAGGCTCAGCTTGGGACAATGGAGATTACCCCCATGCCTCCAGCTTCTGTGCTCTGTCCCACAGTGACAATTCCAAAATTCAGTGGTGTTTTGTGTTAAAGCAGTATCCTGCAGTCAGCTGTGCTTCAGGAAATTGGAAGTAATTGAGACAAGACATATGTGTATCATTGGGCAGTTTGGTTGCTGATCTCCAGCTGTGCTATTCTCACTTGCCAGTCCTAGTCCTGAGGCTCAGTCTGTTTTAGCAGGAATAACCCTGTAAATGGTGAGCATACTCTTCTCCCTGTTAAGACAAGGCTTCTCTCCTTAATTGTGTATGGGGCATATATAGATTTATGCCTTATACAAGGCTCAGTGGTGGCAGATGCAAAAGGAAGAAACAGGCCAGCTTTATACTAGAAGTGATGCAGAAGGAAGAAACAGTGTGAGATTTCCCCTCTGAGTGTCTGCTTTCTATCCCAGAGAGTATGCACAGTGAGTATCCCCCTTCCCCTTGCAACCCAGCAGCTGTGGTTGCAAGTTGCACCTTCACAGAGCCTCAGAGAGGCTCCTTGCTGCGTTTCCCTACCCCTGCGTGCTGCACAGAGGTCAACACTGCTCTGATCCTTCCTTGCTGCAGGCTTGCAGGAGGGTTGGTGATCTGATCCAGCTTTAGAACAACCCTTTTTGCTAATTAGCATGCAATCAGGAATGTTAAAGTTTTAGGTAATCAAATGTATGGAAAAGATATCGGAATATTCAGCTGGATTAAATAGAGTTGTAGCACTATTCTTCATCCTGATGATAAGCAATTTTTGTTGTCACATTGCTTGAACATAATTAACTATGCTAAAGCAAATGTAATTCATGTTGTTCCAGGAAAAAGAAGTTAAATGATTAACTTTCTTGGAAATGAGCTGATCTTAATTATAATTAGTATTCAGTATACTAAAAACTGATGCTGAATTTCCAAACTTTAGTAAGATAGGTCAGTCATGTGAATGCAGCTATGCAGAAATGAAAACAATGGCACAAATTCATAAGGAGTTGAATTTCAGAAAACATTGAAGAATGAACCCCTATAAGGTTTCTGGCTTTCTAACCGCAGTTACCCTGCTAAGGCACTTTTTTTTCCCAAAAACTAGAGCTGGGATTTTTGGTGTGAGTACTGACATTTCAGTTTCTACATTTAATAAGAAGTATATAGAAGGTTTCAGAACTTGTATTTGTTTGTGGAGAGGAAAAGGTCCTTTGAATAGCAGAAAGAAAATACAGAAAAGGAGAAAAGCTATTTTTGCCCCAGCTGGCAACTGGAAATGCTCCCATTTAAAGATAAAACCAAATATAGGTGACCATTTCTTGATGTATTTTTTTTAGTTGCCAGTAAAAATAAACATCATACAAATATTGTTCCTCTCAGCTTTGAAAAAGCTGTCACAAAATTTAGGCATACAATTCTGAGGCTTCAGTGTTTGCCAACTGACTCCTTTTGTTCTACAGAAATGCTTGTTAATGAGCACCCTCTGCCCACATCGGTGATGTGCCTTTTGTGAGTGATGTTTTGCATTCTTATGCTGTGCAGGTTCATTAGTGGCGGCCATCCTAGCCACGGATGATGACTCCGGTATAAATGGAGAAATCACCTACATTGTGAGTGAAGATGATGAAGAGGGTACATTCTTCTTAAACCCTGTTACCGGAGTCTTCAACCTGACCCATGCATTGGACTATGAAGCACAGCAGTTTTATATTCTGACCGTCCGTGCAGAAGATGGAGGAGGCCAATCTACTACCATCAGAGTGTACTTCAACATATTGGACATAAATGATAACCCACCAGTATTCAGCATGGCTTCATACAGCACGTCTTTGATGGAGAACCTGTCTCCAGGATCCGCTATTCTCAACTTCAGTGTCACAGATGCAGATGATGGTAGGCTTTTCCCTATATTCTGATGATTAATGCATATTTTACATTAGCAGTGTATTAGAAGATCAAGTAGAAAGGGCAAATTAGGGCTATCCTATGGATGCCATTGTGTGCTTACAATTACTGCATGCTGTGTAAGTAGAGATAATTTTTTCTCAAATTTTACATTAGGTTTAGGAGTGTGGCTTCATATTGCTGTTGTGGCAATGAATAGCAGAGGAGCTGCATTTTATCTAGAACAAGTTTAAAGAGTTAAGTACCAGCAGACAAATCATGGTGTTCAGGTTGCACATTTAAATTAGACCTAAACATACCTTCAGGTTTGTTTTTTCTTTAATTTTATGATGTATTCTCAGGAAGGTTCTGCTATAAGATATTTAATCTGCAATTATCACAGCAAGTATCCTGAATTGTACCGTAACTTCTAAGTATATCATTAAGAGGATTGTGATCTACAGGGTATGGATAGCAGAGTTCAAAAACTGACTAAAAGAGATCATGGGAAATTTCCTCTTTAAAATAAACTTTAATCTTGGGATTATTTATGGCATGAAGAAGGTGTTAATGTGTTGGAGTGCTAAAGATATGATCTTTATAGCTTGCTTAAGCATTTTGCCATATAATTTATGTCCAAACAAGAATAATTGCAGAATATGGTCATAAAATACATAAAAATGATTCCGTAGCATACTACACATTAAGTGTCCACAGACATTACTCAGGGTGACTTAATACAAAATTATTTATAGCACTCACACTGACTTTACAGGTGAAGGATATTTTGTGACAAATTAAGCAAACTTCTTTCCTTTCAACTGGAGGGTCAGGAAAGCCCATAATGTCTTACACTGAAATGTGGGCTTCAAAAACGGAGCACCTATGTGCTTCAAGGAACCACAGTTTATGTATGTATAACAACAGAGCTCATCAAGATTGTTCAGTGAAACAGTTTTTTTCCTCAGGAAATGCTTTGTTCAAGCTCAGACATTTTTGTGGGAACATTCAAGTGCTGATGGATAGTGCTTTCAGTGATAAAGGATTGTACAACTATTTTTGAGATCAAACTGAGAAAGTGAGAGAGAAAAGTTTCCATAAGATAAGCCAACAAACTAGAAATCAGACCTTCATGATATTGGCTGTTCTTGTATGGATCTCTTCTTCACCACTCTTGTTAAAGATTTATTTTTATGTAAGCTAACTATATATTGGAGGAGGAATTTGTGCTTGCATCTACATATCTAGGGAAGTGATTGGTCCTTCAGGCATGTAGAGAAATAGGTTTGTGTCTTATCTATCCCCTCTTATAGTTTATCTTTTCCTGTCCAAATATTTTTGGTTTCATCACAATATAAAGTGGGTAGAAAATGAAGAAGGAAAACAAAAGATGTAAGCCCTAACAACCAAACAAGGGGAAAAAAAGTTTTAAAAAATTTGGATTATGCTGCTTGACTTCAAACATTTGTGACATTAAATTTCACTTAGCCATTATGGGTCTGTTTTTCTTTTTCTTGCACTTCATACATTAATTTTCATCTGCGTGCAATGGATGTGATCTGTCATAGCACTGACGTATCATTTTACATTCATCATGCAATTAGGAAGGAAGCAAATGAGCATTTGAGGAGCAATTCCATGAAAAGTAGGACAGATATCTTGCCTCGTACATTTTCTGTCACACTGACTTTTTTAACAGGCTGGATTTAAAATTTAATAGGGCAGAAATTTCATTCCAAGAACATGCCAGGCTGAGTTCCCCAACAGAACTGCAACTTCAGCAAATGTGGTCATCTATTTACATTTTTGATTTGAAGCCCCAAACCTTTTATCCTATGTTTTCTTGTATTTATCTGGAGTACAGAAATAACCAGTATTATACTGCACTGCATGTGATTTAGACAACGCATACAAATATGATTTAGTTGATTATTTATGTTACATGATCCCCAAATAGCTCTGAAAAGACATTGCTTTCTAATGAGGTATACCTGTTGCTTTAGGATAAACACTGATAAAGAATAAATTCACTGTGATTGTGAAATAGCTCTCACTGTCATTTTCTTGTTTGACACACCCCTGGGATTTATGTCAGCTTGAACCATACAAATCCAAAGTAAACATCAGCTCATCTACAGAACAATAAATGACTCAGTTTCCTTAAATACATTCATTTTGAGATTCATATAAAAATATATATTTGCATATCTAATTAACAGAAAAATCAGTGTTTCTTCTTGGGACAAAACACACATGTCAATTTGTTAAAATTTTTCTAATGGCAAAAGCCTGTCAAATTTCCATGTTAGACTAGGAAGTTAGACTCTATAGCATGCATAGGTATAGATTATAGGTATTCTTATTTATGGAAAAGAAAAAAAATAGGATTTTCTTTTCTTTTTTTTTTTTTTTTTTTTTGGCTCCATAAATAGAGAAAAATAGAAACAAGATATTTAAAAGACCATCATGGAAACTGGTGGCTTCATGTCTGATCAGAGTTTTACTGTATTAACACGGGAATGAAATAAACCCAAAGCTAAGCAAAGAGGATGCCCCTACATTCACCATAAGGAAAACCCAGCTCCTAACCTTGAGAGAGAGGATGGATGAGGTACATAATTCCAGATTTGTGTGCTGTTTGAAACAGAATAGTTCATTAAGTGGCAGTCCTGGCTCCAGTGATATTTAGGAAAATCTCCTTCTGCTTTAGGAGAAATGTGATTTAATCTATATAAATATCAGCAGTGACCTGTGAGAATACAGGACAAGGAATGAGAAGTTACATGGAGGTGAGATAAAGAATAAGTAGTAAATGTAATAGGAATACTCCACCATAGAAAACAATGAAAAAAATGTATTTTAAAATAGTAAAAAAAAAAATTTCTTCTGTAAGATCTAATTCCTACCCATTTCCAAAGTCAATTGCCAAAATCTTGAATTGCCAGAAAGTACTTTACTGAAATCAAAGACTTCTATCTGTATAATTAATCACTTTAAAGTACAGCCGAACAAAAAATAGGATAGTATTTATTACACTTTCACAGTAATTCACTTGGTCAAAATAACATAGAAACACTAATATTGGCATACAAATGCAATTTTTTTAATTGCATTAAAATATTTTGTCTTTCATGTTTGGTTCTATTTACTTTTTAATTAAGTTTCTACAAGAGAAGAAGAAAAAGATGCCAATTAAAGTAGCCACTGGGGAAAAGGCAAGTAGGACTAGAGTTTCCGAGTCTGAGCTTAATAAACATCAGCGATTAATAAATCGAATACAGAGATAATTTTGATATCAAAACAGTTCAGTTGGAGGGAAAAGAGCTCCTGAGTAAAAATGACAAACTGCAAAACAAATTAATCAGCTGCTTAAGCAGGTGGCTTGGTTTATTTACATGAAAATATGAGTTTGAGGGGTAAACGAGTAGTGAACACTTTGTTAATCTGCTAATCATAAATCACATTCTTCGTGACCCAAAACAAGAAAAAAAATCCAAATTAATTAAAATGTTAATAAAATAAATACATACTATATTTAAAAGTGTGTATATATGTATTTTTTTTTGCTGTATGGCATATTTAGGGATATTTCATAGCCTTGTCAAGACTCACAAGGCATTTCCCTTACCAAAATTATAAATCACTCCCTGACCATAATTGCTAGTTATGTTTCAGTCATAAGATGAAGGCTGTTCATCTGGTATTTTTGAACACTATTCCATGTATGGTAAGCATACCTCTCCACTGTATTCACTCTTGGCCTGCTCCATCTAGACATGGCAGTTTCTGTTTTTTTTTGTGTTGGTTTTTTTTTTTTTAATTGGGTGGAAGAATTCATAAAATAATTAAATCAATGATAACGTAGCCTAGAAATGAGAAGAAAGGAGCAAAAAAGCTATTCTGTAAGCAGCAGAACTTTTGAGGCTTGGTTTCTGAAAGAAAACACTTAAAATCCTTTGTCCGTAACCATCAAAGAACCACCATAGAACCATCGTGTGTTCTCATCATGCGGCTCCTCTGAAGGAAGTACAGAGACAAACTCTGCTGGCCATTCCCTTAGTGGCTGCTCTAATTAGCAACATCCTTCTCTCTCTCTCTTCAACTCCTGTCAGAATTTAATTATTTCAAAGGCTTCTGTTCCACCATGAAACTCACCTGAAATTAGCTGATGGATTCAAAAATGATGATGAGGAAGCTGAACAGGCAGCATGATCATATAATCCTCATTTCAATAGGAAATGAGGCTAGAAACATTTATATCTAGGTCAGTGGGATTAAGTCATGCTTTTACTTTTCTCCTCCCGCCCCACCAGGCCCCAACTCACAGCTGTCCTTCAGCATCACCTCCGGGGACAGTGTGGGACACTTTGGCATCGACAGCAGCGGGGTGCTGAGCATCCAACAGCCTTTGGATCGGGAAAGCCAGTCTTTCTATAGCCTCATCGTGCAAGTCCATGACATGGCCCCTCTCCTGGCCTCCAGGTACACAAGCACAGCCCAGGTTTCAATTATTCTGCTGGATGTGAACGACAGCCCTCCCAGTTTTATCTCTCCAAAGCTGACCTACATCCCAGAAAACACACCAATAGATACAGTTGTGTTCAAAGCACAGGCGACTGACCCTGACAGCGGTCCAAACAGCTACATCGAGTACAGTCTGCTTAGGCCTCTGGGAAACAAATTTAGCATCGGCACTATTGATGGTGAAGTCAGGCTAACCGGGGAGCTCGACAGAGAAGCTGTGTCCAACTACACGTTGACCGTGGTGGCTACAGACAAGGGTCAGCCATCCCTTTCTTCATCTACAGATGTGGTAGTTATAGTCCTCGACATTAATGATAACAACCCCCTTTTTGCACAAAAGCTTTATAAAGTAGAGGTGGGAGAAAATACATTAACGGGGACAGATTTAATCCAGGTGCTTGCTACCGATGGAGATGAGGGTACAAATGGGCAAGTCCGCTATGCCATTGTGAGTGGAGATACCAATAACGAGTTTCGCATCGACTCTGTGACAGGGGTGATAACAGTTGCTAAGCCTTTGGACAGAGAGAAGAAGCCCTCATATACATTGACTGTTCAGTCCTCCGATCGTGGAAGCAGCCCAAGGACTGACACCACGGCAGTCAATATTATTCTGAAGGATGTCAATGATTATGTTCCCACATTTGAGCTTTCTCCCTACTCTGTGAATGTCCCTGAAAATTTAGAGATGCTTCCCAAAGTCATTCTTCAGGTGAGTATGTTCAGCAAATAAATAGATATTTGCTGCAACTATTACTGTGTCTTTCAATATGTTGTTAATATGCAGTATCTTTCCTCCACATTTAAAAAAAAAAAGACAAAATTGAAAAGTTCTCTTTCAGCTGTAATCTAATATGCATTGGTTGTTTTGTTTTCCTTTTTGTTTGTTAGTTGTTTTTTACCAAAATTTTTTATTAGGCTTTGAAGGGTCTTTTTGTGTTATTTTTTTCACCTGACCTATCTTCCTATGTACACTGGGACTTTAAGAGTTTGGTCTATTCCCTCATCTCAGTCTCAACTTTGATGCAACAAATCTCTCAATCTGATCATTGCCTACATAGGATGAGGCTCTGATCCAAATGTTGAAAGAGCACTAAATGGATTCAGATGGCAGGACGTGCAGTGCTTTCTTTGATACTCAGCTCAGCCTGTACCAAGTCATCTGTGGTTTTCACTACATCCTAACGCAGTCTTTACTATGTTTATGCTTGAGAAAAATAAGTAATTAACTATTTACAATTTTTCAAACAACGTTTTTGAGTCCATCACCACTGTGTTAAGTCATTTTACAACTACAGATAGTTTATAATAGCCCTTAAGGCACTGGGTTTAATTCAATCCATTAATTTGGATTAATGTCATAGAGAATATTTTTTCTTCCCAATAAAATTGTACAGACCCTGCACTTACCAGATACTGATATTTCTCCCCATATTTTCATGTTGCTTTTGTAGGTTGTAGCAAGGGATGATGATCAAGGCCTAAACAGCAAGCTTACCTATGTTCTCGTGGGTGGAAATGAAGAAGGAGCCTTTATTCTCTCAGCCAGTGGAGAGCTCTGTTTGGTGCAGAGCCTGGACCGAGAGACAAAGGAGCAGCATGTTTTACTCATCACAGCTGCTGATTCAGGTAAAATGCACAATCTCTTCTGGTTAAACCTCATATCACTTGAAAACATTGCATTCTGGGTGTAAAAGAAATACTTTTATGATGGTCTGAAATTGTACTGCATGGAGATTTGTACCCAAGTTTCAGTTTAGATCTCTGGGGTGAAATCTGAGCTCATATGATGTCAAAGGGAGTTCAGTTTCTGGAAATCAGAATTTTATCCTTATGTCTAGTTGTGTGATATTAGGACTCACTACAGCTTTAGGCGGGTAGGTTTATATTCCCTCATAGTAGTAAGTGATCCTACCAGGGTCATGACAGCCTCATGAACAGCAATGAAAAGCTGTATAATGTTGTCATTGGAAATGTGCAGACAGGTCAAATCAATGGGCAGAAAACAGCTATGGACTACTCAGTTAATCTTACTGGAGTGTTACCCCTGAAAAGTAATGACAATTTAGATTTCAGCATTTTGATTTTCTGCTTTGCTCAGCATCCAGTGTTACGTTTGCTCCAAAATCCCAAATGTATTCTAAGTTCCCTCAGTTTAAAACACAGACATGAATTCTTGTTATGAAGATTAATCACATTTTTACTTTAGGTGTCTAAGCTTAAAATTTTGGTTGCAGATTTGGGTATGAATATTAGTAACACGGATCATATTCTGATATTCATCATATTCTGGACTGATCTCCAGTCCCCCACAGTCTGATGGGATGTAATTTATTGCAGAATTTGTTCTTACTTTCTAATAATAAAAATAGAAGCAATCCCAACTTGTTGACAAGTTGATGCAATTTTGTTTTCTGCCATATTGTGTGCAGGATCCTATGTCAGTGACAATATCTATGGCTTATATTTTCCTATTGCAGCAGTGCTCAGGTATTTCACAGTCTGGGCACAGCTGAAGCTGTGAAACACAACTTTAGGACTTGACGTATCATTCGTCTTGTACTTTGGCTAGATATACTATATTGCATTGTATTTTTTTACACTGGCTTTCCAGTGTAAAGTATAGCTGCAAAGTGCTCACTTGTGACTTGGATGTGCTTGGGCTTGAATATCCTTATGTTCCTTCAGAAGCTGAGGCTGGATATAAGAGAAAGCAGATCCTTGATGCCCGTTCACTGTCCCAGTCCAAGTTAGCAGGACTGGGCGTCAGTTAGAACCCTATAGAACATAGTCCTACACAAAAAATACGCAATGTCTGAACTAATAAGGGATGTGTCAAGTGGCAAACAATTATTACTCTTCCCAGAAAAAGGAGCAAGAAATCTGTTTCACCCTATGCCTAACACCATGTATAAGCCAAAAGTTTGACAATAGCATAATCTTTTCCTACACTCTGGTTCCTAAGAAATATGAAATCCAAAAGAAGTTAACCCAACCATAGCAAATGAAAATATTTATGTTGAAAGACTTCTGAGTTTCAACTAGTCCAGAGGAGATTTTAGTTCATGAAGTGTGCATAGGGCCTTTGCCTTAAGTAGCTGACAAGAATAGCAGCATGTTTCATTAGTTCCTATGTTTAAACACACAGATATTATGCTGATTAAGCATTATTTGAATATTTTTTATATAAAAGATATAGCGATGTTATCATAAGGCTAAAACACAAGATATTACTCCCTCTCGTCAATATTAAAAGATGCTAGCAAAAGTGTTCAGAAACAGATGCTAAATAGTAAATTAAAGTTAAATTTAACTGTTCTAGAGTATTTAAGTTTACAAGCTGACTAGGCATATGATTTGCTACAGTTTTTAACCAACCCTGTGAATAATGTTAGATGATATCTTATGATCAGACTGGAGACTTACCCTAAATTCATACTATCAAAGAAAGCATTTAAAACTGTTAATCATGATTTATCTAAACTAAACCATCACAGGAAAATCTCCTGCTCCTGTAGAAGTCAATGCCAAAATTTCCCCTGATTTCATGGAAGCAGGTTGTGGACCACAGTCATAACAGGTACTCTGAGTACTCTAAATATATTACATGCTGAGGAAATTCTGTGGGGTCCCTGTTACACTTAAATTAGTTGTACTGAGTTCAGCAGTCTAGGTGGTAAAGAATACACTGGCATATAATTTGTTTGAGGCCTCTTAAGGAGTGATGGTTGTCACAATAAGGTGGAACAAACGGACCAAGCTACAGACTCTGAGATCTCTGTCTAGGTCTGTCTCGAATTTTATATTACTATATATTACATTACCATATGTCGAATGTACATGCACTACTGTAGACATTTGGCAGCCGAGATAGAAAAAAGTATTATGGAGAAGGAAGCCTCTTTTAGAATGAGTTGTTGCTTATCAGAAGAAGAATGTATTACTTTAAAATATACAGAATGTTTTAAAAGTTACCAGTATGGGTGTGTGATGGATATCCAGGTGCTAACATACTGACCTTTGCTTGTTGGTGCATTCAATAAATAAGGTAGTTCTGGCTGTACTACCAAAATGATGGCAGTGACACTATCTTGAAAGTTGTAAGAAAAGTGTTTCAAATATTACATTCTTGAGCAGCTGATAAACATTTATAGAAGAGATTCTCACAGGCATGTCCAGTTCTTTGCCTAATGTAATTTTCTAGTATCTTAGCTTGAATTTGTTAGATAATGCCCCTGATCCTAGACAGCAGGATCTTACACAGAGTAAATTCACTGAGAAACACACATATAGAACTGTGCTCCTCTGGAGGAAAGCAGTGCCTGCCAAAATGTTGAAGAAAGCAGGCATGTCTGAATTCATCCACATCCGTATTATCTCCAAAAATAAATCAAGGGAAAGGTATTCTACTTTGCACTTTGAGTATGGCTTTTATTAGCTGTAATAAACAGTCTTTTGGGTTGCCTTTAGCAGCCCAAGCAACAGGCTTGCCCATATATGGTGTATCTTATTTAGTTTTTTATTCCAGATAAAAATCATGGTAGATATCCAGATGCAGTTAGCTCTGGAAATGTCTGGGTAGTACATCAAGGGCAAAATTCTGCATCCAGCCCATTTCCTATTCTTTTTAGGATCTACATCTCAATTTTTATGTGCTGCACAGACTAATTTAAAACATTCAAAGATTATACCTTACTCCTATAGAAGTCTATGCCAACTCTTCCATTTTTTTCAAAGAATCACACAATACATGCTTAGAAGCACCTTTAGATCTAAGGACTGATGGATTCTCAACTTTTTGGATGTCTTCCTGATCTCCCTAAACATAATCAAGGATCTCTTAGTTACATTTATTATCAGTTCATCAGTTTGTGACTGTGGTTCTTATAGTTCTTTTATAATGTTTATGGAGATGTTGATGGAAAATCAATTATTTTTACATAGAGGTGTCAGTCTAATATATTGAAAACAGTCCATGGCCTCTCTGCCAGGCATAGACACTTTGCTCATGCACATTGCTTCACCCCGTAACTTATGGGTTTTGTAACACATATTGGCAGGATGTACCCTGAGTCTATTTGTAGCAGATGAAGGATGATGACATGGCAAAGCATCAGCCTTCATATGTGAAGCATGAGCTAGCTAGCAGGGCTGTGTGGGATTGAGTGCCCGTGCTAGCTGAGTAACCTCTAGGCTTCAAAATGCCGTGCAAGCATGCTCTTCTGGAGCCTGGATTTCGGTCCAGGAGGACATGTGAGAAGAGTTCATGAGTTACTGAGTATTAAGAGTTGAGCTGAGCTGCTTGTAAGAGTGCTGGGCAGGTGAGACAGGGACTAATGGCAGGACAACTTGCACCAGCGATGGGAATTGGGCGCTTGTCAGAAAAATGCTTTTCAGAGGACTGTTCTCAGACCAGGAGTGTCATGATCTATGTATTGTCCTGGCTCTGGCCCAGCTATTCCTTGACCTTATCCTCCACCCAGTCCTCAAGGTAGATATTGAGTCTACAGAGTAGAGGGGAGGGCAAAGACTGATGAGACATTTTCAGGTGCTTAGATGAGTGTGGCAGATGATACAGTGAGTTGTGGCCACGCAGTCTGCTTTGTGCCCAGTTTCCATGACACAGCCTGCACAAAGGTTCGAGATTTCAGCCTCTTCCCTCACTTTTGCATTTCCACCTTACTGCTTGGTCTCAGAAGACTTCTGCTCTAAGCAGTAAGGTTTTACAAAGAGGCACAAAGCATCTTCTGGAGCTGTACATCTGTGGCTTTGTTTGAGATATAAAACATAATTCAACCCCAAAGTTCACCCATCCCAATTTAGAGCCCCTCTTGCAGCACAAGCTGTAGACCAGAGTGTGTGAATTGTAAATATAATGACAAGCAAAATGATGGACTGTGGAATAAGACGATAGTGTTTAAATTGCACATGCTCCCCAAAATATCTGCTAACATAAACGCCAAAAAACTTACGTGCAGCTATTTGAATGTGTCTTTACAGGACGGTTTCTACCACATAAATCATTTGTTTTGCTTAGCTCTACCCTTCTTCATGGCAAAATGGTTGGGAAAAGAGACTTTCTAATTTTTTTCTTTTTTTTTTCACCCCATCTGGTGGGGTCCCAGCAATGGGTAAACATTCAGTCCTGGCAGCATGACAAGGACTGGTGCAGCTGCTTTTATCATCCGGGGCTTTAACTCTTTGAGCCATTTTCTGGAGAAAATGTTAGCATTCCAGCAGTCCTCCTCCTTTTATTTATTGGTCACGGGGAGGTAGAGTAGCACATCTGGAAACCTGCTAGCTGCCCAGGACTACTGTTTAAATAAACTGCAACCACCATATCTGTTTTGGTTGGACAGAATGACACATTGCCACAAGAAAACCGAAATCGCAACGTGGTGTTTCTAATTAGCTGTGTTGCTGTACGTTTTTTAATTATTTTGTTAAATAACCTATTTACTGATTTAGATGAATAGTTCTGAAAGAAACGAATCAGTGAACTGATAAATATATTTAGTTAGCTGATCGTCTTATACCTCCCTGGCCTGTGTAAAAAAACAACCATATGTTTTTTCTTTACAAAATGTTGGCCCTCAACTTATGCATTCTTTCCTTCAAGAATGCAGGAGGGCAACCAAACACAGAGGTTATATCCTTCTCAGGAATTCTCATTTGACATATTCTTTTGGTTTACTTCAATCTTAAAATCAAATTAAATCTGACAGTGCAGTTGTATTGTTCTTCTCACTCTTTCGTTTGACACGTTTTGAAGTATTTCCTGGTTTGGGGTAACAAGTAAAGGACTGTATTTTCATATTAGAAAACTTCAGCCTCTTTATTTTCTAGTAATAGTAAGAAAGAGTCTTGAGGGTTAACATTTTGTGAGATTTATATGACTGGGCTTAAGGACATTTATCCTCATCCTGTTTTCTTTCACTGTGTTTCTACTTAACAGGCAGTCTGCAGTGTGAAAAGATGTTGCCTTAAAAGAATGAGTTGTATTTTTAAAACAAATTCAACTATTTTTAAATCTTGGTGCTCTCAAAACAAACAAACAACTCACAAATCTCCTTTAGAAGTGGCGTGTTTTCCATGTTTTACATGTTATGTCTAAATATGCACATCACTTTGGCCATTGGTGAGCTGAATGAAGCTGACATATGCTTACCTTGGTGCTTAGCAGTTTACATAATGAATGCTCTCTTCTCTGCTCTGTTTTATGCCACAGCTGTTCCACAATGAATGTTGGTTTCTATCCCAGCCCATTTATTTCCATGCTGTTAGGGAAGCTCTTCCTCATGCCAATACTATCTACTCTGAGCCTAGTTTTGCTATTTTACTAGTTGTATTATTTTTGCTATTACACTACTGGTACTAAAGCTATTGTTTTAGTAGTTTTGCATGATATATATATTTTTAAATTTATTTCTGAAGCACACTGGAGGAGAACTGGCAGCAGTCTCATCAGTGAATTTGCGGCATTTATTTTCTGTTACCATCATCTAAAATCAGGAGAGAGGGGAATCAATAGCAGCTTTTTGTAGTTGTGGCTTATAGCAGGATCCTACCCTTCCTGAGAGCCTAGAAACTCTTGACAGTGTTTTATTTTTTCTCTAGAAGGCAACAGGCTCAGAAAGATGTTTAGGCAGCAGGAGTAAGGCAAAGTCAGTCGGATGTTCCCTAGGGAGTAATTGTCAAGGAAGAGAGTGTATTCATGTCTATATGATGTGACATATTTACTCCCCAGAGGAGATGAGGTTTTAGCCCATCCCTTTAGAGGACTGCCCTACAAGATGTGTAATCCAGCCCCAGAATACCATTTGAGGCATTTGGTCTTTTATTTGGAGTCACATCTTATTAGATCACTTTTTTCAAAATAGTTCAGCGAGCGTCTCTGGGCTAAATCCAAGTGTATGTATTCTCTGGGGTGGGGCGGGAGACGTGTGTTCAGATTGGCAAAGGGCTCAAGCTGGTCAGCACAAACTAAAATACCTATGAAAGGAAGGAAAGTTACTTTTTCACTTAGGTTAAAATCACAGGCAGAACTTAAGCTTTGAGACCAACTTCAGCTGATGGCGGATTTTATTTGGACAAGGCAAGCAGAGTTAGAAATGCATATTAAAATGTTTGCCCTCTTTAGTTCAGGCATACTTTTGCTACTTTTAGAAAAGTACATGCCTCTCCATTCAAACATTTCTTGTGTTGAGATTGTGGAGAACCCAGCAAGTCATTGGCAGGTTTATTTCAAAAGAGATAATCTAGCTGAAGGTTCTTGGATGAACTGGATTCCATTTCATTGTCTTCTGGTTTTGGTTGGGTTAGAGTTAATATTCTTTTGGTTTATCAAAAATAGTAGTGAGAATTCCCTTATCTTTTAATGAACATAATTTGATGCCATGTAGGAAGAATGAATAATGAGTGTGGATGACGTTCTTGCTTGCTCTGTGAGATTGTTGCATTGTAAATGAAGGAAAGAGGAATATTCTGTATTTCAGTGTTGTTTGTCATCATAAAGGATTTCTTACCACAAAAATATTTATAAAATATTTGTATATTTATTTGTAAAAATCACAGAAGAAAAAAAGTTAAAATAAATGGCTACAAATAACAGCTTTGCCAGGCATATGTTTACCATGTCAAAGCTGGTTTCTTCTTCTTCTTAAAGGGTTCATTTAATAAAAGCAATTAGCATTACCTTTAACTCAGTATTACAAATTTATCTGATTTATGACAGAAAATACTTAAAATTTTAATGAGATAAGTGTTGATCTATGGTAAGCTGGGATTGACTGTACTACGTACTGTATTGTATGGAAGACATAGTTCAAAGAACTCTTACCACTCAGGTTTTCAAATAGCTTATCTGCTTAGCAGGGATGTTCCTTTATTTCTATCCATGCTTTTTTTTTAGACAGCTTACACTGCTGTGAAATACTTTTCTTGCTTTCATTGAAACACCATTATTTTCTCAAGCTGTACATTGTGTCTTGCGTTAGTTTCTTGAATGTCAGCCCACATTCACAAAAGATTCATTGACACCTACTGTAATATATAGTAAATACAAATGGGATTCAAGCATGAAATGTTTATTCATAGGCCAAAGAAGATTAATGTAATTTTTTATTGTTTTTATTTTTATTTTTTTTACAGTTCCTTATTTGCTTTCTATTCTTCCCTTTGTTTTTCCCTTACTCACTTTCTGCTGCTGTTATCTGTCATATATAAATTTCATCTACCTTTGTGCTTCTACTGTGACCATGTTCCCAGTTCACATCTGGTTCCATTGGCAATGGTTTCCTTCTGCCACTGGTCAAACAGAAAGTACCACCATGTTTTATGGATTTTGGATTACAGCTTGACCAGCGGTCAATCCCACTCAAATCAGCGTGAAGTACATTAAACAAGCCAGATACTGTCCTGATCCTCTGTGTCATCTCATGTGTAGGATCTTAAGATCTACTTCTCTCAGATCCACCACCACTGCAGTAAAGTTTTATTATATATATATAGGACAGTCGTAATATATACAATATGTCTGCTGATTACCATTAAATGGTTGTGGACGTACATTGAATTTTGCACAGTACTGCAAAATATCGTGCATTATTGATCCAAATGAATAAGAACAGAACTGTCAGGTATTTAAGCTGCCTTTAGTGTTTTCCTGGGTATTTTTCCTGGCTATTTTTCTTTACTATTTTTCTTTACTATTATTATTTCTTAAAATGTTGTTGCTAGTTAGAGGGGGAAAAAGTAGGTATATCAGTTTGAAAAAAAGGTTTCATTCATATAAACTGGAAAAGAAGCAAAAATATAATGCTTAATTTGTAGGATTTGGCAGTCAATAAAAAAACTTCAAGGAAAAAAAGAGCTGTTCAGAAATTCTGAGGTTGTTACACTCCTCTCATCTATTCATTCATCCATCTTGCTATGATTAGCTTGAAACTCTTATATGAAAATGAATGAAAAATGTTTGCCCTCCTGCTTACATCACTGTTATATGAAGTCCTACTGCAAATGTGCTCAGTTTGCTGAATATAATTTGTTTTTCAAAACAGTAAGATAACTAAAATAGTCATTATGCTATGGAAGGAAAATTTTTCAGTCTTTGATAAATACTAAGACTTTTCCAGTCATAATGATCTTAAACCATTTTCTAAATCAAATATAACACCTTATAAATTGAAAGTTTGCTAACTGATTCTTCAACAACAAATCTACAATTTCAGGAAGCCTTAATTACAGGGATAAAATCAGTAAAACATGCACATATGGCCTGAACACTTATCCTGCTGGTTAATCTTTGCTATTTATAAAGGGTGTTTTTAAAGCCTATTTCAAAATCATGCATAACAGGAATTTCTCTGTGGGATATTCAGGAGTCACAAGCAGTCAAAAATTGACTTAGTCAGCAGTCCCTGCAGGAGCCAGCTTCTCTGTTTTTTCTGTTTACAGCAATAACTTATAATAAGGGTAAGTAATTTGGTGGTTTTAAGATTTTTTTTTTTAATATATATATCTCAATGCCTTTCTTTTAAGTTGTTCTTTAAATCCAGCTACAGTCACCAGAGGCCCTGGTGGTGTGTACCATCATCCCTCCCCTTGGAGAACTGCGTGCACCATGGAAACATGGAGAAGCAGTCTTTTACCAGTTTTTGTTACAAGCATCATATTAAGTTGTAAGAAATTGGCCTTAAGGATTTTTCTTGTGAAATTTACTTGGAAGAAGGCAATTTTTTGCTCTGGAGTTAAATGCAGTTCTTGCAAAGAAACCTGTGGTAGCTTCATGGATCTTTTCTAGGCACCATCCCCAGTGTACCTTAGACGTTATCAGATTACAAGTGTTTGTCGAGGGTGGTACCGCACGTGACATAAATGGTTGTGGCTTTTGTGGAAGGAAAACAAAACCTGACAGCCACGAGTTGCTGACATCTGCTTGCATCAGAAGTCCAGAGTCCATATGCATTCTGCAGCCAGAATCTTTCAGCCTTTCCTTCATCAATGTTAAAGTTTGCTGAAAAAAAGCAATGGGGGGAAAATGCTAAACTGAAGGAATATAACAGCTACTGTTTTTCAGCTGAAAAAGTGATACATTTATAATAATGTGGATGGGTGTAGAAAGAGGTTGTTACATGGAACAGTTTGAAGTTGGGGTATACTGTACTTTTGGTTTATTGTGTAGATTTTATTCTCAGTCTTTATTTCTGTTCTGCTGGGTCTGCTTCTGTAATAGCATTTTTTCTCTCTTGGTAAACAGCTGCATGTAGCTTGTTCTGATGAGCAGGTCAGAGGATAAGCGAAGGGACAGGGGAAGGTGTGCATGCACCAGGGAACTTAAAACTGTGTGCACACAAGTCCCACTCTTTTGATAGTATAATCAGCTATCTGGTAGCTGAATAGCATATTGCAGTTCAGTGTTGCACCTTTTGTGAAACTGCAAAGCTTAGAGAATCCACAGAGTGCAGTCATTCAAATAGGAAATTATCAAAATGTAAAAAATGTGTGGATAAAAACAGTTGAGGGAGCCTGTAATGCATCACTATTTGGGACAGGGTTTTCTTTTTCAGAGAGATAAAGATGGTGTCAAAACATTCCTGAGGATGTGTGTGCACATGCATATATCTAAGTGGGACTGAACATGTAATTGCCTGAAAAAGCCTGTACTCTGTCTTGTGAAGATATATAAAAAATATATTTGATGACTTGAAATGATGGATGTATTCACAAATTTAGGTCTGTTTGTTGCCAGCTTCTTTAGTCTAGGAGGATGAAGGAAGACGTTAAGGTTTCTAATATCTGATGCAGTAAAGGAAAGTCTTTTTTTCTCATCAGGTGATGCTAGCAGATGTGCAGAGCTACTCCAGCAGCTCCCTTGTTCTCATGAAGTGAAAGTTCAGTTAAATCAGCTTTGGGAAGCTTGAGGTGTAAATGCTGCTGCTTTGTACCCACTTATCTGTCTTAAAATTCAGATCTGACACTTTCAGAAACATGTGAAAACTGGGCACATGCATGGTTTCGTTTGCCATTCATCTGTTGAAATGAATGAAAGTAGGGCTATCTTCTAAGCTTCTTATTACATGTTTTTTAA
This sequence comes from Nettapus auritus, assembly GCA_011076525.1. Taxonomy (NCBI): domain Eukaryota; kingdom Metazoa; phylum Chordata; class Aves; order Anseriformes; family Anatidae; genus Nettapus; species Nettapus auritus. Next base: position 62,603,487 of record CM021768.1, on the reverse strand, counting down.
GTACTTGTTTCAGCTTTTGCTTTTTAATATTTAATAGGAAAGCATGTATGAAAAAAACGAATAAGAGGAAAGCAAAGTACAGTCTGTATATCCAGCAAGGGTGAATATTTGCGGTGCAACTTGTAAAACTAACTACTTATTTTGCTCATTTGCATATACGCTCTCTCCTGTGTTCCAGGTAAATTAATTTAAGCTCATCCATGTTTCAAGTCAAGCTTCTTGTGTACTGAAAACCAACTCATTGCATTTTAACTTACTTTATCTGCATGTTTATTTTTAAATTCTTCGCTTGTGTGAGGCTCAGCACACTCTGTCTGCATTTAAATGCATTTAGAAAGATTGGCTGCTTTATTATGAGACAGGCCTTGTTTACTCGAGTAAAAAAGTTAGTGCTCTGTAATAACACATACAGCTTCTAGCCCTGGGACTCATTCATTTAGTGTTTGATTGCAGAAGTGAAATCCGCTTTGTTGCAAAGCAACACATTTCAGTGAGGCAAAAATTCCACTTCTGTTAAATCACTTTCCAATTTTCAGGATAATGATGTGTTTAATTTACCACAAAACATGGTAAACTGCCTGCAGTATGAGTTTGGATTAGTTGTTTAGATTCATTTTATTTATTTTTAATCCCCCTTTTTTTTTTTCTTAGTAAAATGTATCTCTAGTTTTTACTTAAGTTTATTGTTAGTTTTCTAGCACTTAATTTTGATGTTTTAATGCTTTGTATTCCTGGTTTCTGAAAGGAATGATAGTTTTACTATCTGCTGTGCTAACTATGGCACAGACAAAACCCAGGATCTATTAAAACTTCAAACAATTTGTAGATAATGTTCTGAGCACAGTCTTCTATTTCTAATTTTTGCCATAAGCCATACAGTACCTACCCCACTGCTGAGAGGATTTCCAAGCACATCATCTTTTCCCAAAATTTCTTGAAGCAAGTAACTTCTAGTTACTCTCTAACTTAGAATCATAGAATCATAGAATATTCCGAGTTGGAAGGGACCCATAAGGATCATCAAGTCCAACTCCTTGCACCGCACAGGTCTACCCAAAAGTTTAGACCATGTGACTAAGTGCACAGTCCAAACGTTTCTTAAATTCATATAGGGTTGGTGCAGTCACTACTTCACTGGGGAGCCTGTTCCAGTACGCAACCACCGTCTTGGTGAAGAACCTCCTCCTTATGTCTAGTCCAAACTTCCCCGGCCTCAGCTTCACCCCGTTCCTGCGGGTCCTATCACTGGTGTTTATGGAGAATAGGTCACCCACCTCTCCACTCCCCCTCGCGAGGAAGTTGTAGACTGCGATGAGGTCCCCCCTCAGCCTCCTCTTCTCTAGGCTGAACAGGCCCGGTGACCTCAGCTGCTCCAAATACGTCATCCCCTCCAAATTTCTCTTTGGGTCCAGTTTTAACTTCTATAGTGGCACATTTCCAGCATCATTCTTGTTGTGGCCAACAGCCACAACTGAGGACTAGTGGATGGGGCAGAAGAAGCACTTGGCAATCCCTACCAGTCCTGCCTCGCTGAAGGACTGGTAGAAGTTGGAGGGTAAGTGAGAAGAGAGCTCCTGCCCCTCGGCTGCTCCCTGCCCACCCCATGGTCCCCTGATGCCATTTTGTCACATCACCTCCTCAAACATTCCCTACAGACTGGGGAGCTGCGGCCCACAGCAGGACGAGCCCGAGGTGGCCTCTCATAACCTTGTCCTGCAACTTATCCTCCACCATGGGCCTCCAAGGAGCAGGCTCCCAAGGTCTGCTCCTTCTCTCCGTCCCCAGACACATGTTTACTTTGCAGATGTAAGCAAAAAGCTTAATTTTTTGGAAGAACATCCGTGGGAAGCAATTTTCTTCCTGAACTCAGTGTTGCTATTTTGACACTATCCCAGGTTAATCTTTATTTCAACAATGACGTGTGGACATTTGCAGGGCTCTCTGCTTAATGTATATGTACGGCTGTCACCTAGAAAATAAACTGTTCAGTTCATAAAAACAGACCACAGCACGCAGATATTGGAAAATCAAAATAATATTAATGTAATTAGTATTAATGTATTAGTATTAATGTAATCTTTTAAGTTTAAAAGATCTGATGGTCACTGAACAGTCAGTCTGATCTCTCCCATTTATTTCCCTGAGTTAACTTATTTTATCTGGCATAAATCATTTGATGTCTGTTTCATTCCTCCGTCTGTCTAGAAAATGCTTTTTCAACATGAAAGTTTTAAGCCTTTGTGAAAGACTGTGTTTTGGAATCTGAAGGAACTAGTAGTATAGCTCTAGGGAAATGCTCTAAATAAGAGGTGGGTGTCTGACAAATAATTACTACTACTGCTGAAAAATAGTCCAAAATACTATGAAAAAATGGTAGAAATTTTCATGCAAGCTAACTAAAAGAAAAGAGTACGTTTGTGTACAACAATTTTATGTAGATTGTAAACATGCCTGATTTATCAAAATGGGGGCATCCTGAGAGTTTGGCTAATAGAGAAGAATTTACACAAAATTTACTACACTTATTTATGCAAAATGTTAAACACAGTTTGAAAAAAAAAAAAAAGAAAGAAAGAAAAGGATGATGCTCTAACACAATTGGAATAACTGACTTGAGGAAGATTTGCTATCGAAGCAAAACTAAGAAATCTGGGAACTCAGCCCGACCATGGAAAGTACTTCTTTCACCACAAATATGACATTTACATTTTATGAAACCTACTTATTACCAGGGGCCAAATTCTGTGGTCTTTATGCAAGCAGAACTTTCACTGGAAGTTCACTGAGGACGGTAGAGTTTGGCCCCAAGCTATTTCTTTTCCATAGAAAATTACTTCATTTGTAATTTCCTCTTCTTATATTTCTCAGTAACTGCAGAAATGTGAGCTGGTTGTTTAATTTCAAGTGAATGCAAGCTTTAAGAACTCTGTGAAATTGCAACTTTATCTTTCAGTGTAATAGAATAAAAGAGTAAATTTGTGGACGTGATGTTTTATTTACAGGGAAAGAAAGGCATACTTGGAGAACTACATAGATGGGAAACCAATGTAGATGTGTGAGTTTTTCCATCTAAGTAAAATGAGAATGATTTTTGGTTTTGAACTGAAGAATGGTGACTTAAGTTGTTGCAAACAGCTGAATTAATATTGGACTTCTGGGATATTTCTGCGAGCCACAAGCTAGAACTGAATGAGATTGGGGTTACTTATATTACCCTAGCTAATTTTATTAGTACGGTGCTCAGCCTTGGCTGTTATATTCACTTCTCTATGGCAAATACAAATGTGTCCATCCTGTGCTATACCTTGTAGACACACTCCATGAGGGAGTAATGGCCATCAAATGCTTTATGAAGAGCCAACTTTTGCCATTCCAGTTTATGCAAGTGCTCTGATTTTGATTAGTATGTTGCAGTGGTAAGGAATATATAGACAGGTAACACTTATGGAGTGAGGCTATAAGTGAACAAAAAGAGAGTACAGGGCTAAATATATACATATATACCTGTCCTTAGTCTTCCTCTGTGTTGCAATATCATAGCCCATAAGCAAATATTACATCTGGCATCTCTTTCCATTATGGGACCATTTCCATTACAGGATCAAGGACTTAATAGTCCTGCAGGAGAAAAACACAACCCACCACAGCATGTTGCTTGTTGTGTGTGTCCCTGCAGTACTGTGCCTGCAGGCATAGGCACCCTCTTCCCATTCCTCAGGCTGATGGGAAGTCTTGTGAATGCAGCTAGAATGGCACTGAGCTCCAGCCTCTTTCAGCCTGCAGAGCACCCCACCAGCACGCGCCTGAGCTCATCCCACCTCTCTAGCATTGTGTTATGTCTCACGTCACCTTCAGAAGAGGTTGCCATTGCAGTTCATTTTATGAAGAAACTTGACAGATTGAATTTTCCAGCGTTGGCTTTTTGAGTGAGCAATTACACATAAAACAATGAGTTTCGGGGCTTAGCTGCAAGTTAGCTTTCTTTTCCAGGCTGTATTGCATTACTGATGCTCTTTGAATGGGACTTACCCAATATTAATCTCTAAATTATGCATAATTTGTTTAATCACCTGTGAAACTTAACAACTATCAGCTTTACATTTAATTAGCTGTGAGATGGATGTCGATTAAATGTGTTTGGAAGGCCAGAGCTTGATGACACACACAGCGAATACCACTGAGGACTCTGTTTCGTTTAATGAAGTAATAATAAGCACTCCATGGGCAATATTTCAGCAATCGGGAACGCTTTTGCAGCCCTTTCTATCTATAAGTGTTTGGCTAAATGACAAAATTGAAAAAAAAAAAGTAAAAAAAAAAAAATGAGTCAGTGCCTTAATGTAATCTCCGTGTCTGAAAATATATTAATTGGCAGAATGAATTACCTCAGAACAGAGCAGAGAAAGGGCTCCATTGTGCATGGCCATGGCGTGAAACCTATCCTCTCTGGCTCTCATGTTCTTTCCTCAGCATCGTGGTCCAGCCTGTCCTATCAGCAGGCTTCAAAGTGAGCCCTGCAAGATTTATAGCATGTCTCCACTGGACACTCATTCATTTGGTCCATTTGCACATTATGCTGAGTTGCTTTGTGGTGGGAAACCTCCTTCCCCCGCAGAAGCTGCTCCCAGCTCCTCCCTGAGATGGTGTGATGCTCCTTAAGCCTGCAGGGGTTAAAACTGGGAAAAAAAAGGTCATCAGTTGCTCTTTTCTACAAAAGCTCAGTGTCTTGCCAGGACCGCGTGAGACCCAAGCCCTGAGATGTTGAGGCCCAGCAGTAACTTCGTGCAGCAGCGACCCGATCATCTGCTGGCACATAGGGATTAGGGCAGTCACACGGGGACTTGCCTGTATTTTATCAAGTGACAGCTCAGTGTAATAAACTTGCCTTTCAGCAAGGACTCGAACTGGTCACTGGGGTGCTGGCCCAAAGCATTTCATTACTGTTCCTTTTTCCCTGGTCCAGCAAAAAGGGAATTATTGTATGTCTTTGAGATTGAGGGGGAAAGGGATCCAATCTTGGGTAAACCAGGCATGTTCATCATCTGTCTTTTGAGTAAACATGCTGTATGATGGGCGTTTTGAGCTCTTCTTTCTCACTTATTCCCCTCTGCCTCCACACACACGCTTCTGCTCTGTATTCGAAGAATAACAGTATCCCTTTTTTCAGGGACCCTCAGTGAAGGATTTGAAGAAGGTGTCTTGCTGATTGTTGGCTCAAGAGTAATAAATTATCAAACCCAGCATCAACTTGTAACATTTTTCAGCATCTTTCTTCTTTTTTTCTTCCAATTTTGACAAAGGAAAAGTTTAAAGGGGATAAATACTGAGATGTGAATATGTGTGCCATTTCTCACTTGTTTGTGCTCACCAGAGTTAAGTACCAGGATAAGAAGGAAAGCTGGAGCTTAAATTAGTCTGATTTCCTGTAAGCCAACAATATCTCATCAGGTCAAGCAGTCTGCTACAGCGTTCCTTGCTGCTAGAGATGCTTGCTTCTACAGGGAAATCAAGTCTGCGTGAGCCTGGAGACCATGCAACCTTCTCACCCGTTCAGGGAAGGTCTCCCTAGGTCAGGGTGTGACCGGCAGTGGAAGTGCTGTGCGGAAAGCTGGGGTTTGCCACTGTTTCCACTCTATTTGTTCTGCGGATAAGTAAATTGAAGGCTGGAGTCTTCACGGCTGTCAGTGTGCCACCTTTGAATAACTTCTCAAAGGCAACCACATGTTCAAATTGGTCCTAATTGTTGCAGGAAGGCTTCTGAGTGGTTCCAAGACCATCTTTTTCTGCTGAGCTTGTATTACAAAATGTTGCTGGAATTAGATGAAACGAGTTTTTTAAAAAAAAGTTTTTTTTTGTTTTTTTTCTTTTTTTATTTCGCAGCTTGTACTTTATGTCAAGATGCCTTTGAAACAAATCTGACCCTGTAGTGGATGTTGAATTGGCTTTCTCACTCTGTGAGCTGTGACATGTTCAATCATTAGGCTTTAAATCGGGGATGGCAGCCCTCAGATGAACACTGTGGTATTCATAACCTCTGGCATTCTCTATCCCACTTTCCCGCAGGATCTCCTGCCCTCACTGGCACTGGAACCATTGCTGTCACAGTGGATGATGTCAACGACAACGTGCCCACATTCGCCTTTAATGTGTATTCTGCCATTGTTCCTGAGGATGCACCTACAGGGACAGATATTTTGCTAGTAAACTCCTCAGATGCTGACGCTTCTACAAATGCTGTCATTAGGTAGGTCATTTAGCACCACTGAGTGCAGTCCTGCCTTGTACCTCGCCTGAAGATTTTTTTTTCCCAGTGTCCATCATCAACAAGACATAAAGCTTTAAGGCACAGAAGGACGGAGTGTAACTAAACTCTTTCAGCAAATCTGATTTTTGTTTTTAAGTAAGTTTTTAGAAATTTATTAAGGTCAATAAAAGTTGCAGTACTTTTTTTTGTTTTAATTTTTTAATACATTAAAAGCAAATGGGAGTCTAACTCACACCTAAGCGTTGTTGTTTATGGGCTAAATTTCTTGCTAAGTATAGACAAAAAAAAATCAAACTAATATAATAAATGGATTAAGAAATTAAGCTGGCAGTCCTTACATATACATTCTTTGACTAAAAAAAATATGACATAGGCTGTGAATATTCTGTGTTATTGACTACCTACAGGTTTTTTAGCCTTTTTAAAGGCTTTAGCATTATATTTAGCATAGCATTTAGAACTGAGGACTTGTAATTAAGGACATAGTTAATTTTCTCTTAAAGTCATAATGTTCCCTAGGTAAATCTACTGTCAATTAATGTCTTCAGTTTAGAGCCCAATTTACATAATAAAAATTATACAAGGCCAGAAGTGAAATGTATCCTATTTGGGAAGACAATAAAAAGTTAAAATTTTTGCCTTTAAATTCCAACTGGTTTGCATATCTCAGTTGATGCAACCCTGTATCTTAACTGGCCACTGGGCTGAACACTGGCCATTGCTAGTTCACAGGCAAGAGTAATGAAGATGCTAAGTGGCAGTGACAGGGTAAAGATTATCCACTGAGGACAGATTTACTGGTAATGGAATACAAATCAGATTCTAATTAGTTATTAAATCACAAGAACATGTAGGTTATCTCTTCAAAATTAACTTTTATTAATGTAAACACCCATGTCTGTTTCCAAACTTAAAAAAAAAATAAAAAATAAAAACACGGAATATAAAAGTAGCTTATTTGCAATTTATATTCATTCTTCGGTGTGTAAGAATGTCACTGTGCTCATAAGAAAAAAAAAAGGAAATAAAGCAGAATTATGTTATAATGAAGCAAGTGTATATAAAATACTGTAATATTTTCTTTCAAATATTTACAAGCCATAAATAGGAACTTTATGTCTTGGCATCTTTAAATATTTGAAAAGTGTCCAAAATTTCCATTTATTAAATTGTGAAACAATGAAGCTTTTAATCCATTTCACTCTCACTCAGAGAAACTATTTCTGGAAAGCTTCTTTAGAAAAATGAATTCCATACAAATCATGAATTATTATAATGATTGCATCCCATAACCAAAAATTATCAGGGTGCTCTCAGATTTCTTTACTATGTTTGAATTGCTTTGATATTTCTGCTATTAATCTTTATCACTCAATACCTCATAGTAGAATAGTTGATTAAAATATTTTTTTTTGTAAGAAGCTATTTTAAGATTGTTTTGAGGTTTTGTTTTGCACTTTTTAGACTCAGAAACATACTTTGTTTTTCTTTGACATAATTTGTCCAGGATTAGCATTTAAAATAATGCAAATCTTAAAATATGACTGGTATTACAAAACTAACAAAAGCTAGAGGGACCAGAATACATAAGCCCTTCTTGTCAGAGGTGCTGAGCACTCAAAAATTCCTTCTCAGTCTTGTTAGACCCCATTCCAAAATCAAATCTTTGATTTCCATAGATGGTATGTAAAATTCCATGTTAAGATTTTCATATAAAGTCAAAAAAATGAACTTAATTACGCAAAAAGTGGCTAATCTTCTGCAAAACTGTAACATACCCATATATGCCAACTCTTTTTCCTCTTATTTCTGGTGATAACCTGTGAAGTCATTACAGGGAGTTGATGAGGTTGTTGATGGTAAAGCATGCTTGAATAGTATTGTTGAAGGCAGTACAGGTAAGGGTCAGCACAGTCAAAAGGCCAGATTTTAAGCACTTCAGTCACTTTCCTTTTATATTAGTTGTCACAATTACAAAGTTTCATGTTTTTATCTTTCAGCTTAATTTGGATTTTTTTTTTTTTTTGTAAATACAGATACTTGCATTGTCCGCTTGGTTTGCCTGAAGTTGTACTCAGCTATAACTCAGAATATCCCATGGCAAATGTAATTTCTTTTTAAATGTCTTTCACAGTGCCTTTCTAACAGTAATGCTTGAGCCATTCTTCGTACATGGAAGTGCACGAGAGAGGGACTGTCTCACACAATGTTAAAACACTGCAAATCACAGATGAAATGTGTCTGTGCTGTCAGCATTTAGAGAGATTTAAGTGGTGCCTTAAGCTTTGTGCATATTCCTTCTACCCTAGATGCACTTTTATTTGGCTGGAGAATAATTACATATGGCCATCATACTGAATCATAATTAAGCAATTAAAATATGCTGCTGGCATTCTGTAGAGATTAATGACTGAGCACGAGAGGTTGCCACAGCCTATTACACAGGCTGGCTATCAATCCTCTAGGAAAAGCTTCTGGCCCGTGTTATTATTTCTGTCATAGCCTGTTTTGATTTTGAAAAGTTGAAGATGTGAATGTTACTCTCTTTCATAACATTAGTTTTCTTCTGAATCTTTTGTATAATTGTGTACTTCAGAACAGTTGCTACTGTGCCATAACAGGCTTCTCTGAAGAAGCAATGCTAATTACAATTAAGAGTTGATTTTGTAAGGGCTGTAATATGGGATATAAGAATTGTTCATTTTATCCAGCTTTTGTTTCCTGTGTTTTGTAGAAAGCCCATTATCTGAATTAACAGAAATCTAATGTTAACCAGTTACCTTTAAAAATACAAACCTAGTGCTCCAGGTGTCTTTGAGATTCATTCTGTACTAACAGAAGATGGGTAAGCATTCAAAAAGCAAGGACAAATTCACTGTGCTAACAAGCCAGAAGTACAGTACAATGAGGTACAGTAAGCCCATATTCAGTTCTTACCACATTTTTGCACACTCATACAAGGGCATGTGCACATTCATACACACCAATCAATCATCAAATTCTTCTCATAGTTAATTGCTATTAGCACAGTTCTGCAGTTACTGATTTACTCTGATTTATTATGAATTACTGTGAATTATAATTGAAATCTTGAATAGCAAAACTTAGCTCAGTATCAGGAAACTATAAATTATAAACCCTCATATTATTTTGTAAAAGTCCTCCTTTTATTTCAGAAAATAGTATTATTTCTAATTGTATTCTGCAGTTTCAGTTAAGAACACATCAGTCCTTTGGAGTAACACTTAATGCATTACCCCAAGGAGATCAGTACTAGAGGCTGCCTCTAGCAGGCCACTTGCAATTTTGAGAGAATGCCCAGCTGTTTCTCCAAATGTACAAAGGCTCAGTCTGCTCCTCATTTATTAGAAATCTATCAGTGTTAAGCAAGTACATTTGGAAATCCCCAGAAATGCCACTTCTGAGAGGTCTCAAGATATGGAAGAGAAAAAAAGTGAAGACAGATGGATAGGCAGAAGAAAATCTTTATGTCAATATCCATTAGTGTGGTGGTCTGAACAGTATAAAAAATTGTTATTATCCTAAGCCAGCAGGCTGCCTTATGAAATACTAATTTAATTTTTCTTTCTTATTTTTTCTTTCAAACAGCTATAGGCTTAGTGGTGGCAATTCACAATTCACAATCAACCCATCAACAGGACAGATCATCACCAGCGCTCTACTCGATAGAGAGACAAGAGAGAACTACACTTTGGTGGTGGTGGCAAGCGACAGGGGCTACCCCAGGCCTCTCTCCAGTTCCACCAGCGTGCTCGTTGCTGTTGCTGACGTGAACGACAATCCTCCCAGATTTCAACACCATCCCTATGTCACCCATGTCCCATCGCCTACCACTTCAGGTAACCTGATAGGTGGCAGAGCTTAGGATACTTCAGATTGCGTAAATGTCTTAATAAATGCAAAGCTATGCCACAAGAAACGTTTCTGAGATATTCCTCTGCAGCTGTTTTCTAGGTTTTATCTTTGTGTTACATAAGAATGAATACAAGGCAGAATATATGACCTGCATTTTAGCAATTTTTTCAGTTTGTTCCTTCCATCCAATCCCATTTATACTGTGATTATGTTAAGAGAACATAGTATAAATGAACACTCAGCTTTCAATCTGATAGGCAAACAGGTGATCAAATTTAATTGTTTTGTCAGGGTTAGGAAGGCAGTAGTCTCTTTTTCCTCTTAAAGTCTCCTTCTGCATGTATATATTTTTTGGCAGCCTTGAGTAATTCTTAAAGAGAATTTTGTCAACGTCTTCTGAAAAGGCTACCATATCTTCTGTCTTGGATGTTAATTATGTTGCTTTTCATTGAGCCAAATGGTGAAGTAATGTAAAAGTAAAGCCAAGCAGCAACCCTCCTTTTGTTGAACACGCACCTAAGTTACAGTTACTTCACTCAATGCATACATTAATTTCTGTTTCGCTTTATGTTTAAACAAACCTGATAAATAAAGAAAATAGAAATGGGTAAGTCTAAAATACTAATATTTTCTTTTTACAGAATTGGCGTTACAAGGAGAAAGAAAGAGGAGAACATATGCATTTGCAGTGAGATAGGGAGAATATATTGAATGATTCTAATACTGAGATTTTTTTCCAAAATCTAAAATAGACTGATATTGAGACTTCCACTATCCCAAAACAGTAAAAGGTTTATAAAGATGATCATGGTTTTACCACAGATTCACCAAACTGCAGTCATAGTGGTTGACTGTAGAAGCCAGCAGCACTGTCCATATGTGATTACTACAGAGAGCAGTCCAAGACAAATGGTTTACAAAATAAATTTTCCTTTAAAAGAAAAGAAAAGAAAAAAAAAAAAAAAAAAAAAAAAGCTTATTTCTGTGACTTGGGGTTTTCTTCCTAAATTTTAAAAAATTGCAAATACTTCTCCTTTTTATGGAAGAATGAATTTGTTTTTATTTCTTCCCTGTTCCAGAGCAGCATGATGAAAGAATATTACTATTGCATTGGTGAATATATGTGTATTCTGACTGGGGAACGGTGCCTTTGTATGGTTCTTTCTGGGTTGTTTCTTTAAATGGGATTATGAGGAGCATACATATGTTTAACTGATGTATTCAGGCAATACTGGTTTTGGACACTTTTTGTATGAGACCTCTTGTAACTAAAAGTGCATAGAATGGCTAAGACATTTTTACTGTTTTTAACTTAGCAAAAAGCTTGAGATACAGGCACAAATCCCTTATTTGATAGCTTACTTTCATTAAAAGGAAATGTTAATAACTTTTCAAATTAGTTTGAAAGGCTACTGACAATTATTTTACTACCAAAAAAAAAAAGAAAAGAAAAGAAAAGGAGATCACACCACCAAACCCTCAAAACTTGTATGAGAATTTTGCTTTTATTCCAGTCAGAATATGTAGTGTGTTGTTTGAAAGAAAACAAAGCTTAATTTGTCAACATTTTTTAATCAAGACTAAAAAGAGAAACTAATAACAGCAATTAATAGTACAATTTTCTTAACTGAAAAAAACCTGTTTTTTCCTATATCATTTCTCACAAGAATGTGAATACTGTATTTGTCTAAATATTCCTCCCTGTGGGGTACATATCATTGCACATGACAGATGGTGACATCAGGTATCTAGAAATGGGATGCTAGACTTCCAAAAAATTGTAGGTCCAGTTGCCAGTGCGGATTTATGCACAGACACTGACATCCATACTGACATTTCCCTGAATGCAGTGACCTAGTTTTCAGACCCACATTTTATGGCTGCATGCATGTTTTGTGGGCTCACAAACTCAGCTTGTTGAACTACAGATTTTGTGAAACAGTTTGTTTTCAGAGCAGTGTAAGAAATGCTTCTCCAGGAAGAATATCAGAAGGCTTACCCTCACAAATGTTTCCAAGTGAAAAGCTGGTATCTCATTTTCCACAATCATGCATTTATTCATGAACTGACTTGTCTCTGTTCTCCATTTCAGGTTCATTTGTGTTTGCAGTGACTGTCACCGATGCTGATGCTGGCTCCAATGCTGAGCTCCATTATTCCCTTGTGGGGAAAAACTCTGAGAAATTCCACATTGATCCAGAGAGAGGGGCAATCCTAGCTTCTAATGCACTGACAGGAGAGTCTGAAGTCACCATTTCTGTCCACGTGAGGGACAGCGGCCGGTACCCCAAGACAGACTCAACAACCGTCACTGTGAGATTTGTGAACAGAGAAGAATTTCCTCGAGTTCAAGCTGAACAGGAGACGTTCACGTTTCCTGAAAACCAAGCAGTCGGTACACTTGTCACCACCGTTTCTGGGTCTTCAGCCAGAGGAGGCTCCTTATCTTACTACATCGCCAGTGGTAACCTAGGCAACACCTTCCTAGTCGATCAGGTAACAGGACAGCTTTCTATCGGTCAGGCTTTGGATTTTGAAGCCATACAGAAATACGTGGTTTGGATTGAAGCCAGAGATACAGGCTTTCCTCCCTTTTCCTCGTATAAGAAATTGGAAATAACGGTGGTAGATGTCAATGATAATGCACCGGAGTTTGAGCAAGATCCCTTCATTGCTGAAGTAGTGGAGAACCTGTCCCCACGGAAGATACTGACGGTGGCTGCTGTCGACAGGGACAGTGGTGTTAATGGACAGTTAAATTATGAAATAATCGAGGGCAATACAGAAAATAGTTTCAGTATCAATCGAGCCACTGGTGAGATCAGAAGTGTCAGACCCTTGGACAGGGAGAAATTGTCTCAATACACACTAACCATAAAGACTTCAGATAAAGGCACCCCCCTCCAGAGCACAACCGTCAAAGTTATCATTAATATTTTGGATGAAAATGATAATGCCCCGAGGTTTTCCCAGATATTCAGTGCTTCTGTGCCTGAAAATGCACCTCTGGGTTTTACAGTAACCCGAGTCACAACTTCAGATGAAGACATTGGTGTGAACGCTATCAGCAGGTACTCCATAAGGGATACAAGTCTCCCATTTATCATAAATCCAAGGACCGGGGATATTACAGTCAGCAGACCACTAAACAGGGAGGACACAGATCGCTACAGGATCAGAGTCTCTGCACATGACTCTGGCTGGACAGTGAGCACAGATGTCACCATATTTGTCACAGATGTCAATGACAATGCCCCACGGTTTACAAAGCCATCCTATTACTTGGAGTGTCCTGAGCTTCCTGGGATTGGGTTGAAGGTCACCCAGGTTTCAGCCACTGATCCCGATGAAGGATCTAACGGTCAAGTCTTCTACTTCATAAAATCCCAGTCCGAGTTCTTTCGGATCAACGCAACCACAGGGGAAATTTTCAACAAGCAATATTTAAGGTACCAAAACTCAAGCGGTTCAAGCAATGTCAACATTAATAGGCACAGCTTCATAGTTACTTCTTCAGACCGGGGCAGTCCTCCGCTGCTGAGTGAGACAACTGTCACGATTAACATAGTAGACAGCAATGACAATGCACCACTATTCCTCGCTCCTAAATATTTTACACCTGTAACTAAGAACGTGAGAATTGGCACAAACTTAATTAAAGTTACTGCAGTGGATAACAAAGACTTTGGTTTGAATTCTGAAGTGGAATACTTTGTTTCTGATGAAAGCAAAACTAATAAATTCAGACTGGACAGGAGTACAGGCTGGATTTCTGTGTCATCTTCATTAATGGCTGATTTGAACAAAAATTTTCAATTTAAAGTAAAAGCAAAGGATAAAGGTAATCCTCCGCTCTCATCTGAGGTAGCTGTTGAAATAGTTGTAACAGAGGAAAATTACCATACACCTGAGTTTTCTCAAACTCGCATGAGTGTTACTATCCCAGAGAGTCACTCTGTTGGAACAGTGGTCAGGACAGTCTCAGCCAGGGACAGAGATGCCGCCATGAATGGATTAATCAGATATAACATTTCCTCTGGAAATGAGGCTGGCACCTTTGCTATTAACACAACTACTGGTACACTGACACTAGCTAAACCACTCGATTTTGAGTTACACCAAAAGCATGAGCTAGTTGTTACTGCCACAGATGGAGGATGGGTGTCCAGAACAGGTTACTGCAGTGTCACCATTAATGTCATTGATGTGAATGATAATTCTCCAGCATTCAGCCCTGAGGACTACTTTCCCAACGTATTAGAAAATGCCCCAAGTGGGACAACTGTTATTCGTTTAAATGCCACTGATGCTGATTCTGGACCTAATGCTGTGATTGCATATGCTATTCAGTCCTCAGATAGTGACCTCTTTGTCATCGACCCCAATACAGGGACAATCACCACCCAGGGGTTTTTAGATTATGAAACAAAGCAAAGTTACCATTTAACAGTAAAGGCTTTTAATGTTCCAGATGAAGAGAGGTGCAGCTTTGCTAGTGTCAACATCCAGTTAGAAGGGACGAATGAATATGTGCCCCGTTTTGTGTCCAAGCTTTATTATTTTGAAGTTTCTGAGGCGGCCCCCAAAGGTACCATTGTAGGTGAAGTTTTTGCAAGTGATCGTGATATGGGAACTGATGGAGAAGTCCATTACCTTATCTTTGGCAACAGCAGAAAGAAGGGCTTCCAGATAGATGAGAAAAGTGGCCAGATCTATGTTTCAGGACCTCTTGACAGAGAAAAAGAAGAACGAATCTCTTTGAAAGTTCTTGCAAAAAATTTTGGAAGCATTCGTGGTGCAGATATAGATGAAGTAACAGTTAATATTACTGTACTGGATGCCAATGATCCCCCTGTTTTCACTTTAGCAACCTACAACATACAAATCAGCGAGGGTGTTCCTCCAGGCACCCATGTCACTTTTGTAAGTGCCTTTGATTCAGATTCTGTCCCTAGCTGGAGCAGGTTTTCCTATTTCATTGGGTCTGGCAACAACAACAGTGCCTTTTCCATCAACCCTCAGACAGGACAGGTCACTGTCACTGCAGAACTGGATCGAGAAACAGTGCCTGTGTACAATCTGTCCGTGCTGGCCATTGATTCGGGAACACCATCTGCTACAGGCAGCACCTCTTTATTGGTAACCTTGGAAGATATCAATGATAACGGCCCCACCTTGTCCACCAGCGAAGGAGAAGTGATGGAGAATAATCGTGCGGGAACTCTTGTGATGACGCTTCAGTCATCAGATCCCGATCTCCCTCCAAACCAAGGTCCTTTCACATACTACCTGCTCAGCACCGGCCCTGCAACCAGTTACTTCAGCCTTAGCACCACCGGTGTTCTGACCACAACGAGGGAGATAGACAGGGAACAAATCAGCGATTTCTACCTGTCAGTGATTACGAGAGACTCTGGGGTTCCTCAGATGTCTTCCACGGGAACTGTGCAGATAAAGGTAATAGACCAAAACGACAACCCATCTCAGCCCAGAACAGTAGAAATCTTTGTTCACTATTATGGCAACCTCTTCCCAGGTGGAATTTTGGGCAATGTAAAGCCACAGGACCCAGATGTGTTAGACAGCTTCCAGTGCTCCCTTACCTCAGGAGTCACAAGCCTCTTCAGTATTCCTGGGGGCACATGTGAGCTGCACTCACAGGCAAGGTCCACAGATGGCATGTTTGACCTGGCTGTCCTCAGCAATGATGGGTTGCATGGCGCCGTCACGAGCAGTGTCCGGATTTTCTTTGCGGGCTTCAGTAACATCACCATTGACAACAGCATCCTCCTCCGCTTAAGCATCCACACTGTGCGGGATTTCCTGACGAACCACT
Organism: Nettapus auritus; assembly: GCA_011076525.1. Classification (NCBI taxonomy): domain Eukaryota; kingdom Metazoa; phylum Chordata; class Aves; order Anseriformes; family Anatidae; genus Nettapus; species Nettapus auritus. Next base: position 62,587,510 of record CM021768.1, on the reverse strand, counting down.
ATCTGCACTTCCTGCGAATTGCCAGCTCGCAGCTGACGGGGCTGGGCACGGCCGTGCAGCTATACGGGCTGTATGAGGAGAGCAACCAGACCTTCCTCATGGCGGCCGTCAAACGCAGCGGCAACCAGTACGTGAATCCCAGTGGTGTGGCCACATTCTTCGAGAGCATCAAAGACATCCTCTTCCGCCAGAGTGGGGTGCGGATCGAGTCCGTGGATCACGACTCATGCCTGCAGAACCCATGCCAGAACGGAGGGAGCTGCACGAGGAGGCTGGCTGTGAGCCCAGCTCTGAGGACCCATGAAAGCATCCCCGTCATCATTGTAGCCAACAAGCCCCTCCGGTCCTTCGTGTGCAGGTGCATGCCAGGATATGAGGGGAGCCTGTGCGAGACCGACATCAACGAGTGCCTCCCATCCCCCTGCCACAACGATGGGACTTGCCACAATTTGGTGGGGGGCTTCTCGTGCAGTTGCCCAGAGGGTTTCACCGGCATGGCCTGTGAGAGGGATGTCAACGAGTGCCTTTCCAACCCATGCAAAAATGGTGCTGCCTGCCAGAACTTCCCTGGAAGCTTCAACTGCGTTTGCAAAACTGGGTATACAGGTACGCTTTCACTTCTCTTCATCTTATAGTGAAGAAGAATTAGAAAAAGGGCAGAAATGTTCCTTTTTAGCCCATGATAAATTCCAGCTGCAATTATCCGAATATGTGTATTTCCAATAGGTAAAGAGGTCATGCAGAAGAAAGTATTTATAGTTATGAAAACTGAGAAGACGAGGTGCCTGCAGTATTATTTCTTCACTGAAAGGGGTTGTGAAGTATTGGAACAGGATGCCCAGAGAAGTAGTTGAGTCACCATCCCTAAACGTCTTCAAAAAATGTGTAGATGTAAAGCTTAGTGACATGGTTTAATGATGGAGGAGTCAGTGCTAGGTTAAAGGTTGGACCAGATGATCTTAGAGGTCTTTTCCAATCTAAATGATTCTATGATTATTTCATTTTACCTCCAGCAAATCTCACTTACCTGATTTGTATTAGAGCAGAAGGATTTTTCAAGAGCTATTTTAATTTATTAAATATGTAGAAATCATTTCCAATGCTTAAGTACGACTTTTTCTGTTCTTGTTATTCTTATGCATACTGTAGTAGTATTTTGAGTCTGTTAGGAGTGTTCCAAGCAAGAAAATCAACCTCTGCCCCAAATTGCTTACAGTTGTACAAGACCAAAAACAGATGAAGGATATGGGAAAGAAAACAAAACTCAGGCAAAATGATCAAACGTATATATATGTGTATATATATATATATATATATTTCTAACAGAAATGCTTCAGCATTTCTACCTCTTCTGAGTATTTTTTCCTCTAATACTTGTTACATATTATTCCTAGAAAAGCAGACTTGGCTTTCATGGTAACAAGGCTCTAGTGTATAGTATTGTGTGGAAACGACGTGTATTTCATTTGCAGTCATCAAAGGGCACATTTATTAATTAAATTATATTAAATTAAATTTCTGGCTCCTCATGTAAGGGTTCTGGATGCTTTCAGTTTTTTAAGATAAGTATCAACAGACTGAGATTGCAAATTCTCTTAAACCACTACAGTCACTGTAACATATATAGTGTTAGGGGTTGGATGAAAATACAGAGAAGTCCTTTTCTAGCAGAAGAAAACTACTTGGTTGTCATGACTAATTAAACCATCAGAACTTTGGCCTGCTGAATTTGCCTGCTTGAAATTATTCTAGCATGACTGCCTTTCAGCCTTAGTCTTCATTTATTACTCAGGGTGAGATTTGGGAAAACAGCCCTGCGCCAAGTAGCCTGTAAACTTAAGTTCATATACATATTTTTTTTAATTTTTATTTTTTTGGCATCATCTTTGTCTACTTGGGTCTTCCTCCATCTGCTGTTCCTGTGTGTATTAGAAAGTTGTGCAATACTTTAGCTATTAGCATTGAATGTGAGGCACATTCAAGAAAAAAACATTAAAAAACTCAAATGTGTTTACTATGGTATGTGAATCAGATATACTTTCTCTAGAAAGATCATCACTTTATAAGCTGATATGGTCTGTCATATATTATATTCTGGTGGTATTCCCCTCACCAGCCTTCAGGTGTCTGAGCCATGTTAGTAGGTGGCTATGGCTGTGGGAGAGGCACATAGATTCCCGCTATAGTCAGTGGAGATCTCTCTTCTGTCAACAGATCTTCAAGATAAATTCAGATCACCCCCTAAAAGAGTTGATCAGGGGATAAACTCCCAGTCTGTAATTATAATTTCTGAATGACAGTTTCTCAAAACCAAAAAGAGACTTGGACTTTGCAATTAGATCTTGGTGCAAAGTTGCATCTAGCCTGTCTTACTACTGCAGTGAAGCACTCCAATTGCAAAATGGGTATACTACTGCAAGGCTTCAGCCTTTTTGTGCATAACCTTTGGATAAAATGCAAGTTGTAGCATGGTCTTTCTATCATCTGTTCATTGTGTGCATAGAAAACAGACACAATTAAAAAACACAATTTACAGTTAAACTTTATTTAGGTACGGGGTCATCTCATTCAGACATTCCTATCATGCTTAGAGCACCCTAAGCAAATAACAGCAAAAGAAATTGAAACATTTTTGTCTGAGTACGTTCTTTAAGAAAGGTCTGAACAATTTTAATTGTTGATTATGGCCAATTTTTAGAGACATATTAAAGAGCCTAACTAGAGAAGATACAATAAAGCTTCCATTACCTCTTCTAAGGTGTATTTCTGTATCTCAGATGCCCTGGGGCAGCCCAGGTTACAACAGCTGTGCTCATTACAGTGTGGATATTAGGGCTTGCCACTATTGCCCCCAAAACTTGTCTGTAACCAGTGGAGCAATTGGGGGACTGGCTTTTTTTGTTTTTGTTTTGTTTTGCTTTTTTTAAAAGTCAGATTAGTACAGGAGATATCATCTACTTCATTGCAAAGATTAATCTATTTCAAACAAGGCATGACTATGTCATTTAAGGCACAACTACAGCAGTTGATAGGTGTTCGATGTGAAAGGTCTTATGATATAGAGGATGCTGATGTGATCTTTTGTGTGAGCCTTACAAATGTGCTACTGAGCTTCAGGCCAGGAGCAATTGTTGTTAATTGTCAAGCAGTTCTAATTAAGTTACCGATCCAGGAGTTTATTTTATGTTGTATTAGTACATCCAATTATTTTGCCAGGAGCATGGCAAAATAATTCTAGGGAGCCTATCCGCTGTAACTCTTTAGGTCATTAGGACCAGAGGCTAAATGGACATATGTTTAATATAGCAACTAAGCAAAACACTTCATTAACTCTAGCAGCATACTGTAATATATGCCTCTAGCCTACAATTCGAAGCATTAAAGAAATGCCCAGGTCATTTTTTCTGGTATTAAAGCTTAATGTTCACCCCTTATGTCAGCTAAAAATAAAGCTCTACATGTGACAAACACTTGAAGAAAAAAAAATGCTTTAACTAAGAAAATGTGATGAGAGACCCTTACAATTTGAAGTGTTTGACTTCTCTCATGGTATGAATTAAATCTGGCATCTGATAGGAGCTTCCTTAAACTACTTGTCAACACAAATAATTTTGAAATAGAGTACGACTGAGGCAGCTGTTTATATTTGGGAGTCAGATCTTTTTAAAATCAGTTGGTCATTGCAGAATCAAGAATTATTTAAGTGTCTTGGGATTAATTGATCAAGACAGAAAACAAATGGTGCCAAAGTGTGTAATTAAAAACCAAAGTATCTTTGGAGTTGAATATCAGTAGAGCTTATCTAATAAGATCACAATTAATATTCAGTATATATAGACATCTTATGTCTGCAGAAATGTATTTGTTATGCTGCAAATTTAATATTCAACGGGTTCTGCAAATATCAGAATACAGATTGGGAATGTTTGTCAGAGAGAATGTTATGTCATTATTATACTACCAACAGAAAAATTTCACAGCTGTGTGGGATTTTAATCATTATTCATATATGATTAAAGATAGCTATAGTGAATGTAATAATAAAGCTAGGAACTGTTTCTTTATCAATATAATCCCTGAGTGACTCAAAAAAAAAAAAAAAAAAAAAAAGAGAGCCAAAATAGCAGATTTTTAATTCAGTATATTGTATACATAGTTTTACTGCTTCTCTTGGAATGAAAATAGTCTCATAATTGAATTTGCATGTTCTGTAAAAACAAAAACAAAAACAAAAAAAAAACATGGTATTGCATGCAATTAGAAATTAGTATTTTCTGAGATAGACTTTGTTCATTGTAAATTTGAGTACATGAGCTACAGACCCTTATAATGGCATACCTGAAAATTGAGAGTTTCTTTACTTGATTTATTATGTTTTCTCAGCTGCATTTCACTTCATCACACTGCAAAGGTAATTTAGTTCATTTCACTGACCAGGATTATGAAGAGCGATTACTTCAGAGCAACATCATTAGGGTTTGAACAATCTGTTATAATTACATCTCTTAATGATGATCAGGTTTTGTTTTTAAAATAATCACTTTCTAGAAGGAATATACTTTGTGATTTACAGTAGTTGTCTGCCCTTCCTTTGAAGCCTTCATTTCCTGTTTTCCAGGACTCATTAAGATGAAGGAATTTAGGTTTGTGAAATTGTTTCAAATGCAAGATTAAAATACCAGAACCATTTTAAAATATGGACATAGAGAACCACGAAAAGTAAAACTCTCAAATCAGCTGAAATCTAATCTGAAAACATTCAGCTGGTATCTGTTCCTCTTACATTTTTCAATTAAAAAAAACAACACACAACTGCTCTCAGGGAGTTTGATTTTTGTATAAGCTCGTGCATGTGATATCATCAGTTCGAGGTGATGGATGATAAATGATAGTCCATTATCAATTATCCTGTGTTATCCAAAACTTTGTGTCCTTCAAGAAAGGCCTTTGTGACACAAAGATGAATACCCTGAATCTTTCAATACTTTGTTTGAGAAGAGATCTCAAAATCATCTAACCACATCATTTACCAGAACTGGAGTTCCAGAGACACCTCAGGGTTGGAGTCTCTGGTTCACAAAACATTGTCTGAGACGTTTCCTTCCCCTCATTGGATTTAATAACCTGAAATACTAATAAAGCTTATATGATTAACCTAGTTCTTTATGCTGTCCTAATGAAACGATTCCCCTGTTGAGAAGTGCATAATAATCCAACTCTGTGAAAATACTTATAGAAAATTAACTCACATAAGCCATGAAAACTTGTAAACCTCATAATTTTTCAAATCACGTTGCTTTAGTGAGGCAAAGGTCTATCAGAACAGTACTATTAAATTCATGTTGTAAACCATAAATCAGCAGACTGCTGTGGAAAATGACCTGAATAATCCAAAACTGCTCTAGTTGTATGAGATTTTAACAAAAATCATTGGCTTCATCTTTTTGCAAAGTAGTAAAACTTCAGGTTTGGGTTCAAGTGAAGATGCTTTTGTGCATACTGCCAGTTTCTTATCTTCTTCAATCCAGTAAGGTTCCTTGAATGATTTACTTTATCTGTAGGGGAGAAACTCAAACTAACTACTGTTTCTGTCAATTCTCAAGATAAACATAATTCTCTGAAAGTCCTGGTTTTTTGTTTGTTTGTTTTTTTCCTCTCCAGAAAAAGTCATATCTAAATAGAAGCATAATACCTTAGGCAGAACAGGAAAAGCAATAGATGCACAAGCTATTTTTACCCAAACCTTAACCTTTATTACACACCTTATTGTGTTTGTAATTCATGAAATAGGCAACCAGGTCAAACTTGAATAGATACACTTCTCAAATCAACTGTTCACAGTTGTGTTCAGTGTAGTTCTAGGATATTAAACAAGAATATCTTCTACAGTACTTGTACTAAGATACTGGAAAGCCAACATAGCATGCAGCAAGGGAGATAACTGAAAGTGGTAGGACAACATGTTCCCACCTTAGATGGCTGTACAAGTTAGAAGAATAATGTGTTAAAAGAAAAAAGTAGAAATTTAGTAGAAGTTTGCAGGACCAAGTACAATTTAACTAGTATCACAGCAACTTTCCTGGAGGAATCCCAACAGTGAATAAATGCCAAACAAGTGAAAAACCCTGCTGGGTAAAGCCCTGAGTAACCTGATCTAACTTGGAAGGTTGCCTTGCTTTAAATGGGGGTTGGACATCATGACCTCTGGGGTCCCTCCAGCCTAAATTTTTCCATATTTCCAGAGCTTTTGTCTTTGTTCAGACATCCAGAAAAATCCACTTCTACCAATCAAGTCTGGGCAAAGATAACAGTGGGAAAAATAGGGATATAGGAGGAACATAGTTTAGTTAAAAGCGAAGAGTAAGAAGATGCAATTTGAACACTGGTGGACCATCCAAAAACCAGAAATTGATAGAAACTCTCTCAGTCTCAGCAGACTAACCAATGCAGGCTGCCAATAATAGCTTGACATATGGAGACCTTTCCTTAAAGGAAGCACCAGAGTTTCTGTCTCAGAGGAGTCTGAGGAGGGACTGACTGCAGATCTGAAGGTAGAAGGAAATTTGAATGAATTGATAAAGTTCAGGATTTTGAAGAAAAGAGAAAACAAAGCATTTTAGCAGCAGCTGTCTTTAGAAGAAGCTGACATAGGGCAGTTGGTTGATAAGGTTAACCTGGAGAGAGATGCACATAGGAAAAGAAATTTGGGAGAGTTGGGATTTTAAGGAAAAAGTATAACTGAAAATTATCTTAAGGCCATATTAAAAAAATACAGCTGTCTAAAGAGCTTTGGGTGGTCATACCAGGATCTTTTTGGATGAGAATGAGTTACATACTGAATAGAAGTAAGTTGCTGTTCTTCTGGTGCATGTGTGGCCTTATATTGTACTGTTTACCTACTAACTTACTTACCAGTTTATAGTTTAAAACTCCCATCATCTATTTACCATGTTTTTCTAAAAATCTTGCTTTATCAGACATTTACTTTAAATCCTCTTATGGTACAGCCAAAGTGACAAAACAGAATAGAATTCCCAAGTTATACTTTTCTTCTTCTGGCATCTGGCTGAAGTACTCTTGCTTCCTGGAATAAGCATGTTTAACATGCATTTAAAGACAAAAAGTGAGCTTCACAGACATCTTTTGCTGGATCACTATTCCAAATATAAATAGACACATTTTTTCCCAGGTCTTTAGCACTTCAGTGAATGGCAGAGAATAGCCAAAATTTCTTCTTCATTTTAAATAAATATTAGTTTTAATAACTCTGATGAATTGTTTAATCAGAGTATTTGTCTTCTCCTGTGTCAAAACAGTTGGAATAAATGCAAACACACTTTTATTAGTTTTATGAATTATTCAAACAATTGTTAAATATGAAAAAGATGTTGTTATTCACTGGTTAAAATATGTGCAGCTAAAATAAACATCCATGCTCTGTTGCTGACTCAGCAAATATGCTAGCTTTAAGAGAGCTGATACAACGAAGAGTACTTAGGGCAAATTTTAAAAGACTGAGTAAGCCCTATTAGCTTAGATTTTTTTTTTTTCTTCTGAAAACTAAGAAACATCATTGAGCTAATTTAAGCATCTCAGCCTCATTCTTGCTACATGTTCTCTTCTCTAAGTCAAAGATCAATCTTATGTGTCATGATTTTTAAATAAAGAAAATATCAAAATAAAACATAAAAAGTTAGCTCATCCTTCAGTCATACCCATTATACAATAAAATACAAATAAATACTCCCAGAGCATAATTAGACACAGACACTGGAAATGTTTCCCGGATTTATGGTGAATCTGTGAGTTACATGTTAACCACAGGAATCCTCCAATGCTCCATTTCCATCCGGATTGCAGTCACTCAGGGAGGGCTCCTGCTTACACAGAAGAACAGTCTCTGAACTTCTTTAGCTTGAACAAAAAAGCACAGAAAAAATGAGGTTTTCTAATTAGGAGATAAAAGCTAAAAACCCCAGCAGAGTTAATATAGCACAGTCCTATTTTTCTTCAATTTTAGAGGCCAGCAATCTTCTAAAGCCTGAGGACTGCATATCACTGTGCATTGCTGTCATGTGCCATGTAAGAATTAAAATATATGTGACACAAAAGGATTGACAGCCTCTCTGCAAGTTCATGTGGTACTTCTAACTTGAACATACTTTGTGCTTGTATGGTGTAAGGAATAAAATAATTCATTATCCGTGCAAGCAGAAGCGTACAGAAGTCTTACCCTTCGTTAAGCGGGCCTAAATGAAGTTCAAGGAGAGATTTAGAAAAGCACATCTGATTTTACAAATTTTTGCAGTGAAATATGAATGAAAAGCATGACAACACTTTCAAGATTTTGCTAAATAGGTGGTGAAGGCTGGCAGTGCAGGCAGAAAGCAAGGCAGGTACCAAGGGTGGCATATAGTGGAAGTGTTGTCAAACTGGTAAAAGCTGAGCAATGAAAAACTGAGAAGTGAAGACAAAACACCTTTGTAGTTAATGTTTCCAGACAAAGAAAATCTTAGATTTGTACAAAGAATCCCCTTGTCAGTATTCAGCATCTGTTAAAATCTTCACTTCTTCTCTTGGTTCCCTTCCTTGTTGAAATGAATTATGTGATTTCAGTATATTCTCTAGTGAATAATATCTACCACATGTGACAATGCCTGCTTAGAAAAGGACCGTGTATCCAGGGTAACATGTTTTAGCTCCAGAGGACTGTGGTCCCTCTAAGTCAGGAAGGAGGTTGTAATTGATGAGGAAAAAGAAATATCATATAATGTACAATAGCAGCCTGTGTTTGCCCTGCTGTGTTCATACAGGTTCCAGCAAGGGCTGTCCTTACCCTTCATCCCCTTCACTCTGAGTACATTGCATTCAATAGGAAAAAACAAACAAACAAACAAACAAACAACACTTTATGTTTTAGTACAGCATCTCTTTTTATTTCATGGTCTCCCTTATATGGACACCAGTTAATAAAAAGCAATAAAATACCTATATGAGATAATTGCAGTGAAACACTTTAAAATTTCTCTGGGTTGGTCCGTATGCCCATGACATGGCTGGGACAATATCTGTGTTTCCACTCCTCCATCCCTCCCTAAATGCCAAATGATCCCTCCTTTCGTTACACTAATACAACCTTTGCTTTGCTATTGACCTGATTCCTCTGACTTGGAAATTGCTTTTGTTCCTTGATCACAGGGAAAACGTGTGACTCCACTGTCAATTACTGTGAATGCAACCCCTGTTTCAATGGTGGGTCCTGCCAGAGCAGTGTGGAGGGGTACTACTGCCATTGCCCCTTCGGTGAGTATGCTCTTGCTCTTATCTTCCCTTCCCATATTAATAATTCTCAAGTATGCTATTTATGTTTACCTGTATGAAACTGATGGATATGTGCATATGGATCTGTTCACAGTAGGAGAACCTGTCTCAGCCAGAACAACTTTATTAGTCCACACAAGGACTTGCCCATTCACTTTATTGCATGTTAATAAAGTTTTGAGTTCCAAAACCAGCATACGATTCCGAGAACTGGAGAAGCATGTAGTACTGCCAAAATAGTTCAATAATTATTAGAATTTTATTATCCTAGATTTGTTTTGTGGAATGAACCCAATAAACACATAAAAAAAATCAATATTTTAAGGTATCTTGACGTAATTGCAGCAAGATTGGTTCTGAATGCAAATCCACCCAGAATTGTCATTGCTCATATAGAAAAGCATACATGTTATAAATAACTTTGAATATGGTTTTCAACTAACATGTAGAATAACTTCTTCATTCTACTTTCCATGTTTTGCATTTTTAAGAGTTTATTCATTTCCTATATTTATAGTCATAGTCCATTGTAAATACAACTAATATTCATAAATTATTTTCTCATTGTCACTGCAGTAAAAAAAAATGTCAAGAGAAATTGTGACAGAGATCTGAAAAGAAGTATATAAAAGGTACCAAAATATTCAGATCAACAAAGATACTGAGACGGCATAACATTTTTATCACATATATGTTTATGTCATAAGTATCAGGTATGGATGGCTGAAGTTAGAATTGTTGATTGAGAAGTAGTTCATATAACATCTACACAGAGAAAAATCAGCTCAAGTTGAAAATTTGTTTCTGTATTTAGGTTAACAAATGGCTGATGAGAATTAATAACTCTTTTTGATATAGCTATCAAACTTTTTTTCCCTCTACTTTTTTAAGAAACCCTAGAGGCTCAGTGTAGTGAATGTTGTTTTTCAATATATTTAGTTGTTGTTTGTAAGTTAATTTTTAAGTTTAAACAAATAAACATCAACACCTACCTATGGGTAATAGGACTCTTCAGTTCAGGTAGCATATTTTTAATCATACATTAGAGGCTTTTTAAAGAGCCTGTGTATTATAACCCAGTCTAGAGCACATTAATACTTGGTTTCTGGGAGTATGCTTGGAAGGAAAAAAAACAAACAACTGCTATCAAAAAACTGCTAGCTGCTATCAGATTTTATTTTTTTATTTTTCAGGTGTTTTTGGGAATCACTGTGAACTGAATAGTTACGGATTTGAAGAGCTGTCATATATGGAGTTTCCCAGTATGGATCCAAACAATAATTATATCTATATAAAGTTTGCCACTATAAAAAGTAATGCCTTAATGTTATATAACTATGATAACCAAACTGGAGAGAGGGCAGAATTTCTGGCTCTGGAAATAACAGAAGGAAGGATGAGATTCTCCTACAATCTTGGAAGCGGCACATACAAGCTTACCACAGATAAGAAGGTGTCTGATGGACAATTTCACACAGTTATTGCCCGGAGGGCTGGAATGGTAAGAAATGCTAAAATGGGTGTGTAAGACAAGTTCAGCCAAGTCACTCTGGCTTCCACATGAACATAGAGGAACATAAAATCAGTAATGTTGCATTTACTAGCAGAACCTCCAGCTTTGGGAAAAAAAAAAATAAAAAAAAAAATAAAAATCCCTTATTTCTGTCTTACTCCAACTGATTCAAAGGCCTATAATGGTTTGTTTAGTATCATGATAATAAAAAATAATTAAAAAAACGTGCAATGCCCTGCATTCTAAATGTGAAAATTGAGAACCGGGAATAATTAATGAAGTAAATTACTGCACATGAGGCTAATTAACTGATGCAGATTACAGGAATGATATTAGGGAAAGCTAATTAACTATAGTAACTACAAAAACCCTCAAAATTACCTTAACATTTGTATAGTAGAAACAGGCAAACATGAAATTCCATCTTTGATCTCCTTAAGCTAGTTCAGAAATTTTGCAAATCTCATCAGACTAAAAGCCTTTTTCTTTTTTTTCTTTCTTTAAACCCTGTAAAATAAATGCAAAGATTTCAAAGTTGTTACACTGTGAGGATTTTTCTGAGAAAATAAGGAAATTACTTCCCTTTAGTCCTCCCAGAGGGAGTGAATTTTGCCCAAAACTATACAGGGATAATCAATTGCCATGTGTCTGGTACCTTGACCCTTTTCCTGCCTTTGTTTTTTTTCCATTAAATATTTTCTATTCTTCTTTTATCATTTTTTAATATTTCCAAAGCAGAACATAAAACAAATGCTCCTTGAGCTCAAGCCAAGCTTTTTGACTCCACAGTGTTTGAGTTAGAAATGAAACAAAATATATTTGCCATCCATAATCAGTAGCTCCTGCCCAACAGCTCCCTTTTCAAGCATATATGGCCAGCATATATGGAATCTCATATTCTTCCCATGAAATTAGAGTCACATAAGAATAATTTATGGTTGGGGCTCACATTTTGTTTTATATTTCAAGCCAGAATTATATATCCAAATAAGATGAAAGATAATTGTGATGTTGAGTTATGATGTTGTTTTAGCGTACCTTAATATCAGATACTTAATAATTTGCCTCTCAGATTCCAAATGGTTATACTCAAAGATGCACTTAAATCCTAAAAGGCACCAAATACACATTTTAGCAACTACATTAATGTGGTATATCTATCAATATGATTGACATGGCTCAGCATAGAAGCCCACCTTAAAAATTGCAACAAATAAGTGAAATACACTTAAGAAAAAAACAAGCAGAAAAAATATTTTACTTGTGGCTATGCCAGAGGTCTAGACTACAGAAGAACAGAGACCATAAAAAAGACTATTTAAAGAAAATTTCAGTTATGAATGTTGCAGACTGAAAGCAAGCATTTAAGACAACCTATGCTTTTGTGTGATTTTTAAGTTTAAACCATCTCATTAATGTCAGCTGTTTACAAAAACAGTATGTAAGTAGAATCACCTTTGTCTTAGATATTTCTGCTGCAGGAAAAATGTCTCCCAGGTGTCCAAAACAGGATAAAATAGTCCCCCATCAGGGTTCCAGATCTGTCGTTTCCTACAGCACAGTGGGATTTTATTGGAAACTGGTAAAATCATTAAGTTGTCAGTCCTGAGATATTGCAGAGTGACAGGATAGAAAGTCTCATAATGCAGCAAGGTAACCGTAGAGTAATGCTTAAGTAACAAGCAGGAACATTTGACTAACATTAGAAAATAAATTGTATGAACTCTGGTCCAAGTAAAATATATTCTCAAATATCTAGCTCTTCAGCTGGGGTTGCAGCTTGGCTTTCACAGTGCATAGCGATGTAAGTTAGGGAGATTACACTGATTGAGCTAAGAACAAAAAACTCATTTCATTTTTTGTTGTTGAATCTCTGAAAGAAAATATGTATGCGTATGATGGCATACATACCAGTTAGCTTATTATTCTTTCTATGAATTGTTTCATTTATACAGGGCACATAATCTGCTTTGGAACTGCAGACTGACGTTTCTCAGAAGCAGTTTGCTTATTATGTATGGAAAGAAATTCAAGATAAGCTTTCATTAAAAAAAGCAAATTGAACAATTTAGGCATACTGCAGAACATGATTTAGGGCTGAGAGCTATGAATGCATTTGGTCAATATAATGCATCAGCTTGCAGTATGTATTTGGAAACAGCATAGAGGATCTGTTGGGATTCCAGCAAGACATTGTTAGTGAATTTCACTGCAGGCAGCAGAAAAAGGCATTGCACAATAACGGCATACTGGTAGCTATTGCTGTTTGCTCAGCTCCTGTAGAGTAACCTAAACCAAAATAGAAACCCAGGCATTTAATAAAGTAATGTTTGATTTAAATTTGCCATAAAACTGTACCACACATCTAGTGGAAACGTGAGAAGCTGATATGTACAACTTGGAGATTATGTTTATTTTTCTGAAATATTCAATTTAAGGAATAACTAACCTTCAGGGTTTTTTTGCAGTGCATCTGTTATTAATAAATCACCATGAGGAAAATTCTTTGCTAAATAAGGAATTAAATAAAAACTCCTTTTTAAATTAACAGGAGTTACTTCATGATGTTAATGAAAGCTTTGGTTAGGCTCTTAGTACAGAAATTACAATTAAAAGTGCCATGATTGGCTTGAGCATAAATGACTGGTAAAAAAGACAATGCCATTCTCTTGGAATTGACAGCTTTGAGACAGTAATAAAGAGGAAGACTGCTCTCAGTGCTGATGATGTCCAGCACTTTTCTGAATGTCAGCATGGTCCCGCTCACCAAGCAGTATTTGCATGTTTCACTGTTATCAGTGTGGTCCACTTGGGTTATAATTTTAATCAGTGATCCTAGTATTTGTACTCCCAGCTCTTGTAAGGCACATTTTTGTTAAGTTCAGGATCAATATGTATAGTATCATAGTCAAGCCCCTGAAAGAATGTCCTTTGTGTTTGGAGGGAGCAGCTCTCTGTTAAGATCAGAAGTAGGGTACTGTATGAGCCAAAATAACTGCAGCTTCAAGGAGTAAAGCAAGCAAATGAGAAGAAATCCAAAACTAAATTTTTGTTTTTAACTCTCTCTGTATGACCTAGTCACTTAACTCCTTCTCCACTAGTATCCACGTCTTAGTATTCCCTGTGGTGATGCAGAATGGAGTTGATCAGTGTTTCTGAAACACCTTGTGATCCTGAGTGACATGATAATATACAAGTGCTCTTTCTAGCCAAGTTCTTGATATAATATATTTAATCATAAACATGTAATGTGATTGGGAACTACACCCTTGCAATAAACAACTTATTTGTGTGTGGCTTTTACAGGCAGCATCACTGACAGTGGATTCCTGCTCTGAGGATCAGGAGCCAGGCTATTGCACTGTTAGCAATGTGGCTGTTTCCACTGACTGGTAAATAATTCTTCATTTTGTGGGGTTCAGTTCTGTAAAATGAAAAATCACACTCTAAAACCCGAAGTTTGGAATAATAAACATGCCCTTTGCTTAGTCTCTGGGAAGGGATAGATGCTTAAGCTTCACACCTTCAGAAGGTGTGCAAAGATCTGAAATGCCTCCCATCATTGTAGAAGCACATTAAATTTTTTACGTGTCCTGCTGGTTGCCAACTCGGGCCACATTCCCATGTGCATGGGATTTGTTCATCACAAGGAGTTTAATCAAAAATTCCCAATTCTCTACTCCATCTCCGTCCCCAGGCTGTGGGCGCACATAAAAAGCCCACATAAGAAGCTGTGGATAGTCCAAGCTGTGATATAAATGGGGGTAAGACGTTTTGCCTAATGGTATGGGATTTCACATCGGAATCCATACAAAATTAAGAGGTCAGAATATCAGACGTGTAATTACTGATAATTTGTAAATCTTAATTAGAGAGTAAAACAAATTTATTCATTATAAAGAAATTGCTTTTAAATATACATTACTATTCTTAGACAGTTTGAAATTCTACAATATTTAGTGCTACAAATATTTAACAAAACCTACTCCATTTTTCCTTTTGGAACCCTAACTACCTTGCTAGAACAGTCTTAGACTCAAAATGCTATTACTGTAGTAGCACCTATATTTCCCTCTGGTGTTGTTTATTTTGGGTCTTCTTTTTTAAAAAATATACCTATAATTTCTTATGAAAGTGTAAGAAATAGCATTATCTGATTACTGTTTTCTTTAAATCTATATATTACTTTGACAATTTTTTTGTACTTTCCAGATTTCTTTTTTTACAACTTTCGTTTCTTAAGCATCAGCCAGTACAGAAAGCAAACATTTTTTGTTGTTGTTGTTATTTACCGCAACTAACTCAGAAGCTCCTTTTTCAGAAGCACTTAGCTTCTTTAGATCCTCTTTACATTTAGCAGAAACTTTAATCCCAACGATTGTTGCTAATTTCTTACAGTAGTCACAATCATATTTCCTGACACAGGTGGCTTCCCCACTAGCAAAACAGTTATATATTTGTAAAATAATTAATCCATCTTCCAGCTGTTTAAATATCATCTATAATTCAAACCATAATTGAGTGAAAATTGTTATTCATTTTGTTTTCAAGCACACTGCTTAGTCAAGTGAATAGAAATTTTGACATTCAATAACTTAGTGTGAATTTAAATGTCATAGAGACATCTCTCTGTCTCCCCTCCTAAAGATCAAATGCAAATTTTGGAAGTGGGAGTTTAGCCACAGACCTTAGCTAATAGTTACAGCTCCCTTGTTGTCATTGCTATCTTATGTCTGTTATTGCTAAACTTTCCTTTCTGCCTCTTTTATAGGACTCTTGATGTACAACCAAATCGAGTTACCGTTGGTGGCATCAGGTCAGTTGAGCCCATCCTTCAAAGGAGAGGACAGGTGGAAAGCCATGATTTTGTGGGCTGTATAATGGAGTTTGCAGTCAACGGACGTCCCCTGGAGCCCAGCCAGGCTTTGGCAGCTCAAGGAATCTTAGATCAGTACGTCTGCTATATATGGTATCAAATAGACAGCATTTACGATATAGAAAGCCAGCATGAAAGTCAGGCACCATTCAAACACCATTAGATATTTCTTGTAAAAAAAATGCCTGTAGAATTTATTATAAAGTGTGAAAAATTTAGGAAGAAACTGAATTTGGTTGAAAAAAATCACAAAAGATTATAGAAACTTCAAAAAAGCAATATCATTACATTTCTGTTGCCGTTTATTATTAATGTTGCTTTGCAGGCTGAAATCGAGTAGCCCTGTTATTGGATTTCTTTATAAATTCCACCTGGGTTTGACAGTACTCATATAGTTCACTGAACCTCTACTCCCTCTTATTTCTTTTTAATTCACAATGTCTGTTCTATCACTTTGCCTCTCAAGTATCACTGAATTTCCCTCATATCCTTTGAGTGGTCTTTCAGAAATGATCAACTATTTGATTCTATTGTTTTTCCGTCTCACTATTCAAAGCCACAGTTGTAGCAATAATGTCAGTCTTACATCCAAATTCACTAGCTCACCCTTCCTCTTTTGACCCCCAAGTTTGCACTGTTCTTTGTGATATGAAGTCTCTGGAAGTCTGCAGTGTAAAAAGCACCTAAAAGAGTTTACTCATCTCATGCATAATGGAAGATAGGAATTGTACTGTCTCTAAATTCCTTTCTCTTTCATAAGGCTGTTATAACTTGATGCTGAAAGTTGGGATCTGTTTAGAAACATCAGCTGTCCAAGGAGAAAAGCCTCTCAGTTTTTGCACCTCTGGGGGAAAGAAAGGGAATATCATTCAAACACATGACCCTTTCCATGGCACTTGCTCTGTATGCACATACTTCAGTATCTTCTTCTCTGATTTGTTTCAGATGTCCCCGGTTAGAAGGTGCTTGTACAACTAGCCCCTGCCAACATGGTGGCACTTGCGTTGATCACTGGTCATGGCAGCAGTGCCACTGCAAAGATGGACTGACGGGAAAGCACTGTGAAAAATGTATGGAGAGGGTTTCACTCTTTCTTTTCAATCTACACCTAACTATATGGTTGAACTGATTGCTATTAAGAGTTTCTGTTCAGGGGCACAGGGTAATGAATTTTATGAAATAATGAAAAGAAGTAATATGCCTGCCTCTTAAATAATTATGAAGGAAAATTCCACAATGAACTATTGTCCTTTCATGAGTTAAAAATAGCATTGAGTTGCATATATTATGTTTCCATGTCTGTACATGTCTGTATATCACATTTCAGGTAACTTGCACTCATTTAAAACTACTGCTTCCAATAGGGTGTAATCACTAACCAAAATAAAGCTATCCCGTAGGGAGGGATTTGTGTTTTGTGGGGAGGTAAGAGGGTAAGGGAGAAGTCTTCCCTTTGCATAAACACTATGTGCACGTGCTTATGGCTCCTCTGAACTGTAGGCCTTTTTATCAAATGATTGTCAGATTATGTGCATGAAAGTATGGCAAATGTAAGTAAATGTAATGGGGTTATTAACTTCAGTATGGATAGCTCTGTAAATCAGTACAGGACTGTCTAGTAGAGCAAAGTGATTTATTTCCGTATAGTTGTCATATAATGGCTGGGCTTTGTTTTCTTACATGTCCCATTATTGTTTAGCTGATTTATATGCTTTTACTGTGCCAGTTTACAAAATAATTTTACCATAATTTTAACAGCATTTGGTAGTCAATGCTCTGCCATTTTTTATTCGTTTTATGCCACCACAAATAGAAAGTCATTATCTCTGCCCTGAAGAGCTTAGAGTTCAATATATCATGAAACCCTGCTTGCAGTAATGGAAATAGTAACATCCCTGGGAAGGAATTACACTTCCAAGAGCCAATTTTTTTTCCCTATTCCCTCACTTGTTCCCTAGTGAGTTTTAATTTACTATTGACTGATACCAGCAGTAAATTACTAGCACACTCCCACTCTCAAACACACATTCTGGTTCAAGCCAAAGAATAGAGGGGGTGAAATTGCCATTCACTCCTGCTCTCCCCACTGACCTGCTCTGAACTTGATCTCCTCCCTGAAGAAAATGGTTGTTATCAGGAAGATGATCACTGTACTATAGCTGCAATGAGCTGCATACTCAGTGTTTCCCTGTCCTTGTCTCAGATATTACTGCCGACACTGCCTTATCGCTGGAAGGCAAAGGACGACTTGACTACCACATGAGCCCAAATAAGAAGCGTGAATACATGATGAGACACAGTGCTAGAGGTGCCAGCCCACGACCTCTGAATGTGGACCGCTTGGAAGTGAAATTCAGAACAAGAAGCGAGAATGGGGTTTTAGTTCACATCCAGGAAAGCAGCAACTTCACTACCGTGAAGGTAAGATTACAGCTAATGCTGAGTTTGATTTGATTGGACTGCCTCGTGCATACTGATCAAAATCACATTTTTCCATTACTCTTGCTGTTTCCTTTCTAAAATACTAGGTCTTTAGCTAAACCTAGGCACTGCTCCAGTAGCATTAATCTTCTGAACAATTCCCTTGCTATTTGCCAAGGTATCAGAAGATCTTGATGGCTTTGTATCTAATCAGTTTTGTCCAGACTCCAAATAGTGACTGTTTTAAGGCAGCAGGAATGGTACATATTGCCATATTTGTTATCGTCATTAAGTTACACTCTACAGATCAAATCATTTCATTATTGGCCTTTTATCTTCTGATTTTTCAGGCCTCGAACACAGACCCTCCTTAAGCTAGCAAACAATTGCCAAAAAGTTTTCATGAATTCCTACTAACATGGCTCATGCTTATCAAACTAGGAAGTAAGGGAGAACTTGAATTCATGAGGTTACCCACAGAGCAATGTCAATATCAAATTATTTTGAGATACGTAGCTGAATTAATGCTTCAAATGCCACACAGTTTTATTTCCCAAGAGTTTATTGCTGCAGAAGTTACCTTTCTCAAGAGAAAGAGATGATGGTTCAGTTCCTGGCTATGACTCAGTCCATTTACTCATAATTCTAAATGAGTACAGCAGTGATGTTGGCAAGCCCCTTTATTGGGTTGGTGTACGCTCCAAGTTTCCTTGACTGCTGTAATGCTTTCCAAGTTTTTTTTTTTCCCTGACTTTTAAAGAAACTCATACAGAAATTCACACTTTCTAAGCTTCAGCCCCACTGATATTGTCCACCTGCCCAAATCCTGTGCTGATCAGAGGTACAGAGCTTTTCTGTCACACCGGCTGCTGTTAGGAAGCAAGTCTTCTGTAGTGCATTGGCATATGCTTTTACCATGTCATTTGATAGGAAGTTTCTGCCACAGTTACATTAGCTGATAGTATCTAATTATTTTGTGTTCTGGAGTTAAAAGTAAAGAACACAAACACTACCTTTTTCTCTGTAGTAGACTTTGCCATGTCAGCTCTCAAGCTTTTATTAAAAAGAAAACAAAACAAAAAACAAGAGAGAGAAAAGAGAGTTTCCTTTCCTGTCTGAAGGCAATAGTGGTGTGTTTATGCAAACACTCTTATTATTGTTAATACTGGTGTAGTTATACAAGCAAGTGGAGAGTGTCAAGTCCCAGCCCCAGCTGCACAAAGGCAAAGAGCAGAGGTTCGCCTAATAACAGATGCAGTCCTTTAAGGAAGGAGAGGTAACTTCAGTGTGCCGCCTGTTGCCAAAAAGTTCCCAGATGATGCTAGTTAATAAAACAGAAGGTCTGTTTCACTATAGTTAGTACAGTACAGCTCCTGCACCACTGCTCACACCCAGCGCTTTCCCTGGTGGTGGCCCAGGATGTCAGTGAAGCCAGAATACGTAGGTCTCCCTACCATCTCAATATACTCCCAGTGCAGGAGATGAGTTTTAGGAACTTCTGTTTATAACTCTTTTTTCCAGCTTCAAAACAGACAGTTTCTTAACCTGATTTGGGGGTATTTTAATATGCTTGTTATCCAAAGTGTAATCGTTCAGAGAAAACCTGCATGTGGTTTTAATATAAAATTGTGCTAGAGAAAAGCTATACACTCTGTGACTACCTCCATGACTTCACGTTTTTCATCTGTAGTCAGCTGAGTTTGATACAGCTGGGATTGGGATAAAATTAGAGAAATGGTAATAAATTAGACCCACTGAGATTGCAAGCAACTGATTCATTAAATGATGGATGTAACCTCCCTCTAAAAAAAAACCTCAACCTGGAGAAAAGGGGTCTTATTTATGATATAAAGAGCTACTTAATCTAGGAAAAAAGAAAAAACTAGCAGATTAAATTCAGCAATAGTCAAATTCAGATGGAAAGTGCCCCTCAAAAAAGCACAAAAAGAAAAAAGGCAGGGGTTTCTGTATTAGTAAAGCTTTTTGTCACAGCATATGTTCTAATAAATAATGCATGCTACAACTAGTTCAATTAGAAATAAGGGCAAAAATACAGCTGGTTAAAAGTGAACTTACCTGTCTTGTTTTAGCTGAAAATCTCATCTAAAATCAGATTGGATTCACATAATGTGCCTCTAAGATCTATGAATTGTATGAGTAGAGAATGTGGAATACACATTGCCTATATATGCTAATATATGCACATATTGAGTTGCAGAAATAAATCAGAACATTTCAACAATATCTTATCCAGTTGGCTATAAATCTGTAAAGGCTAGTGCTCAGATTTAAGACAAATAAGAAGCAATTTGCTCAGTAAAGGAGATTCAGAATATTAGTAAAGTTGAATCATTCTTATAGTTAGAAATATGTTCTCTTTAGTGGCTCTTCTTTTCATTATAGCCTACTTACCAGATACTCAGCCATTTAAATAAAACCTAGAAATGAGTGTTACTCAATATTGTCAGCATCAGCATTTGTTTCAAATTTAGAAATACTTTGTACTTTAAGGAAGAACGTTCCTTATTTTTTCCTGGTCAAAGAAGTCATGGACCAGTCTTGTCTCTGGAAATTTTATTTTGTAAAAACCACTACTATAATATTTATGAGCATTAGTCGCATGCAGTTTGAAAGAAACTGAAAGAGCACTTTAAAGTCATAAATCAGTATGGAAATGATTAGTTGGTGGCAGGTAAATAGTAATACAATTCTCCTCTAATATGGAATTAGAAGATATAAGTTTGTGCTTCATCCTTCTGTAAGCTTAGAGGATACTGTCTGATATGGTATTTTCCTTTTTGTTTATATGAAGACCAAAGCACAAGACAATATTTTCATGGAGTGAAAAAGGCAAAATAAAACTAACAAGCCAATGAACTGTTGCAAACATAAATATATGTATATATTCTTCCCAGTTAGTCTTTTTATAAATACTTATGATTATGGCAAATGGTATTTAAAATGTAATGATTATCTGTGTTACTGCATTTCCAAATATAGGGTTTTCTTTAGGCTGTGTGATAATGTAGATGTCTGCCACCTCTGCTTGCTAGCACCAAAAAGCATCTTGTCTTTGAGAGGGAATTTTATCAGTGAGTTCCCAAATAGTCCATCTTCAAATAAACCAAATTATGGCAGGTATAAGCACAGCGTGTGCACATATTAACCATTGCTTTTCTTGATCCAAATGGAATATGTGCTAGATACATTCGGCACTGGCTGCTGCCAGGACATGAGCATGGTCTTACATCCATCTTAAAACTGATCTGTATGAACAAAGGTTGCATCACTAAAGAATTAAATCCAGAGCATTTAATGATTTCTGGAAGATGGAACAGCATTCTTGTAGTCGGTGTGTCACCTCACAGTTCTTCCCAGGTGAACATTATTTTTCCTGGAACAAAGTATGCAAGGCTTAGAGAGCTTTCAACAAACCACCGTCTCTGACCTCTCCTCGACAATGCATGCTCACGTTCTGCATACTCCTCTTGCAGATCACAGCGAGGAACACAGAAATGAAAGGAGTTGTCTTATTTAACACATATGAGCAATGTGCAGATTAACAGAGATGAATATGGAAGAAAATCTGCAACAAGTTGCAGAGCTACCTTATGAACTTGCATAAAGCTTACAAGTTTGTACAGCCCTTAGGAGGTCAGCTGACATGCCCAACTCTTAGACAGTATTTGAGAAACTTGTGTGTGTTTTTTTTTTTTTTTATTATTATTATTTCACTCCTTTATCTTAAATCTCATTTTGGGATCATTTAACACTGAACTCACAAGAGGTTTAAAATCCTGCCACGCAAGTGTGGCATTATTTGCAAAGAAAAAGAAAAAAAAAAATCACTGATATAATATATATATTTTTTTCCTAATAGCTCACACGTTTAAAATCAGTTTGCCTGAGGAAGCACCATTTGAAAATGCACACAAAATAGTAGACTTTACAACTCTTTAGAAAGATTTTTAAAACACAAATATTTTTCTGCAAAATGCAAGTTAGCAGCAAACAGTTAGGAAATTGGAATCTTGCTCAAATCCTGACATACATATTCCTATTGTGTCATAATGAAAACTAGATGCAAGCTTTTGGGACAAGGACAGCATCTGTTCATTCTGCAGAGCATTTTCGCCACTTGCCTTGATGGAAAAGGAAGTTTGTCTTTTATTGGTTAAAATGTTTTGTCACGCGCACGCCCTACAGCTGGGTTCTCAATAGGTTCTCCTCTTACGAGAGTAGCTGAAGAATGAGTGAATGGCAATTTTTGGAATGGCAAAAAGTTTTCTACAGATGCAGTAATGAAATTAATTGCAGCCAAATTTTTAGTGCTAAATAACTAATGCATTTTTAATATAAAACGGTTGTTTGGGGAAAAATACACCCAAGCTTCTTACTAGAACCAAAGCCATGTGTAACTGTACTGAGTAGGCATTACATTGCTTATGGGGGCAGAAAGTAGTCTGTAACTATCTTTTAAAATGATTCATTTTGCTTTTTTTCTGACCAGATAAAAAGTGGGAAGGTGCATTACGTATCTGATGCTGGAATTGCTGGGAAAGTGGAGAGAAACATCCCAGAAGTGTACACTGCAGATGGCCAGTGGCATTCTGTACTCATTGAGAAGAACGATTCTATCACTACCCTGTCGGTCGACAAGACTCATAGCCGAGACATTCTCCATACCACGCAAGATTTTGGTGGACTAAATGTTCTTACAATTTCTTTGGGAGGAATCCCACCAAGCCAACCTTTCAAGAGTACAGTTGCAGGTATTATTATTTTTTAATTCTTTTTTTAAATACAGTGCACATGAGCACATTTGACCAAGACAAAGGGTGTCTGTTTGCTTAAGGGTTGCAGAAAGTACTGTAATTCTTTATCAGTAACTAATATACTTCCACACTTTGACAGGAAAAATGCAATTTGAATGAGTAAGGATTGCAAATTTTTGTTCCTTTAATATACACTGCAGCCTTGTTATTTTGAAAAGACAGAATTCCATCTGCAGATCTTGTTGGAGGCAGGGTTAGGGTTTGCTTGCTTGTCTGCAAATGAGTTGTAATGATTTTGTTATGTTAATGGAGAAGAAAGGACCTATTCTCTACCTGTGTCAGAATCTGGAAAATCAAGGCAAACCTATTGAGGCAAAAATTCTAAATGAGAACTTTGTAGGGGTTTGGTAAATACTGCAGGATTTAGCCTGTTATTAATATGATTAAAATATTTTCTGAAACTCCAACTTTCTCCTCCTTTATCCTGCTGTCAGATGAAGAATAGGATTTATTTCTGAGCAACAGAAACCAAGGACAATAAAGAACCACCCTCTGACCAGCATCTAGCTGTAAAATCAGTAAATCAGTCTCCCTTGAGTTAAAGCAACTGTCTTAGACCCTGGCAAAATATGTAGATAACATACATTTGATATTATTTCCCCAGTTATAAGTAAAGATGGAAGTGATTTTAGCTAGAAACTGTGAGATATTCCAGACAATGCAGGCACAGGTTTCACAAAGTTTTTTATATTAAAAGATTGTCCTGACTATAAGAAATGAGACCAGATAAAGTAACTTTGAAAGCTGCAAATTCACACTTCACATTTGTGTATTGTGAACTGGTTTGAAATGTGGTATGAAATCATATGAATGCTATGCTTACCTTTACCCTTTTTACATGTATGTTTTATGAGCAGTGTATATATGGAAAAGCCAAAGAGGCTTTTAAGAAAGCTGGAACAAAGAAAATTGAGGACACTAAGTTCTCACTGCCTAATGCGGCAGCAGTCAAGTTATGATTGTCTGCCCTCCACTATGATAGTATAATCCAAAATCTCATGTTCATATGATGGTTTTTTAATACTGGATTACAATGTGTACAACATACCAAGGATTTACAAGGGGGAGACATAAAACTCTGCATGAACTCAGATGGTCAAAAACATCTGAAGCACTGTTAAAGGCAGACAAAAACATACATGGGTGACGATTCCAGGGCTGTGAAGCTGGGATATCCAATGTTTTCAAACCTGGATAGACCTGACAAAATCCCAGTTGTTGTGTGTCACGTCACTGCTGAAAGGGACCACCAAGCACGAGGCAAGCTAATCCTCCATTTTGCTTGGTCTCCAAAGTGAACCTAAATCCTCAATTTCTCCTTCATTTGGGAATGTGAAAACAGGAGAAAATGAAAATAAAAGTAATGCTGAAAGAAAATACAGCTCTTTCAAAATGGAAATAATACAGAAATAGCATGCTTGCTTACAAAAAAGTCCTTGGACTTTCATGTCCATTTACACTATATGACTTGCATCTCTGAGCAAAACTTATTTGACGTTGATACCCACTCATATTTCATTTCTGACATCAGAAAGCATTCAGATTTTAAAACAACATCCTTTGAAGCTTATAAATCCGTAACAGCACCTCATACAACTCGAGTATATTTGCTTTTTCAAGACAGTCAATATTCATAACTTTTAACTCTGCATTAACCATTTTAGTGGAGATTTACACAACTGTTCATGAACTTGCTATTCGTAGTGGCTATTCTCTCATTCTCAAAGCACATTTGCAGAAACTAAACTTCCTCTGGCACTAATGATGCATGGAATATTTGCTCCTTTTGTTTCACTCAAGTGCAGTGCTTCAGAACTGAGTAGCGGCACTTTCCTGCTCATTGTAGATTGTTTCTGAAGCATAGCTGATAAATTGGTCTTAATATTACTTTCCTGTAAACCTGGCACTGTGAATGGTGTCCCAAAGACCATCCCTCAGAAGTTAAGGAGAAAGAAACATGTTTCTTACAGCAATCGCACATGTTATACCTGGGAGTATAATTTGTAGTCAAATCTGTGCATACCATTTTGTCACAACTCTGAGCAGAGGTCAGCATTAGGTTGTACTATTCTAAAACCCTTGCAGAAAGGATTAACTCTTAGGAACACAGAGAATTAATTATTAGGCTGGCAAAAGACTTCACACACAACTGCACAAAGGCCAGGGATAATCCATCTCTGGGATCTTGCAGCGCTGAAACTCTGCGTCACCTCTGGCAGGGTAGCACTACACTAAGCTATGGGAAGTTTGGGAAAAGCTCCCTTTAGATTCAGAGGCATACAAGTATTGCCGTGAACAGCGCCTTTACTTAGCACTGTAAGACAGGAGGCTTAGCTGAAGCACAACAGGCAACTTCAGCTCTGAAAGGGTAAACTGGAAAGAACACAGGGGAAATCATAGCTAATGTTTTTTGTTAGCACAGCCAAGCCAGCTGTGAACAGGTTTCTCTACATGTGGGTGATAAGAAGTTATAGAAATATGGGAAAATTAGAAAAGGAAAACATTCATATATATTGAATGAAGTAATTAGAGGAAATATTTGTTCAAATTCATTTGAAAGATATTAAATACTATTAGATGTTTCCCTATAGTAACTATTTGAATTCTTGGCTTATTTACTGAAATAAGTGGAGCCATTCATTTGGCTTGAACGAAATGGGTCCATGAATTGAAAATTAAGTTACTTTAATGATATATTTTTAGAAAATATAATGTTTCTGCAAAATCCAAAGATCTCATTGCTTAGTATTTTGGCAAAATGGTTACTTAATATTTTAGCAATATAATTTTGCTCTAAGGGGAAACTACTTTGTAACAAAGATCTGAGAATGATCTTCAGGCTTCCTTTGATGAGCCTATCTGTTAGAAAGGCAAGCTACAGGCAACAAAGTAGCTATTTGCATTGCAAAGCTCAAATCTAATCTGCTCAGCAAGTGACAAAGTTGAGTTTATGCATGGACAACTTGTTTTTACCCAAAACACATTTTTTCATTTCATGTTTTTCCTTCATTTGAACTATATTGCCAGTTTCCAAATTTGAGGTACGTATTTAATAATCAGGCAGTAGTTCCTTTTCTTGTGCAGCAGAGCTAATTTTCAAAAGCCAGAGCAACATTTTGAATTGTATGTAAGCTCCTGCTATTATTTGCCTGTTCTTTCAAAGCATTAAGCAAGACTTCTAGAAAACGTGATTTGTTTATTTCAGTTTCTTAACTCCAGGTTTGAATACTTTTTGTTTAGTCACATAAGAATATTTCTGTTGCTTTGAAATCTTAGTGATGAAGTTAAAAGCCTTGACCTCTTTGAATTCTGATTTGGCAGACTTAAAATAAATTTTTTTTGTAAGGTATAAAGGTTACATCAAAAGCTCCAGTTATGAGCAGCCTCTTGCTTAGAAGCAGATTTCAGCTCCTATCTAATATGTACCCCCAAGAACTGTCAAAAGTTTATGAACAAAATAGTCATTACAACTAAGAGGAAACTTTTAAAGAAAGCAAGAAAGCATTTCATACACCATACTCTAAATGATCCAACACAGATTGTTAGATAGTGAAACATCTGAGCAGTCTGTCCTTCAGGTGAAACAAGTGGAGTTACTCAAAATTATGCCAATGTCATTAATATCACAGGTACTTCTACATTAATTACAATGGAAGGTAAAAATGTGGGGAAGCAACCATAACCTCAGTACACCCAAGATGTGTTTGTGAAAATACGGAGGCTTTATTTAGTAACTAACAGCACAATTTGCACCACATGCTGTTTAATACAGCATCACAAAAGAGGGCTGCCATCTCCATCGTGGCCTTGGGTTTTGCAATTTGTTGCTTGTGTGTTTATTTTACCTTTCATTCCAAGGGGTTAAAATACATACTGCAGACCTTCTAATCTGCTGATCAGTAGCAGGATTTCCCTTCAGCATGGCATCAATGCTCAGAGTTCCTTCTGCATCTTCTGACAGTGCATGCTCAATCATCTCCAGATCCCAAAGTGACTACTGCTTTCTTTCCTAGGCTTTGACGGCTGCATTTCCTACATCAAGTATGGCGAGGAGAACCTTCCCTTCGCTGGCAAGCACAGCCTCGCCACCCTCTCCAAAACAGACCCCTCCGTTAAGATCGGCTGCCGTGGCCCCAACGTCTGTGCCAGCAGTCCCTGCTGGGGTGAGCTGATGTGCATCAACCAATGGTACGCCTACCACTGCGTCCCGCCAGGCGCCTGCGCCTCCAACCCCTGCCAAAATGGAGGCAGCTGCGAGCCTGGGCCACATGCTGGCTTCACCTGCAGCTGCCCCGAGGCGTATGCAGGGCGGAGGTGTGAGACAGTGGTGGCGTGCCTGGGGGTCTCCTGCGGCCCTGGCCATGTCTGCAGAGCGGGGCTCAGTGGTGGCCACGTGTGCCTGCCATCTCCTCACCCTGCTGAGCTGTCTCTGCCCCTCTGGGCCGTTCCGGCCATCGTGGGCAGCTGTGCAACGGTGCTGGCACTGCTGGTCCTCAGCCTCATCCTCTGCAACCAGTGCCGAGGGAAGAAGTCAAAAGCCCCGAAGGAGGAGAAGAAAACAAAGGAGAAGAAGAAAAAAGGGAGTGAGAATGTGGCGTTTGATGACCCTGACAACATCCCACCCTACGGTGATGACATGACGGTCAGGAAGCAGCCCGAAGGGAACCCAAAACCCGATATCATTGAAAGGGAAAACCCCTATCTCATCTATGACGAGACTGACATCCCTCACGCCACAGAGACCATCCCCAGCGCCCCTCTGGCTTCCCCTGAGCCCGAAATCGAGCACTACGACATCGACAATGCCAGCAGCATTGCCCCCTCGGACGCTGACATCATCCAGCACTACAAGCAGTTTCGGAGCCACACGCCCAAGTTCTCCATCCAGAGGCACAGCCCGCTGGGCTTTGCCCGGCAGTCCCCCATGCCCCTGGGAGCCAGCAGCCTGACGTACCAGCCATCGTATGGGCAGGGCTTGAGGACAACGTCTTTAAGCCACTCAGCCGGCCCTACTCCCAACCCCCTGTCTCGGCACAGCCCTGCACCCTTCTCCAAGTCATCGACTTTCTATAGGCACAGCCCAGCCAGGGAGCTACACCTCGCCATAAGGGAAGGGAGCCCACTAGAGATGCACAATGATGTCTGCCAGCCCGGCATTTTCAACTACGCCACTCGGCTGGGGAGGAGAAGTAAGAGTCCACAGACCATGGCGAGCCATGGCTCCCGACCGGGCAGCCGCCTGAAGCAGCCCATCGGGCAGATCCCTCTGGAGTCTGCTCCTCCAGTGGGGCTGTCCATTGAAGAGGTGGAGAGACTGAACACCCCTCGCCCCAGAAACCCCAGCATCTGCAGTGCCGACCACGGCCGGTCCTCTTCCGAGGAAGACTGCAGAAGGCCCCTGTCCCGGACGAGGAACCCAGCCGACGGCATTCCTGCACCCGAGTCCTCCTCAGACAGCGACTCCCATGAGTCCTTCACGTGCTCCGAGATGGAGTACGACAGGGATAAGCCCATAGCCTATACCTCCAGGATGCCCAAATTATCCCAGGTCAACGAGTCTGACGCGGATGATGAGGACAACTACGGCGCAAGGCTGAAGCCCCGGCGGTACCCCGGCCGCCGAGGGGAGGGAGGGCCCGTGGGGGCACAGGCAGCCGGCGCCGGGGAGAGCTCTTTGCCCGTGAAGCTGGGGCAGCAGGCGGGAAGCTTCAACTGGGACAACCTCTTGAACTGGGGCCCGGGCTTCGGGCATTATGTGGATGTTTTCAAAGATTTGGCATCACTTCCTGAAAAAACAGCAGCAGCAGCAGCAGCGAGTGAAGACAGCAAAGGTGGTACAACGAAGCCTGTTTCCAAGGAGGGAGAAGCAAAACAGTACGTATAGGCTTTGTCTCCGGATATTGCCATAGGGCAAGGCCATGGAACAGTCAGAACATTGTACGGTTGTAGGAAAGGAAAGGTCAGCATTCACACCCCAGGCCAGTTTGGTTGGAGGAGACTTTGAAAATAATAACCATTATGCTGCTGAAAGAGACTTAAAACATTTTTAATTTAATTATGCTCGGATGAATTTATTTCTCCTGCATGCAATGTATTTGGAAACAAGATATTTGGCATGCAGCTTTTTAAAAGGGTTTCCTATTTACCATTGTTTGGTTTGTGATTCTTAAATTAATAATGCTTTGTTCTGAAAATGAACTAATTTTTTTTTTTAATTGTGAAGGATATGCATATTGTCTCCAGCTACTAACGTGTTTTACAATGCAAAAGTATTGAGGATTTAATTTTCCTTAAGAAGTGCATGGAAGAAGGATGATGAATGAAGGAATTACAGTAGTAAGGTGTCTCAGAAAACGTAGTTACCATATCCTGCAGTTGCTCACATGTAAAGATTATGGAAGAAATCAGCTTGAGTAATTGCTGGCAACAGTGCTGTAAGTCTTACTCCATACAAGAGGTGCTAGAAGCAGCTCAAGCTGGTCAACACTTCAGGAGATACTGTTCTTTTCAGCTTGTTAATTTGTTTGTTTGGGGGCTTTTCTGTCTTCTTTTGGGGATTTTGTTTTTTATTTTGTTTTAATTGACAAAGTTGTGTAAGAGCTTCTGAATCTCTGTAAAATATTTGGGGATGCTCAACCCTGTTCTTTGCCTACCCCCCCTCAGTGCTTCCCGTGGGAGGGCAGCGCTCAGCATATGTCAGCACAGCACAGCCAGGTTGCCTGGCTTACAGCATCATGATCAAGGGGAACAAGGAAAGAAACTCCTTTTCCACATCTCTTGGCCTCTCATTGTAGCTGTGCAGCTGCTGCAGCCTTCACTTCTCCCCAGATCTTGTTGTTTCATCTGTACTCTGGAAAGGTAGTAGTAACACTCATCTACCTCACAGGGGTGTTGTGAGGACTAATTAGTTAACTCATCTGAAGTGCTTAGACATTATAAAGCACTATAATAAGTATTATCATAATTATTATTAAAGCACTGCCTAGCCTTTGTGACCTTTGGAGTGGCATTTTCTGCATTATATGATTTTCTATGATGAAAACTTTGAAGAATTATTTATTGTATAGAAAATTACTGCACTCTAGCATTTTGGAGCGGATATGAGGGAAAACTACTTGTAGACTCATTAATGTAGCTTACTGTTTGACCCAAATTCCCTAAGGTTTTAGGATAAGTAGAACTTCACAATGTCCTTACATCTTCATGCAGATCTGATGAACCTATCATACTGTGTAAAAACTTCATTTTTTATATCGATATTTTCCTATGCTGAATAGTTTTCTTACTTTCAGGGAAGGTAAGAAAAATACCTTTTTTACATTTGTTACTTATGTAACATCCATATTTTTCACATTTTGATAAAATTGTAACATACTGTATTCTTTCTACTTGTAAATGCCAATAATAGAATTAAAATATTTATTTAAAATCTTTAGTGTGTTTCATTGGAAACCTTTCACATGACTATTTCTAATTCCTTGATCTTTGCCTTTATTAACTTTTTTTTTACAGAAATTGGACTTTAAGAGGCAAGTTGGTAGTGTAAAATATAAGTTCAGTGTTCAGTCACAGTGAAGGCAGCACAGGTATCACTGTGGAAATTAAATTAGTCTCTCTGCAGAGGGGCAGCACCAGCCCAGCATTCTTCTTAAGGTACTGCCACATATCATAAGGTTCTTCCTCACAAAGGGACAAATTTTGCCAAGGGTGAGAGAAGCATTTGGTGTAACTGTCTTTAACATCATGATTGACCTCGACTGGTTCAAAAAGTAGCAGGTTTCACCTTTCTCAGGGAGATGGAGAAGAGTTAGTAATGAAGCATTGTGACATTGTCAAAATTTACAAAGTCTCCTTTCAGATTTCTAATAACATAACAAAACTGCTTTTTAGTCCATAGAGGATTATTAATAAGAACCAGTTTTATATTTAATCAAGACTTCTATCTCTATTCAAACCTGAATCTTTCCAGTAGATAGTTATGAGTGTGGGAACGAGACTCATAACAAGACTCATTTTGTTACAAAGCAGCAGTTGGACTATAAATAACTGCATTCTTGTATATTTATAAAAAAGTAAATCAAACTTAGACAACTTGTTGGAGAATACAAACAGTGAGAAAGTTAAGACTACAGTACAAGCAAGAGGTGAGTTCTGAGGTTGCCATTTTTATTGATGGTATTTTGTTAAAAGAATTTAGAAGAATAACAAGTTTTCTTATCTGTTACTTGTTTGTTTTAGAGTTTTTTGGTCAGCTTATCTTGGAACCAAAACAGAGGAATTGATAGTCTTTTTAGGTAAAAATGCTACCAACTTTGTCTTGCCCCACAATAGTGAAAAGATAACGGGGCAAAGTAGCACACATTTGTATATAAGTAGTTTCTTCTGAAATAACTGAGATCCACAAATTTTCTAAGTTTGATTTCTAAGTTTGAGAAGCTGCTGTAATTAAACATCTGTTAAAAAGCTGTATGTTTAGTTTGAATATTATCGTTTAATACAAACTATACCACATCCAAGCATTGACTTTACTAACACATGAAAACTTTAACAAATGAAATCTTTTAAATATAACACCAAGCATATTGAGAGCTACATTATGCCACTTAAACATTCTGAGATGATCAAAAAAAATTTGTTAAGGGAAAATAATGGCTTTGCACAAAATTTGTCATACCTTTAATACAGTTTGCAGTTTATTGACTTGCAGTGCATTCTAAATGTTGACAGAGAAAATTATAAGTTTTGCTGATTTCCTTGTTTCTCTGTTTCTGAAAAGCATAGAGTTGTTTTTGATACTTAAATATATCTATTTCTGTCTCGATTCCTTCATCAAGAGAATAAGAGAAAGGCTCCAATCATGTGAAACAGTCATTCAAAACTATTCAAGTTGTGAGGAGCAAGCTGCATAATTCCCCTGCTTCATCATCTGAACTGCATGGTCCTCTTTCAAAGTCTGGGACATTATAAATCACTTATCAGGAAAGGAAAACAGTCTGCACTGCTCACTTCAGTGCCCAGGAGCTTTCCAATATATCGTATGTCAGCAATGTGACTTTAATTGACTAGTCTTTCTGCAGTCAAGCAAGATTGTACTGTGGTTAAAGTTGTACTATTACTTTACTGTTTGCAGGACATGGTTGATGGTTTCTGCCATCAGCTGCATAGGACAAGACCGATTAATGGATGTTGTACATACATTACTCCAGGTATAACATCTACACATTTGCAAGATCAAAAAATTCGTATTAAAGCATACTTTAAAAAAAAATATTTTAAATTTAAAATGTTGAAGTAATTTACACATAAAGAAAAAAAAAAAAAAGATTCTACAATGAGTACTGAAATATTTTTGAATATGAAAAATAGAATGGCTGCACTGTAAAATTAGTGTATAATGTAACTCTTACAGGTAAAGACTCCTTATATCTCCCTGTTTCTTATTTTAATGACTCTTCTAATGACTGAGTTAAATGTCAAAATCATTCCTGTACTCTCTTCAGCCTTGTGTCTTTTTGAATAAAGTCATTTCCATGTCTCCCCATAAAGCTCTGAGCTTGTGTCTAGTTTCAGTGATGGAGCATGCCATGCAGCCAGCCTTTTGGGAAGCCAGGGCAGGACAGGGTACCCCTGTTCCACAGAACTGTGAGCCCCCCCATGAGTGGAGACTAGGACTGGCTCCCATCAATACTCTGCATGAACTGACATGGGCTCAGGCATGGAGATTTCCTCTGTTTTCTGCCTACATCCTCAGGGAGGAGTAGGATTAATATGTTTCTGTTCCCACTGCCTATTGCCTGGCCACTAGGAGCTTGCAAAGACAAACTGGTTTCTTTCCCGTGGGATGAGGAAGGGAGCTGTGCCACTGTCCAGCCTCTTCTAGAGGGCTAGAGTTAATCTGTCATTGTCATCTCAGATGGGGATGTTTTCTCATAGTGATTAATCAGATAAAGATAGTATGCCAGATTTACTCGGCGTTCACTTGTATAGCTATGAAAGTGAAAACACAACAGTCTTGAATAACTGTAATTTCTGGTTGGCTCCTAAAGTATTAAAAGATGTGAAATCTAGATTTGTCTGATTCAAAACCTTCAAATATTTTTCATCAGTTATACATCTTGAAACACACAAGAAAAAAAAAAAAAAAAAAAAAAAAGCCAGGCACAATACATTAACAGGTAACATAAAGTCCCACATCCTTCTAGTGAAAACATCCCATGTCAACAAGCTGACTATGAATATGACTGCAAACTGCAGCCAGCAACTCAAAAAGTATTGGTTAGCAGTGTGAAATCCAGCTGGGGTGTATTATTGCAGCCTGGAAATAAGAAGGCTTGGGGTAGGTTGCAGTTGGAGATCTCACAGATGCCTTCAACAAAGGAAGATGGATCCAGACATTCCTCAGAGGGGTACAGCAAAAGGACTAGAGCCACAAATGGCAGAAAGGTAAATTCCTGTTGGACAAAATGGAACGATTCTGGCACTGGGAATAGTTAGGTGCTGCAAGAGGTTGCCCAGTGGTAGTGTGGCATCCCTGTCACTGGAAGTGCAAGCTGATGAACATCATCCAACACCAAGGCTGGGCTTGTTTTGGACTGTGTGATCTCTAGATATTTCTTCCAGCCTAAGCCATCCTGTGATTCCAGGTAAGTCCGGCACCCTCCAGATCCCCTTCTGGTTGTTACAGAAAGAAACAGGAGAGACATGCTGTCCTGGGGCACCAGTCCTTCCTTAGCAGAACATTTGAAGATCTGTCCATCAGAGGTACAAATGAGGAGTACAAAGGGCACCTTAAGATGATCTCTGCTCTGATGCTTTTCCTCAGACGGGGAACAGGATTGGCGTCGCTGTCCCAAATCTGCAGAAGTTTCTCTTCTGCATTAGGAAAGTAGTGGGCAGATAGCCTTGGATTCTTATTCTTGCCTCTGCTACAAAACCAACAATGATTAGCCAGTTTCATTTCTGGCTGTTTTAAGTTAGCCTAATTTCACTACAGAAATTTACAGTATTTCATGTGTTTCTTCTGTGTAATATCGATCATATTTAATTTTTGCCAGCCAGCTCCTACAGGAGCTGAAATACCCCTGAGATGACAGGATGTATTGTGTGCTTTTACTGTACATACTGATAATCTCCTGTGCCACTTTGGAAGTAATGTTTTGTTTTGTTTTGTTTGTTTGTTTGTTTGTTTGTTTTTTACACTGTAGATTATATTTCTTAAGCATAACATTCAAATGATATTAGCCTTCACAGTGTTTTAAAATGTTGCCATGTAAAAGCCATTTTCTTAATTGAAATCCATAAAGGCTCCTAATTAATCTTCTGTGTTGAAATTCAGGAGGGAGAATGAGGAAAAAAAGAGGAATCAGGAAAAAAAAAAAAAAAAAAAGTTGCCATATTTTTAGTAGAACTGAGGGAAGAAGTAAGTGAATGGGTTAGTCTCTCTCTGCTTTCTCCTGTAAGTGTTCCCCCTTTTATCATTTTCCTTTTCCATGTTCATATACATATTCATTCAACAATCTTCCCTCTGGTCCTTAAAGTTAGTGTGTTGCTCATCCCAATGTCCTTACTTTGGTTTCTGTGATTCCTGTAAGTAGCACTTAATGAGTGTGACTGACAGGATGTGTTCAGGTTGCCAGTGATCATCATAGCCTTTTTTTTTTTTTTTTTTTTTTTTTTTTTCCCGAATATTTAGATATTTGCACTCATTTTGCCTTTTCTATACTTTGTATGAACCTCCCCTTTCACCAAGTCAAGCTTTACACAATCCTTTCCCAGCAAACCAATCCATTTGGATTCTTTGTGTTTTTAGAGTCTTCTCTTTTTCCAAGTGACTCCCAGGTTTCAGCATCCTGCTGTATGGGGATGGTCAGCAGAGGATAGAGTGTTTCTACATTGGAGTTTGTGTTATAAAGTACCTTTATCTCTGTAAAAGGCCTTCACAAAGGAAATCTGCTACAGAACCACTCTCCAATTTTATGGCCATGTGCATTTCATCTAGGAGCATGTTAAAAAAAAAATAAATAATATCACTGTAATAGTAGCAGGCAAGTTTCTCAACAACTTCTAAACATAGGGGGGAAAAATCTACAAAAGCAATGCCAAAAGGTTTGGCAACCTGCTAAAACAAAACCACAGGACATTTCACTTGATTGCATTCTCCACTGGGGAGAAAATATCAGCAAGCATGTCTACTACTAATGATGAAAATTGCTTGATGTTTATTCGGCTGATGGTGAAACACCCTCAGCAGGGACAGTGCAGAGCCAGCCTGCGCGAGGTGTCTGTCAGAGCTGGTCACCTTACAGGCCTCATCTGGGATCTGCTTCAGGAAGCACCCAAAGCCCAAGGCTCTTACAAGCAAGCACACTTCATGTTTTTCAAAAGCCTTAGCTCAGGGCAAGGTCACGAGTAATGCTATCTTGTGCCTCAGACTCAGGTGAAAGGCTGATTCCTGGGGGTGACTGAAGTGATTCCACATGAATGACTGAATTCTGTTCCTCTAATTTGCCATTTATTGGTGGGGAGGAAAAAAGGCTCTCAATCTGTTGTTCCAAGGAAGTGTTAAGTTTTGTGGGACAGTTTTCAGAAGTTTCCACCGACTTGGCTCCTTAAGCCTTTTTTCAGCTCAGCACTCATGAAGTGCTGTTTATGGCAATACCCTGTGCAGTGCCTTATGTAAGTCAAACAGTGGCATGTTCTGCCTCTTCTCTGTGGCTGTTAGGGAACACACTGTGGCTTCTTGAAGCTCTACATCATCCCCTATCTTACACAATGTTCCTGCTTCTCTGCTTTCAGTACAGGGCAAAACAAGGATCCAGAAGGATGCTGTTTTTCTCTCTTTTACAGTCAGAAAGCACAGCTAGTGATAGACAGAGAGTGAGTAGAAATAGGTCCTCCTTACCATTGGTAAACAAGAATCTTAAGTTTAATTTAAATCTTAGAGCATTTTAGGGAGTCATCAAAAGGTGTAAACTAGAAGAAAATCAAGAAAAAAGCCCCACATCCCAATATTTGTTCCAGAGTCAGAACAAATCTCAACTGCATACCAACTAAAAGCTGAAGTCCTTTCAGTCTTTCTAGACTTCTGCCTTTGTCCCAAGGATGACATGCACTGTTGCAGATAACTCACTTTGTGTCAACAGCTGTGTCATAAGAAAGGGAGATAGCTCAGGGCCAAAACATAAAGCAGTAGTCACTGAAGATCAGAAACTTCAGTGTGAAAAGATGTGCCAGACTGAAAAGAACGGAGAAAGAGAGCTCCAAATGGGATGGAATTTCTCTGTGTTCTCTCAGGAACCTCCACCCTCACTGAGCACACTCGTTTCCACAGTCAGCATGCACAAGGCAACAGTTCAGGTGTGTGTGGTCAGCAACTGTTGTGTAGCCTGCAAAATATGTTGACTAAAACTGTCTCTACAAAGACATTTTTACTCATACGTGCATAAGCTTGTATGTATACATAGCAACACATGTACACATTCATGAACATGCTTTCCATATGGCAATTAATACCTTGCAAATTCCCTGGCAAGACTCCATGATTGGAAAAGGGATTAGCAACCTCTCTCCATCCCCCCAGTAATAAAATAAAAATAAGCCACAGCATAATTGTGTATTCTCTTAAAATACTGGGACTTTTCCTGCAGCCCATCAGAAAAGGAGCAAGGAAAATAAACAGCTCCCTATCCTCACATTTCTTGGCTTATTTCCCCCAAGTCTTTTAAAAGCCAGAGCCTGATTAACAATTAGTGTTCGTACTTGCACATCTTGTGCAATTAGCTAAACCAGCAAATTAGGGAATAAGAAATAAACATTAATATAAAAAATAAACATTAATATTAAAGAAAGCATACTGGATGAAAAATAGCCATTTTGGAGTCATAGAAAAAAAAGTAATTATTGGTGCTAATGATCAAGAATAATTTAAAATATATAATTCCTTTAAAAATACAGCTCCCTCTGAATAATGCAAGTCTTTATTAAAACACTTTGTTAAGCTTTGGCAAAGATATCATGTGGCAGCTCTGTTTTGTAAGAATTTATTGTATTTTGTAGAAAGATAACTGAGAATTGGAACGGTTTGTCTCTCTTAAAACTACTGTTGCTAAGCATACAAAAATAAAAATAAAAATGAATAATTTTTTACACAGACTATAAAATTAGCTGGTAAAATTTACTGTTTCTATCAGACCAGGTTGGATATTACAGAGCCGCAAAACGTTACATAGCAGAGAATACCATTTTTATAATTATGTGGAGATAAGGTTGATGACATCCCCCCCACTTTGTAGACGGGGGCTTACAATTGGCAAGATGTTTTTAGAAAGAAAGGTACTATGCTGTTTTGCCAGAGGCAGGATACTGAGTTTGCAAAAGAATGGTGAGCTCTGAAACAGAAACACATCCTCAGCATTAGAGCACTTGGACCAGGCTCCTGTCCCAAATGCAGCTGCTTGTTAAGTTATTGCCATGACAACATTCATAATTGCCTGTGAATAATTTATATTCTGCCTCATACTTATTTGCAATATTTAACTGCCTACATGTTTATTTACAAATGAGAAAACGTTTTCACAATGGGACATTGACTGGCATTTTGTTCTGCACCCATTATTGTTATCAAGAAAAAGGGCAGGCAAAAGCTTCTCATCTTCTCAGCGTTCCTTTCATTCTTGCCCTGGCCATGCTCTCCTTCAAGAGCTTTTTGGCTGAATAAGTCACTTGATCACTTAGTCACTTGAAGCACCACAGGTAGAAAACAATTCCTGATGAAGAGAGAAAGTCCCAGAGAATGACAATTACTCCCTGCTTCTCTGAATGCACATTTCTGGTAACTGCCAGTGATGCTTGAAACTTGTCCTCTCAATTTCGTTAGGAAATAACTTTTCAGCTAAGGCAAATCATGTGCTATTGTTGTTTGGGGCTTTTCTAATCCTGTTATATATATGGTTTTGATCCATTTTTCTTTTCCAAAGTAGCTTGCAGCTTGAGTCATGTGAAAGAGGTGAGAAATATTCTCATTACTTCAACATAACTGATTCTTTTGATTGAAGTTTTTAATTGGAGGGAAAATTTAGGTTACCTGAAATAATATAAACTTTGACTTCTTCTTCTTAGTGTTAGTAGAAATTCTGTTGTTTACTTGATGGTTTTTTTTTTTTTGATTTTTTTTTTTTTTTAAACCAACTGGTTTTATCAATATAATTATTGCTCACTCATTCTTAGCTTTAAAACCTGCAACATTTTATTTTATTTTATTTTATTTTATTTTATTTTATTTTATTTTATTTTATTTTATTTTTAGCAATGCAAGTGAAACCTTTCAATACTGCTCAGCAGATTATGGTGAAGGGGGCCCTTCTCTTTGACTGATTTGAGTGCACTTAGTGAATGATTGTATCTGACAAGTTTCTGAAGCTTTGTCAAAATTTCTTTTGCCTTCTGATTTGCATTGCTTCTGTTTTAATTTAAAGATGTCCCTGGATGTTTGTCACAGGAAATGAACTTGGCTGTTTGTTTTGTTTTAAGTAATTCAATACTCTGGAAAAAAAAAAAAAAAAAAAAAAAAAAAAAAAAAAGACAAGTTTGTAATTTTGTCAATTTTTCTTTTTCCATCCATGAAATCATGAAATGGCTAGACATGTACATATCTCACTGTTCTGCTGGTGCAGTACTCTATGTCCTGGATTTTTAATAGTATTTGTCTGCAGCCAGCTTAGGAGTCTAGGCTTGGGTTTTTTTTACGCTTATAAATGAACTTTATGACTTTTGCAGAGCACAAAGAGTACTTAACCTGACAAATTTCAGTGACAAGATAAGAGTTGTGGTATACATAGCAATTAAGAGAACATCTTCCTTATTATCTCATCAGCATTTCCCTGCCCTCTGTCAGTAGGCACTGTCATTTTGTGAAAAACAAAGCTGTGGAGTCTTTAACATCTGAAAAACTAAGGTAATAAGGAAAACGGTAGAGTTCCAGTATGACACGCAAAAAGTTGCAAAGCTAACACCTGCCCTTAGTAAGTGTTTCTGATGAGACCAAATAGTGCAGGTTCCTGGGTGTAGCTGCCTCTCCTGGGCTTTGCTCTGAAGGCTTGGTAAAACAGGCACCCCTCGCTGAAAGCAGGGGCTCTCTGCAAGGTATAGCAGCTGAAGGGCTCACTTCTGGTAGGTAGATAAGGACAACAGCACAAAGTGCCTCACCTCCTTAGATACCAGCTGCACAAAAAGGTGACTCAGATGTGTAAAGTTCCCATATTAGCAATTATCCTATCCAGCTCAGACACACAAAGTGTTTCTCCACTAATTAACTAGCACCATTATCCACATATGACTGTTGGACACAGCTATTAGGCAGAGTGTCGGTGTGTCAGCTGCTGCCCATTCCCTTACAGAGACATGGACTCACGCGGTCTCAGTGGCTACAGTCTGCTGTATTTCAGAATCAACACAGCATGGACTCAATTGTACATCTGAAGCAGTGAGTCAGAAAAGATGCAATCTGACAACAGGTGAGCTCACAAGCAAGCAGAGAAGCAGCATGTCAGGGGAAATCTGTGCCTTTCGAGCCCACGTGCTGACACACGTGGTAATTGCAGGGTTGGACAAGATGCTCCAGCCTCTTAAAAAGGCAGCTGACTTGGCAAAGGCACAGCGCCCACATCTGCAAAGGCTCGCTTACCTTCCCCCCTGCTGCCAAATATTTACTGTGTTAATTACACTCCCTGTTGCTATAAAGGTGTGGTGGAGCTTGTGTAGCAGCTTTTTTCAAAACAGAACTCACCAAAATGCATCAAACATCATGTTTCTGCAGACTTGTGCTTCATGTAACATATCTCTGTTCAAGTGCTTATTTTATTTTGCTTTAAAAGTTGATGCTAATGCCTGAGCTGATTTATATCCACTACATGTCTGGTCCTGGTCTCAGTGGGAAGATGGCAATAAGAAGTTATTCCTGACAAGGCAAGCCGAAAGATTTCCAAGGTTACAAATGAAAATGAATTCCCAAGTTACACACATCAGTGGTCCACAAATGTTATCATTTTCCACTGAGTGGCAAGGGGGTTATAAAGATGAAGGACTTATTTTGAGTCTAAGTTACATGTACGCTATGCTATACGCCTGTTGACTATGTAGCATGACAGTTACCCTGAGCCTGATGTCTGGCATGTGATATTGATGTCTGGTAATGTTCCCACTGCTTCACAACATCCACTGAAGTGGCTCTTTCTTTGCACAAGTATAAGGAAGAGATTAATCCTCCCCATCCCCTTACTCTGTATTTTATACACCTACAGCTGCAGGACATCTGTTGAGACAGAAGATTCTACATAAATAAGATGTTAATGTAAAAAATGTTATTTACATTACCTAAAATGAGAGCTGTTAGGG
Source organism: Nettapus auritus (assembly GCA_011076525.1). Lineage (NCBI taxonomy): Eukaryota > Metazoa > Chordata > Aves > Anseriformes > Anatidae > Nettapus > Nettapus auritus. The sequence goes on along the minus strand of CM021768.1, from coordinate 62,547,153 downwards.
AAATGTCTAAGAGGCTGTGTATCTTCCCTGTGACAGCTGGATGGAGGTTCCTAAACAAAAAGCAGCAGACAACCTAGTATTTTCAAGGGGTCCTTTACATTTGTTGTAAACTCCGAGTTCTGTGGGAAGAAAACCTTTTCAGGTTCCTTTCCACAGTCCTTTCTGGTCTTAATTGCTCTATTGTGCTTTCCTTGCTTCTTGCTCTGGTGGGAACTTTCTTCTGCTTATTGAGGCTTAAAAAATTATTGGGAAGGTCACACACGACTTCCAGATGACATCACATCCCGGACGAAACACACATGTAATATAGAAATACTTGTCCATCTTGAAAAGGCACCAGGGCTCAGCTTCTACCCTCAGCACTTTCTTTAGATTGTCTTTCTTCTAGACCCAGTCTGATGTGGCCATATTCAGCCATTGCACTGAACTGGATTTTCTTTAGCCTTTTTACTTGATCCCAGGTAGAGTCTTGTGATAATTATGTACATTCAAGGACTTGGGCTATACAGCTCAACAGGCACAAACTGGAACACAGGGAGTTCCCCCTGACCATCAGAAGGCACTTCTTCACTGTGCAGGTGATGAAACACTGGCATGGGTTCCCCATAGAGGTTGTGGAGTCTCCCTCCTTGGAGATCTTCAAAAGCCACCTGGATATGGTCTTGGGCAGCCTGTTCTAGGTGGTCCTGCTTGACCATGGGAGTCAGACCAGATGACTTCCAGAGGTCCCTTCCAACCTCAGCCAAACCCATTTTCAGAAGACACAGATAACATGAACAACCACCACAACAAGGTTATGAAACCCATGGCCAACAAAAGGATCTCAGCCAATTTCCTGGCTACAAGATCACTAAAAGCAACAGCATATGTGTGTTCACAGCCAGCACCAAGAGGTGAGGGCATGAAAGAGCTAGCAGTTCTGTGCTGTCACAGCTGCAGCTTCAGCAAGAACACTGTGCCACCATCTTCTTCCCTGTGCTGAAGGAAAACACATCAAAGTGACCTAAATATTCACGGTCCCTCTTTCTTGATTATAATGATCTAATATCTAGACACGGGTGACACACAAGGGGCTGCCTATTGATAATAATCACTTTTGCTAGCGAGAAAGCAGTCTCCAAGTTTGCCAGACATTAGCACTGATACAGCAAAGGCAGCCAGTAGAGGAAAACATGCTGTGTCAGCAGTGTAACATGAACAAATCAAACCCTTAAATTATTTGTGGTTGGATGTTTGCTCCATGACTCTTTTGTCACTCATCCACCCTTCTCTTCATCAGGTGTTTGTATTTTTTTTTTTTTTTTTCCCTTCTAACTACTTTGACACATTTTCCTCTCTATACATCACTGGAGATTGCTGCCCTGGGAGCTGCTGTGGTAAGATGATGCATTCTTTCCTCTTTGTTCCTGATTTCTGACACTTGCAGCAACCCAGAGTGTTCCTGAGGATCAGTGATTGCCCTCTTATCCCTGACATCCCTTCTGCTGGGGATGTAAGCTAGCCCTCCATACCTACTTGGTCAACACAGAATTAAAGAAAATAAGAAAATAAGCTTGGAAGTCTCCTCATGGTGTGGTAAGACGTGAGGGTCTGGTGAGGGTGTTTTCTTGCTTATACAGTCTGATAATTTCTGAAGTATGTCAGTCCCAAATGTTTAGACCATTAAACTTCCATGAGGTATTCAAGGTGTTCCAGCTTTTTCTGGACAGAGCCCAGCCATCAGTTATCTGGAGCTTCTGTGGTGCTTTTCAGCCAGCTTGGTGAAGAGAGGCAGGCTTTGTTATCCCAGGAGCCACAGCAGACCAGGAACTTTGCTGCTGGATATAACATTGGTGACTAGAACAGAGCAAGAAGAAAAACAGAGGGGAAGGGGTGCTTTTTCATGGTAAGGCAGGGAAACTGCCTGACTCAGAGAGTCACAGAGATGCACACCCATGCACACATGCACAGCCCTCCAAGGGATCACGTTCATAGAAATTAGAGGTGCATGCACAGGACACTGTCATATACACAAGTTTAGGATCTTAGGGGTGCTCCCGAGGATAATAAGTATGTCCACAAAGATTCATAGGCTGAAATAGAAACACAAGTTATTCTTGGTTTAGTGGCAGAATGCAGCTTTAAGCATTGAAACTCTCTTTTTTATTATTATTATTTTTTTAAGTCATGGACAAAAAAGCTGCATTAGCCTTCACAAATACATCCAGTGAGTTAGATTTTCCCTGGGCCAGGTAGATTTTAGGTCAAGAAAATCAAGAACAAAGAGAGAAATTTACACCCAAATGCTCTGGTCACCCACTAACCAAAAATGCTGAAAAAGCTAAGTAAGTGAATTTGTCTGATGCAGAACCACATGAAAGGCTGTCTTAAGGAGCTCCCCACTGCAGACTTGCCACTCTCTGGATACCAGCTGTGGTTTATCGTCTCCTCTCCTCCTTTTCCCACTTAAAAAGTGCTACATTCGAGCTCAAATCTCTGTTCCCAGAGCAAAGGGGATCATTAGTTACAGACACTTAAAAACGATTAGATCTTCCTCATCTGAACCTCATCTCAGTAATATATTGGGAGGATGTACCACTGTTTTCCAGAGCAAATCTCATCTAAAAGAACTAAGGCTGTAAGCATCCTACAGGGACGCTTTTCTGCTTTCTTCTTAATACCATATAATTCTCCAACTGTTCTCCAAATTCCAGATATAGGCAGTGATACGTGGGCAGCATTTAGGCCCACTTCCTAGCTCCACAGTCTGCAAAGAACAGAAGTGATTGATCTGCACTTTGTTGTTCAGTCTTTCCTGGCTTTGGATTATTTTTTCCACTTGTTCATACTGTGTTTCTTTTAGTGGTTTATGTGATCCGTATAAGGCTGATCAATTATAGCTAGAAGCTGTAAATATGTGGGAAAAACCTCCAGAGAAAATGCAGCACTTAGCACAGTGCTGATGGAGGCACACCCAAAAGGAGTTTTAACCCTCTCTTCTCCACAGAAAATCCCCTGGGGTGCTCATCATTGCTTGACTAGGCAATGACTGTTCCCCACTCCTCCCCTTACTAATTAAGGGAAGATTTATTAGGCTTCATTGATGCTAAGAGGGGTTAGAGCTGCATGGATGTACGTGAATTTTGAGAGAGCATGGTTGTTTCTGAAAGACTGATAACACGTGCATTAACTGTGCTGCTTGTGTCAAGGCACCTAAGGCTTTGGGAAGAACACTCTGATGTGCTGTGGGAATAATGCAGGTCATAATAAGAACCATTCAGTGACTCATGCCACTGAGTACAGTGACTTCTCTGGTGTCCGTGTTCAATGCTGTTAACCACAAAACGTAGTGTTTGTTTTGTCCACTTTCTGAGATTTTTAGCTGAGAGAGCTGTTATGTTCAGCTAGTGAAATCTATCCCTGGTTTGAAGGGATAGCTCTTCAGACAGCAGATAGAGACCATCAAAAAAGCAGTTGCTCAGGTTTGAATGTTCTTGTTGAAGCCAATCTCAGATCTCCAGTTTACTCACGTGGTGCCTCAGAGTTCCTGACTCCAAGAGGTAGTGATGACTATCTTTCAGCCTTTCAGAACAGCCCCACTTTACCCTGTGCTCTTCTCTCTTGGCCCCTAAGTAACATTACATAAAGCAGGGCCATTCGGTGTCCTACAAGTCATATATTTATTTGAACAAACTTCTTTCTACAGCAAAAGTAAGCCAGAATCTAGTGATTCCAAAATATGGAGTTATCAGAACACAATTAATTTTATTTTGGTTTCATAAGAAAGGGGAAACAGTAGAGTGTTGTCAAAGTGGCTTATTGCTATAACGGCTGTTGGAAGGTCCTACTGGCATTTATACTTTGAATGAGTTCATTGAAACAGACTTCTTATGGATTAAGTGGGAGCAAAAATTTTGTCTTAGAGTAGCAAAAATAGCAACAGTATGCTTGCTATCTGCACATTGTCTTTACAAGAGAGATTATTTTTGTGTTGCTGGGTGGTTCCTTCATTGGAGGAGAAGGGTTGTTTTTAATACTCAGTGATAAAAAGACCTTGAAAAAATAAATAAGCTTGCTGGGATTGGAGGGAGGAAGAGGGGCCTGCCATCAGTAAAGCATTGTGTTTTTAAAGCTTTACTCTTTCAACAGCCCGGCTCTGGAGTAAAGACTGTATGTTTATTATTGTATTATCATTGTATATATTGCCAGTCTGACCAGTAAAACTTTACCAGCATCATTCCAGAAAATGCTAGTGAGAGAGAACAGTAATGACCGTCCAAAACAGTACTTGCTGAAGCTATTTCCATCTGTCAAGGAACTAGCAAGCTGCAGGGAGTTTGCTCATATGGTCCTTTTCTTTCCCTTTCCCCTACTGTTCTGTGATTTTTCTCTTCTTCTGCCCCTTATTTTCTACCCATGCAGCCTATGCTGGCATCACACCAAGCCACAGAATATTTGGTTGCATTTTTCGGTGGAGGAGAGAGCTAAAACCTCATCCCAAATTCATCATCAGACTCGATAAGGGTCTGAGATGGTGGCAGGGATGGGAACAGAAACTCGACAGCAATTGCTTTCGAATTCCCAGTACTAAATTGCAGTCAGGCCACCTCTGAGAATGCATAAAGTAGCTGCCCTGATGTAATAATTTACAGTAGTTTCAGCACAGTTTCTGTATGGCCTGTCAGCCTGAAAGACACAGGCAAAACACCCATTTGGTTCTGGACTGCTGCTGCACCACTCAGTGGAAAGTCTTCCCTCTGCCTCCCTACCAGTCCTTCCTCACAGCTTTCTAGGCCATAAGGCCTTTTCTTTTTGCATCCTTTTGCTTTCCTTCTTGATGAATTACAAACAGATCCTGGGCTGGTCAGAGCACAGACCCAGTGAAGGCACCTTGAATTTCTACAGCTTGAATCTTGAAATGCAAGCAAGGATAAAAACAGCCCCAAATGTTTCCACTTGCTTTCCAAGGACACGCCAGAGCTTTCCCCCATGCATGTGCTCAGCCCATGTGGCACTTGTTGCTGGCTGTCTCAGGCAGAGCAGTTGCTGGAGTGGCTGGGCCAGGCTGGGCTGCTGGGTGTGGGCCCGCCTGGGTGCTGTGGATGAAGCAGAGGGGGAGACAAGCACCAGCTGGCTTGGGTGCTCTACCCCAGGCTGCTGCCTCATAAGGAAAACTATGCCTTTACAGAAGGCAGTAATCGGCAGAAAATAGGGATGAGGGAGAGCTCAGACTGAGTTTTAAATTAGTTTTAAATTAGTGGAACTCCGTTGGCTTGGCTGGAGTTATTTTTGATTTGCACAGAGATAACCAATATCAGAATCAGATGCCAGATGTATGAAAACCCATTGTGTTTACAGCCATGTGACAGTCCTGCAGAAAAGGGGCTGGTAGCACTTCATGGAGCTGGGCTGTGGCATCCCGTATGCCCTGCTGGCATCCTGGGTATCGCCCTGAGGCTCACCATACCTTCTTCGGAGAGGCAGGGAGAAACCATTAGCAGAATTACTCTCCGCTTTGAGAGACAGCCTCTCTGCAAGGAGAAGTGCTGGTTCAGTCAAACACAGCTCACTGATAAATAGTTTACGATGGTGCTGAAGGCCGGCGTTGCCGTGATTGTTTATACTGTGCTATAGCATAGCTGTTACAGACAGACTGCACTGCCGGACCTTCAAGGCTTATTTCTCAAAATGAAATGTTCATTCAGCAGCTGAGCTTGTTTGGGGAATTAAGAACATTTAAAGTGACAGAGGCTTAGCGTCTCCCTACGACTTCTCTTTCAGTGCCCTTGACACCGCAGAGATTCATTGGCTTCTTTCAGTCAGTGCCAGTTAACTACAGCCTAGCGTTACTGAGGTTTGCTGTTCCTCGACTTTTTGTACAGTGCTTCAGTCACACTGATTGCATTTTAATTGGATAGGAAACCAGCCAAGCCTGGAAGAGGCTGAGGGGCTGAAAGTAAAGTAAGCCAGCGTCTCACAGCAAGCCAGGCACATGCAGCATGCTCCCAAATGTATGGGCTCTCTCATGACAGACTGATTTTCTGAGCATGAGCTTTGCTCAGAGGCACATCTGTGCTTCTGTGGCACTGGGTGGCTCAGTCTGTCACACCTCAGCTGTGCACCAAGGTAACCAAGAGCAGGATCTGATCTGTGAATTGAACTTAACAGTGAAACAAAAATAAAGCCGGAGTGGAGTCATTAATTTCATTCAAAATGCTTTAGTGTGTTGTGAGTGAAATTTTGGCCATTCTGCTTCTATGCTGATTCAATATTGTAAGAAGAAATAAACCGATTTGAAGGAAATTGCAAGTGATACGTACAAAAAAAAAATATAAATAAATAAATAAATAAAATAAAAATTATTATTTTTTTTATTCTGAAGATCTGATTGTTTGTTTTTAATAGGTGAACATGTTATAAATAAATATATGTATATTTACATATCTGTATGTACATTCTCTACTGCCCTAGGCTTGCTTCTCAGACATTTGTAGTGATTTAAGGATCCAGCATTATTGAAATACAGCAAGAAAAATTGTTCCAGGACCTTTCCCAAAAGAAAAGGGTCTTAAAATTAGCAGAAATCCTTCATGAACATGTAGTCCAAAACTTACCTTTTAAGGAAGTTTGTGATGATTCAGATAAGACTGGAAAGAATATCCCAGCTTTCAGGCATTATCCATTTCTATAAACAAATGTAACACCTAAACTCGTGATAAATTACTCAAGGGTTTACCAAATGCACTGCAATGCATTTGGATGCTGTACTGGTGTTTTCTGCCTTTTTTTACCTGATAAAGGAGGTGAGGGGAAATTAGGATGTGCTGCACTGATTTTGTGGTCTGAGCCATAGTTACCCATTTTAGTGTATGCTGTTGTGTTTCAACAGCAGAGCCTAACCACAGGGCTGTGATTCACCTGGGAAAACAGGGTTTGTTTGCAGTGACGTTTTGGGTAGCCTTAAAGCTGCCTTTCCCCAGCCTCAGCTGCATGAGCTCACTGACAGCCAGCCCCAGCATTTGCATTACAGCTGGTCACCGTATGCGTCCTGACCCTCCAGCAGATCCCAAATTTGACTTAGTCCTGCTTCTCCTTCTAAGCTTGTCTGTGTCAATCAAAATTAGAGATGTGAAACATTGTATAATGGCATTATAGCATTAGAAGAATAAAAAAAGGCAGGAAATTGGAGCTACGGTTTGGTCTAATTTTTCCTGGCAAAGGGGCTCTCTGTTTGGGAGAGATTACACACGGACTGGGACAACAGCTCCTGATGTCTTCAATATTGCTGTAGTTCCAGGCTTGGGCAAAAAAAAAATGCTCTGATTTAAAGTTTTCAGTTTAGTGTGTAGGTGAACATGAGGTTGATGACCTTAAAATCTTTTTTTTTTTTTTTTTTTTTTTTTTTTTTAATAAGCTTAATTTCAGTTCACACTTAATGTTCTTATTTTCTGATTTGAGAGGGAGAAAGGGTTAAGATTGTGTCTGAAGGCAGTGAAACCTTCCAGGAGGGTCACTCTTGCAAGGTGTCCCTATATATTAAGCCTTAGTATTGCAAGGCCATCCCTGCATGTTGGGCATGTGAAGTGGTACGTCTCTGACTCCAGCTCTGAAGGCAAAGTATTCAGTGATGTCTGTATCTGGCTGCTGGATGCAAATGGCCATATTCTGCTAGAATATTCTGCAAAGGACAGAAAAAGTCCCAAGATTTCAGGGGCTCTTCAAAAGCTATGCCAGCACATTAACTGCTACTGCTGCTTTGGTCTTCACAGAAGGAGCTTTAAAGAAAACAGGCAAAGGAGGAGATATGAGCAGAAGAGACAAAAACCTGTCAATAGCTCAAATGCTCCTAGCTCTTATGCAATGTGTATGGTGCCAACTGCCTCTCTTGCTCCCAAGCCAGCTCATTACTTATGAAGTTTTACATGGATCAGTGTAAAAAAAGGGTTTTTTATATATATATAAAGCCCAACAAAAGTTATTCTTTATGGTTTAGCACTTAATTACAGTTCAACACTTCACTTCCAAACAGAGAAAAAAAAAAATACTGTAATATGTTGGGCAAAACAAAAGTGCATCCTACATCAAATCTAGTAAGAGTCACTCAAATATATATGTAGATCTGGGAACATATTTTTCTGGCAATTTATAGTCATTTTGTCAACCACTGACTGAAGGTCTCTGCGTTAGTCAGCTTCAAATGGGCTGAGATCACACGGAAGTTTACTTACTGGTGAGTAGACTCGGATTGAGTGTGCCCTCCTGTCCTAGAAGACAAGGCAATACAGGCAGAAAAACAGCTGTTGCCCTCATGAGGGATATTTCATAAGAACCTAATTCATAATGTAAAAATGTACGAATAAAATTTTGACATTCGATGACTGAGTCCAGAAACTGAATTGCTGCTGGATATTTTGGGCACCTGGCAATTAGGAAAAGTATGTGGCAAATTATTTCCTGCTGTGAATCTACCAGTTCTACTGATTTCTGGCTTATGCTACATGTGTGTGTAAGTATATGGGACTTCATCAAGCTATCAGATGGGCTACCAGAAGGCTGATATCCTCCTACTCTTTTTCGAGCATGTCCAGCTCCATTTTAGAATCAGTTTAATTAAAATCAGCCAAATATTTTAATTAAACCACTGTTCCTTTACACTGAGCAAATTTAATGTGAAAATTGCTGGAAGACATTAAATACAGACTTCCACACTACCACTCTGACAGGCGTCTCGGTAACGGCACAGCCACACTCTGTTGTGGCTTAAATGGTATTTGTTCTTTTTTGTACTCTGATCTCATTCTAGTTTCCCCGTGATGCTCAAATAACATTGGTCTAATTAAAATCAGCCAAATATTTCATGTCATGTGTAATAGGTAATATAAAGTACGTATGCAATGATTTAACTAAACATCTAAGCTTTGGATAAAAAGTTTTCATCTGGCATTAACTTCCCAGTAGACAGAGACCAAAGACTCCTTCCAGTCCTGTTGGAGCTGCAAGCGTAGTGTTGGCCTTTTGATAGTAATTATTCAAACACAGAAAACTTTTTGCCGTTTTTTTCTTTTCTTTTCTTGTGTGTAGCTTTGGTTTGCATGGGAAAATTGTCATAAGAGATAACAGGAAGATTGAACAACAGTGATTTTTTGTGATACTTCTCCAAGAGGGTCCCAATCTAATCTCTGTTTGGTTATGGTAGTTGGATTAGTATTTAACATTGGCAAATGGGGTCTCCAGCCTTACAAAAACAAACACAAATATTTAACCTGGCAAAGGATTTTTCAGTAAAAATCCTCTAACAGTCTAAGAGAAAGTAGGTCTTCAAATACATTTAAACTGATAAAATACTCATGTGCCAGGTTTCAGCTACTGCTCAAGACCAGCAAAGATATCTGTTCAGAAACAGAGATGTGTTTCAGTCCTGTATGTAGGCTAAGAAAGAATCCATCTAAATTTCTACTTCTTCTATTCCCTCTTCTGAATTTGAGTTGTGTAAATTTAATACAGGCAATTTTATATCTAATTTTCTGTGCTCAGCATATCCAGATTTTAAACTGATATAATAAGAGGAGATGGCTAAGGCAGGCAGGGGCCATCCACTGGAGGAACAGGTAAAGGGAGAGCTATTTCACTGCTGAAAGAATTGTGCTAATACTTCTATTACCTGTACAACGGTGACTTTGCAGCATAACATTATAAATTCCTACTCCTTTTTTCCCCTATGTGTGTCTCAATGGTGTTCTTCCTATTCTGTTTCTAAATAACTTTTTGCTGCTATTTCATTTTTTCTTGGATAATTAAACAGAATCATCCACAAAACACAATGGCAGTACTTTAAAAACTTAAAACAGAAAAATATATATGCATGCACACACGTGTGTATCTGTATATTATAACAAATATGTAAAACATTCTCAGAAGTTATTACCAATATACAGAATCTGACAGGCATTGATTTAGACATTTATGTAAAATCATATCTGCATTATGCAGGAAAAAAATAAAAAGGGAAGAAAAGTAGGACTGAAAAGAGAGAGGAAAAAAAATCCTCATTCCTTGTGGCATAAGCCAACCATTAATTCACAGTACTTTCCCTGGGGACTTTTTTTTTTCTCTTTGTATTCCCTTTGTCACCTTGCCTATTGGCTCTTATCTGAAAGAAAGGATAAAGTGGTTAGCTACTCTGAATCAGTATGGGAATTTCTATGCTTATGTTTCAGATTTTCCTCCCACTCTCCAGCCTCCTGATTTGGATTAAGGTGGGAGAGCCTACAGCAGGATTCAGTGCTAGCACAATTTCCCACAGAGTCCTGTCACGTTCAGTATAATGTCTAAGGAACTTGTGTTGTTTTTGTTTGGTTGTTTGTTTGTTTTTACATTAGGAATTGAGTTCTTAAAAAAAAAAAAAAAAAAAAAAAAAAAAAAGGCAGCTAAACTATTAAAAACCTCACATCTGTGAATAAAATTTTCTAGATTGGAAGAATCTGCATACAAAATATTTTGCAGCTCCAAGAAGATTTCATTTTTATTTTCTTCAGTTGCATCTCTTCTTCTCCCCTAAAACTGTGGTCTGAACATGGGCTCTGTTCTCAGGCTTCTCACTTTCCTGCTTTGCTGTCTGGAGAGGAATGAGAGTCAGGCAGTGCAGTACCTTCACTTGCTTCAACAAGCTCTCTGATGTCTCTGACAGAGCCCATGCTCGCCACAACCAGGGCATGCAGTCAGGGGCACACACAGCTCGGTCCCCTCAATTTTGGGTGCTTCTTCACCTTCAATAGCTGTGGGTACAGCTGGCAGCACATCCTGAAGCAGACCCTTCAGGACAATACTGACCTTCATGGTCTCTTCTTGAGGTAGGGCATCAGCTGTAGTGATAGCAGGGATAATTTGCAAGCTTCTCCCTCAGGCAGTTGTACCAGCACACCGAAGGGGACAGCTGGGTGGAAACAAGTGGTGGGGACTTTGCTGGGAACTGCATGAGCCCTACAGTTGCCTCAGGCTAAATGCATACCCAAACAAGAGAAATATAGTTATCAAGAGCCCAGTTCTGTAAAGAAAAACATCTCTCTTTATTAACAACTATGGACTTTTAACCCACCTTGAAAAGAGTTTCATTTGACTTTCAGGGACTGTAAATTGTGTGGCTCTTTATTTAACCAATGCTCCAGTCCTTAAGTCCCAATAGACCTGAAATTCTGTTCACAAGCAAGACCAGTCACACTATTCATAACAAGCTGCCTTTTTCTTATGGCCCATCAAGAACTGCACTTTCAGCATACTGCTCCCTAGTTCCTCAGTCTGTGAAGCCTCATCTGTTCCCACTAGGTTGGAGCTGCTGCTTTGTGCATGGTCGAACTACACCTTCGCTGAATGGGAGTGAGAAGCTGAGGGTTCAAGCAACTCTGATGAGTGTGTTTTCACCAGGAGAAGGGGATCAGTGAATCTCCAAGTCCTGCTCCAATGAAAAAAAATAGAAAAAAAATAATCACTAGAGTAAGGAATTGAAATCTATATCTGCCCTCCAGGCGTATACCCTGACATCTGTTTCATAGAGCTGCACCCATTTCCTTGGATTGACTAAAGAACGCCATATGAAGGGGAAGAGCCCTTTTCGATCTCAAATTCCAGTGGCTCAGCAACAAAGCACTGTTGTGAGATAAACTTTTGGTGCTAAGCTCAGAGGGCTTTGGGAAGAGCATTGCAACACGTTGCTTGTGGTAGCTGGTGACACAGATGTTCAGCTGACTCCTGAAGATCTGTCATTGATCACGCCATTGTTTGCAACAGTGAGGAAGCAGATCAGAAGAGTTTTGTGGGGACTTATAGTCCCAAAGTACCAAAATCAGGGATTCCAGGAAAGAAGGGTAAATTTAACTGGATGTTTTATATATTAGATGTGAGCTTCACAGTTAATGATAAAAAAGAGAAGGTGGGCACAGCTAACTTATTTTTCTGAAAGGAAAAATACCCCCATTGGCTTTATTGACCCCTCTAAAAGCCAGCTCAAGCCCATGAATTGTAACAGGGTGGATGTATCTTTGCACACTACTGAATAAAGGATTTATAGTCCTGGAAGGATTTCAGGATGCAGAAGGGTTGGTATGTGGCACAGCCAAATTTAAAGCAGGTCTGTGCACTTAGGTGTAGACAGGCATGAATTCTTCTGCTGGCACTTCCAGCTCTCTGGACCCTTGCCATCTCCTGCCCAGATGGGGTGCAGATGTGCCTGTGCTGGGGATGCCTGGATTAGAGTCAGGGAAGGGGGTGCGTTGTCCCAGGCACAGCACTCACACTCATGTCTGGCTCCAAATGGGAGCTGACCATGTCGAGAGAGTCTACACCTCAGAGCAGAGCAAGGATGCACACACCAGGTGTGCACAGCTTATCTAAGCAAGCTGTGGGTCCAACTCCATTACAAGCAGGTTTTGACAAGGGGAGGGTTAAAAGAGAAACCCTTCCCAGGGAGGAAAAGAGGGGAGCCACCTGCAGCCCATCCCTACTGATGGCTCTTTTGAGCAGCCTGAGAAAGCTGTGCCTGCAGGGTTACAAAGCAGAGCAAGGAGGAGCTTGGAAGAGGGTGTGTTTGTGCTTTTGTAAGGAATCATGAAATGAAGTGTTTTTATTATTATTATTTTCTTATTTTTCTTGTCTCTTTTGCTTTTTTTCCATGTTGGAATTTTATTGAATTTCAGCAATATTATTCCTCTTTATTTTCTTCAGATTTTTTGTTTGTTTGTTTCTTGTAGCAGAATAATAGGGAAGAGGATTTTTACCTTTCTAATTTGGGCGAGGAGATATTTGAAAGAGGAGTATAACTCTGTGGTCTTGTATGGTGCTTGACTTAAGCTGAGCATGTCTGTAATCTAAGTTATTAAGGTTAGCGTGTCTTTAGGCATTCCAAACAAAAGAACTGATAAGGCAATGCACTTCAATAAATCCCTCGGATAGTAGTCTACAAGCCACCCACTAAATCAGGTTGGCCAAGGCCCTATCCATCCTGGCCTTGAACACCTCCAGGGATTAGGCATCCGCAGCTTCTCTGGGCAGCCTGTACCAGTGTCTCAGCACCCTCTGAGTGAAGAATTTCCTCCTAATGTCTAGTCTAAATCTATCGTCTTTTAGTTTAAGACCATTCCCCCTTGTCGTATCATTCTCTACCCAAATAAAGAGTCCTTCTCCATCTTTTTTTATGAGACCCTTTATGTATTGAAAGGTCACAATGAGAACACTTCTCTACTTTTATTTTTACAGGAACAATCTGAGCACCTAAAGGAAGAGTCCAAGGCTAGCTTGAATAGACTAAACAACAAACAAATGGGAGTTAGAGGTACCACATCACTGATATTTTAGATATCTGCATTAATAATTGAAACTAGTAGATGATTTACATGTAGCAATGATACTTTAATTTTATAATAATGATAAAGTTTAGCTTAGCATATTTTGCTTCCCTCCTTCATTTACTGTGTTTGCATTCATCATTTAGCCTGTTTACTAGAAATGATTATTGTGTTTTTAAATCTGATATGCATTTCTAATGTGTTGGGGAAGATAAAATACTATATTTTGTCAATCACATTAGAGGCTGTAGCCAAATCATATACAACCTTGCAGAATAAAAATGAGTTCCCCTTTATTCTGGGGATACGGAATCCTTTTGTTGTTATTACTTTATGCCTTGATACTTTCAGTTTCAGTTACTGTACAGACATCTACCTTTTCTTCCTCCCAATCTCCTCTTGGAGGAATCATGAGTGTTGGAACTTTTCATCTTTCTGAAGCATTTGATAGACTTGAGATAGAATGCAGGCAAAGAAAGACTTGAGGGTCAAGCAAAGATCATTATGTGAATGAAAAAACACTATTCTCTCCTAAACCAGAGAGAGCACTCTGCATGCAATACCATTTTTTTCTGAATTATATCTGATATTTTACTAAGGATATTTGCATGCTATGTGCTCCTGCTCAAACACTATTGCAGGTACTTAAGATGTTCATGCAACAAAATCATGACTAATTTGAAGGAAATATGCTTGACTGACTCAAAATGCAAAAATATCTTTTACTGGTTCTTATGCAAGCAAGAATGTCACATTTTTTGACTCTGAACCTGCATGTGTTTTTGTTTTGTATTTGTTTGCTTATTTGGGTCAAATGCTCCTGCGCATCAATGTGAAAAACACTAAGGGCTCAGGATCAGCTGTATATAGGGAAAATACCCTGGATTTGGGCCTCGTCAGAACTCATTGACACGTTAGGTGAGCTTAGGCAATTCCCTTTATCTCACCCAGCTGCCTTCAATACTGCCTGCTTTTTCTCTCTCTGATAGCATTTCTTCAGGCCATGGATATTCTTGCTATTGCAAAGTTTATCTGCATTGCTCTAATAACAAGCTATTGGCTCCTTACATCATGAAAGAATATATTCATTCTGATTTTTAAATTTAAAATATTTCACCAGACAAGTCTTTCAAGACTGATTTTTTTTTTTTTACCTTAAATAGTATATTGGGAAAACAATGTTTTATAACCTTGGTGCATAATTTCCTAAACAGTATATTCATAGGACAAATGCCAATAAGCCAGAATGTTACATAAACAAGAATGCTATAAATTGTGTGGACTATTTACATAAAAACTTCAGTTTGAGAATGCATACAGTAACTCATTTTTAAGTATTTTACAGCGTGTTCAGTAGGAAAGAGAAAGGTAACAAAGAGAAACTCCTTTTATAACTCAGAAGTTTAGAAAGCAAGGTTTATTAGATGGTCAGTCAAATTCTGTGTAGTCTTGAACCCTAAAGTTACTGCAGCTGTAGTGATTTGATAGCTGATTCATGTACCATAAGCTAGTAACACTGACGAGTTGTTCTTGTCAATGTAAACATTTGTTTATGGGTTAAACTCTAGTGACTACAGGAAGTAATTTTATAGGGTATCAGGTATTTCTTGCTTAATATTAGTGGAGTTATATATGGACATTAGAAGGGAAAATATATACATATGTATTTGACTAAGCTCAGCTCTCTGCTACCAATGTTTCTAAAGTTTGACAGAGTTGAACAGCAATGAGCTGGGATCCAAAGACTGTCTCCCTTGCTCATGAGTGATGCAGCTAGATAGAAATGTTTTATGAACCTTTTTATCTACAAAAATGCTTCCCATTTCTAGCTACCAATGCCTTTCTTTCAGTCTGCATATTCATGAAAAGTTAACTAAAGAAGTCTGGTGTAAGGATTTCAGTTGTGTGACTTAATACTGCTGCTCCTCAAAACTTTGGTGTAAATCTGAAGAGCAAGGCTGCTTATAGGACAAATTAATTATGTACCTGCATGCCCGTGTAACTAGGAAGTGTAAGTAACACATCAGGAAGCTGGAAGAGCTGTGTAGCATCTTATTTTATCTCTGTCTTGTTCTTTTCAGAGTCAGAGCTCCAATAGCTTATCACATGTTTTCTTTCACCTGACATAACAGGTTTAAGCCCATTACAATAAAACAAGTACAGCTGTGATCTAGTCAAACCTACTATGTTGGGAGGAGAGAGAAATGGTTTTTATTACATCACTTTCATTTATGATGAAATCTTCAAAACTTGTGATAATCTAATGGGTTGTGACAGTCATTTTTCTTCAGCAGTATGGCCACATCAACCCAAGAAAATGAGTCTAAATGATACAGCTGGCCATGCTGCTTGAGTATTCTTGAAGGGAGAGAAATGCCATCTTATTTACCTGTTCTATATTATAGTTTTTATCCCCTTTGCTTAACCTGAATAAACTTTAAAAACTTCAGAAGCAATATCCTACCATTTCTAAGCACTTCTAGTGTTAATGAAGTGGTTTGAAGTTTGACTCCTTACATCTTAACACACATGAAAACTATTTTTAGTACATCCCCTGCCCTCCAAGAATTTGTGTATTCTTTGACAATGTTTCTATTCAACACGATTTTCAAAGATTTTTACAGTAAATGTAGAAATGCACATTTAAGGTAGCACTTAAAATTGAGGCTGAATCTAGCGTATATTCTAACAAAAATCTCCCAGGAAATTCTCTTATATGAAAAAGAGAGGTTAGTAAATTTTCTGTTTTGTTTCTAGACTGCATTTAGATTTCCAATGTCTTCATTTTGACTAGATTACACATTCAATTACATTCAATAACTTACAGATATAACTTGGAAAGTTATAGAGGGCAATATCCCAATTCATTTTTTTCCATTATTTACTAACGCTGCAATGCTTGTGAATAGCACTTCAAACAAGTAAGGGTTAAAAGAATTATGATATTCAGAAACATGTTTTTGCCTAGCTCTTTAAAGAGTTTTGTTCTCTTTTTTTTTTCCTCCTGTCAACTTCTTCAGAAAGAAGTACACAAATATACTAGCACATACATAAAGCTAACATTTATACAGGTGAATCTGTTTTGTGCAACAGGAGGGATTTTTTTATTGTATGTAAATGTGTGTAATGAGAGTGAAATTATTTTTTTTTTTGAACTTGTGACTGACTAAAAATTGTTGTTTGTATGTTTGCACAGATCTGTTTTGATTCTGGAAGTGTTCAGGTTTATGTTAAGCTGTCTGGAAAACTCCTGAGAGCTGACTCCTGCTGAAGGCATGTATAGCAAGGAAAAGGCAAATGAACTCCAGAGAGACACTTTTTCTAATGTTAGAGAGAACTGATGGTCTAGTGATCCTTCATCACATTTTTCTTCTAAAATGTATCCTTGTTTTGGCCATTCTTTTGTGGCATGCCATCTTGATTTAATGTACAAAGTGCTTGATCTCCTGGATATGACCATAAACCTTAGTTTAAGGTTTTAAATTTTATCTCAGTAATAAGTACCTACATTTCATTACAAGTAAATGGGACTGCCTGACTATAAATCACTGCAATTGTTTTTGCTTCCTCAGTAGATGAGTAGGCTTCAGCTTGCTCCACATTGCTCAAGTGCAGGGATAGGACCAGAGAGAAAACTGTTGACTTGAGTCTCAGACATAAATACAAAGCCATGCTCTTAAGGATAAACTTTAGTCAGGGTTAATCCAAATTTAAATTTAAGTCTGGCTTTGGCCAGCACTTCAATGTGGTTTTAAGCATAGCAGTCATAAATAAAATTTCAGAAGAACAAATCACTTTGAATGACATCTCTCCTAGTTTATTCCCTGAAGTTCATTTTCCCAGCTCTGATGAAATATGACCTCTTCTCACAGGCTAATATGTTTGTTTTTTTTTAAGTGGTAAGCATACATAGGTACAGCTGTATTTAATTAGATTCCCATTGGCACACCTTGCTGTGCAATGTCTGAACCTTGGCTGGAGTGAAACTTTCCAGTATTGGCAGCCTCAATGGAGGATGTCCTCATAGAGGAGGACATCTATGCTTGATTTACCATGTTTCTGCATTTGCTTTTCTTCTGGACTACATGTTCTTTGTCCAAGATTTCTCAGTGTTTTACAGCTGTGTCAGTTAGTCTAATAAAAAGATATTTCATCTCCTTACTAATGATTCCTCTACTATGCCCTTCAACTGTTACAGCTGCAGCAACATGACTGCTGTTAAAATGTTTGTATTCATATCTCTTGTTAACAGTTTTTCAATGAAAGGAACTACATGTCTCTAAATGTCTTTTTCTTCAGGAAAATAGTAATTCTGTGGATATATTGTACCTTCATTTTTATTTTATGTAGATTTAAAACTTTTTATTTATTTTCTTTTTTACCCTTTTAGGGAAGGTTAATGAATTTCTTACTAATTTATCTAAAAAAAAAGCAACTCTTCTTTTTGAAATATTTGTCTGTTTCTTCCTTGATGAGTACTAGTTGGTGTTGAAATGGCCCTCATAAAACACTAGAAAAAAATTATTATATTTTTATAATGCTCACAGAATGCTTGTGCTAAGCAGGCAAAGACAGATAAGTCGTTCTGCTACTCAATAGTTACATCAAGAAGGCCACCTGAAGGTGCCAGGTTTTTGGCAGAAGCTTCTTTAGATACAGAGACTTTTAGTTTATCATCTTCAGAGTGAAGGTTTAGTTAAACCCCAGAACACTTGATGCTAGTACTTTATCCTTATTACCTCCATGTAATTAATAATATTTTAGCTCCTTCTTCTCATGTAGGTTTCTTTTCTAGAGCTCTTTCTCCTCCTAAGATAACAACCTTTTGTGTGTTTTTTTTTTTCTTTTTCATTTTTCATTTAAAGACTCAATAAATCAGATGTGATTTGTATTGAAGCACCTAAAGGGAAAAATAGAAGTACTTGCATATGTTATTTTTCTTTCTCCTTCTCCATGAGATCTATATACTCATATTTACCAGACTTCATTTCTTAATCTTGCTGTTAGTTCAATGAACTTGATTGCAATATTCAAGCAATTAAACTTACATAGGGCTTATATGTTTGGAGGCTTCAGATTCCAAAGTAAAAACTCATCTTCAAAGACAAACGTCTTCCATGGGCATTGGTCACATGCTACTCACAGATAGTACTTCTCACTGTGTTTTCAAATGGATGTTGTATTTGTTTGTCTTGACCACATTCTCCTTTTTTTTTTTTCCTCCAGAAGTGCACATACACAAGCAAAGGATGCATGATGTTAAGAACAAAAAAAAAAAAAAGGAAAAAAAAAAAAAACAACTAAATTCTTGTCTAGTTGTAACTGAATACCATCCCAAGATGCTTTTATGTATTTATGGAGCACTTCACCAATTACACAACTCTAAATATAATATATTGAGTTGAACAACAATATAAAAAAGATATTTGCATGTGCTTTTATTGCTATGCTTAGGCACTCTGGCATGACCCTCAGCAAACTGACTTATCCTTTCAGCTTCCTATCTCTCTCTTTTTTTTTTTTTTTTTAATCTTACTAATAACATCCATCTATTTCAAAAAGAAGTTTTCTCCCTTCCTATTAACTATGTAACAATAGAGTTATGAAATAAAAGTAATGGGTGGTCTACTGAGTTAAAATCAGAAATCCAGGCAAAAGAAATGAGGGTCAGAAATTCTTTAAAACAAATGAGAAGTTTTAAGCTCTAAAAAATTAAAACTTACAAGAGAGTTTACTATAATATTTTTTAAATGTAGCAGATATTCTGTCTGCTCCAGATATCCTAAAAGAATCGGAAGTAACAACTTTGCCATGGAAAGGCAGAGCTCAGTTTTTCAAAATGTGACCCGGTGAGTGCAGGGGTTACTAACAGAGCTTCAGATGGTGGTGCCTTTTTGTTCACATGGAATAATTTAATCTCTGCTTATGTCAGTAAATCTGCTTCCTCCCTCCTCTGGTTGGCAGAAATATGTGTTTTGTCCACCTTGATGTCATGGTGGGGCTGTTCAGCATGCTGAAATGACTTTCTGCTCCTAGAATGACATGAAAAACTTGAGGAGGGATCCAAGTACAAGAGGTGATATGTAATATATTGACTGTATGTCACCACTAGGGCAACCAAACATTTGGTAACATAAGGGTTCAAAGGTTTCTGATATATTTTCAAATATATCAGAAATTTGCTTGAATTCTCTTACATACCACCAAAGATACCATAAACAGACTTTCTCAGTATGGCTATGATTACAAATTTATTCTTTCATGTATTTACTGTTAAAGAATAGCTCTTTAGCTCTTTTACTAAAAAGACTTGACTTCTATCACACTTTGGGATTGTCAGCAAAGAGCAAGTTAGGTGGCAGTTTTTACTTGCACAAAAAGAGAAACAGCACTAAGTTGCAAGACTTTACTTTCTTATCACACTTTGCAGTGAGGAAAGAATAGATCAGTATGTTAGGTTATTATTTAGCTGTGGGGTGACTCATGATTGAGTGCTGTTTCTTCTTGTAAGGCTGTGAAGGTTTCCAAGTCTGCACAAATAATGCCAGAACAAAACCAAGTCAGCTGGCTGGAGGGAAAGGTACTACAAACAATTTTGAATGATTAAATGGCTTAATTATAAAAAAAAAAAATTAAAAAAAAAATACAATTATTACTTGTCTTTTTTGCTTTCAGTACTATGATAACAGAGGCTCTCAGCCTCTAATGTCATACAAACTGTAGTCACAAAGTAGCCATACACGGAAGTGATCTTATTTCAGCCAAGCTGGACTATAATTCAATAGAAAAAGAGATAAGCTTTGAATTTTTGGTATTCCATACAAACCTCCTGTAATACATATTTTTTAGTGTCTTGCTCTCTCCTCACTTCAGGGTGTCTCCTTTTAATTTCCTCCCTTCCCCTTTCTGTTCTCATTATCAAGACTGGTTGTATAGATACTGGTTGTATTATCTACGCTATTGGGACCTGTAGAAGAATAGAGCTAAATATATAGCATAAGTATCACGTTTAAAAACACCCTGTGATTTAAAATTGCATTTTATTTTCTTCTCGTACTTGATCAGGCTTTAATTTTAATGTAGACACCTGACTTATTTATGCATTAATAATGTTACTGCATTTTGGTGAGAAATGCACTGTGACTGGGGCAGTCTTGTCCACTGCTCAGTCTGAGTGCTGTTTGTGATCCTTTCCAACAAGCTCATCTTCCTTTTCTCTGAGAGAGAGACTGGGCCTTCCTACCCACCCAACATGACCAGTGATAGACGTACAGTGGTTTGAGCAAACGAGGGCCACAGCAATGAGTATCTGGACATCTCATCACTGCTTCAGTTCGTAGCTGGTAGTTACAGACACTCACTGTAATCTCCTGGTGTGATAAGCAGTGCTATTTTTGCTGATGGCATTCAGCAAGACATTGCTTTTCTTCCTATTTTTCCTGTCAGCTCAAAGAAGGAAGGAGTCATCCAGGAGAAGACGCAGTGAAGAGGCACAGGAGGGACAGGAGACACAGACAAGAAAGTGTGATAGAAGAACCAGATGTTTCCTTTTCTACTTGTTGCTTCCCAGCTAGCCTCTGACACCACACCTTGCAAGGAGGGTACTCCTCTGTCTGAGCTGAGGCTCTGTCTACACTAACTGGTAAGGCTACACCTGTTTCCTCAGACACGCAAGCAGCACACATATGTGGGTACTTATCTAATTTTGTGTGGCATTGGTTCACTACAAAGTGTTGGGTCAGATCAGTTTGGACATATTCCTGGGTTCCCTGCCACTGCACACAGCCTAAGAGACAATTTCATCCCAACAGATCCCCAAATGCTCTGGCTACTAGCCTTGCACTTCAGTCAAATGAAGTGCTGGTTAAAATGGCCATATTTGCTCATACTGCATGTTACTTTCTCCTCTACCACTGTTCCTCATGTGGGTTGCTTCTCTCGTTTGGTATGGGTGCTGAATGTAATGACCTGTTAGTGGTCTTAGACTATTAATCTTGGTATTGCTAAATGAGCAGCACTTGGCTGATAATTTATTTAACTGGTCTGCCAGCCACCCAAAACTGTCCTCTGGTGCAATTAATGTGTTGAAAAGAAGACATCTCTTTATGATTTTAAAGTTCCTTGGGTACCATGTGGATCTTGAGCAAGCTTCTGAACACGGCATCACAGAAGATGTATATGACTTGCAAAACTAACAATGTTCAGCTACAACATTTTTGAATCTCTTTAATCAGAATCATTGGAAAAAGATGCAATAAAGTCACTGTGGAGGGGTGCATCTATATATGTTATCACAAGTATTTTCTTTTTAGCAGAGAAAAGGCTAAACTCAGACTGTTACGAACAACCTAATTTAGCAGGGCATGTGATATTCATGAGGAACAGATAAAAGAAAAGATTTAATAGTTTCAGTCCTTGGCAGTATATTTTGTTCCAGTAACCACACAGAATTTAAGCTGTTTGTGTCGAACTTGAACAAAGCTAAACAGAAGAAAAGAGAGATCATGCTGACTTTCACAGCCAGGCAGAGGAATCCTTTTTGGAAACTTACAAAAGGATGAAATATTCCCTTCCCCAGAATACTTTCTTTAGGATGAGTAAGCTCCCATTTGTGGGGTTCCTCTGAGGTTGTGTAGAACAAACAAGTGTCTTTCTTCTTGATCAGCTGAGTGATTGCCAGGTACTGAATGCCAGATACTTAAAGCAAACAGACTTATTAGTATTATTATCAGAGTTATTTAGAATAAATGGTGTAATCTCAGACATTATTACAACTGTAAACATACAAACTGGTTTTCTGGTTCCTCCTGCAACCTGAGTTTCCTACAAGTTGTTTAATAGCCTTTTTTTTTTTTTTTTTTTTTTTTTTTTTCATGAATGCATATTCGATCAGGCTTTTTAATCAGATTGAGTCTAAGTTATCTGCTTAGCAGAGAGAAGAATAATTTGTGAAGGTATTGACACCAATATAACATAACCTGAAGGGTGTGTTAGGGGTAATAAATGCACCGGAGCGTAGCAGATGAAAATGTGAGAGAAGTACTCTGAAAAATCAGAAGAAAAATAATAGCTGAGCAATGAGTTTTTGCTGTCTTGAGACACCTTTACTTTGATAGCTGGATGTGGCCAACCACACAGGAAAGAATAGTCTGAGCAGCTCTTTTTCTTGCTTGCTTTGTCTGACTTCCCTGGCTCTGCTGTATGCGCAACAAAATTGTCATTTTGTGCAGAAAGGAATGGAGGAGAGGTTTTACAGTAAAACTGTGATTAACCTACCATGAAAACAGGGGATAAAGCAGGTTCATTCTTGGTCTTTCCTATGCTTCCTATTAGCAACCTACCTATTCTTCCTTGTCTGAGCAGAAAGTCATGAGCCAAAGCAAAGACTCAGGTGAAGGATTTCCAGCAAAGAAAATTAATTAGTGAACAAATGCAATATTCAGTCAAATGTTGGTAAAGAAACATTTTGAGAGCTTGCTAAACTTCTTCTCACCTCCTAGGCACTTGAAATTAATAACATTTTAGTATCGGCTGGAAACCGGGGAACTTCTATAAAGATGAAATAACTAAGAAATGAGGGAAAAGCTTGCATCAGAACATAACGGCATTATAATTTGCGCAAGAACATTAGTCAGAGAGGAAATTATTACTAAATGCTACAAAAGAGTCCTATAACAAAAGAATCTTATGGGAGGAAATGTTCAGAGTTTTTTATGGTCTGTTCTCTATTTCAGTGCCTGATGTAACAACTAGCTGTAATGTGCACAGTCAAGGTCATTGAGTAGAAATGGAGCCAGCAGCCATTTGTTCCAACAGTCCTCTATTTCTTCTCAGGTCTTACTGAATTCCTAAAAGATTTTCTTCCCATTGTTTAACAGAGGCTGTGTGAGGTCTAGGAGCTGTCTCTTTTTTTTTTTAAATTATTTTTTATTTTTTAATTTTTTTATTGCTTTCTTTATAATTTCTTATTCTTTGTTTTCATTACCCCTACACACTTCAATTTCTCCCACAGACTCTATGTACAAATTCTCTGTGTCCCAAATGGATAAAAGCTGCAGACATGCATACAAATTTTTGTCTTTTTTATCCCCCATTATTTTATGCACCTTCAAAATTTAATTGCCTCTGTTGGACTTTCTCTAGTGTGCTCCAAAACAAGAGTAAATTTCTCTAACTTAACCTTTCTCAAGCCAAGAAAGCTGGCTAGAAGATATGATGTATTTTGCCTCTAATTTGTGTCTCCACACCTGTGAGTTCTTACAGTATTTTTGTGAGATGTAATATTTGGAGCATAGTTTCAGACAGTTTAGCATTATCACCTTGGTGAGACACACTGAACCTCAAGTCTGCATTGCCTGTTTTATCTGAGTAAAACATGAGTCCTTGAATTTCATATACATGATTTTTTTAAAAACTTCCTCTCACTTAGGCTTGTCATTGCTTCTTATTGGAAACATCTGAACACACCAGTATGCCATCTTGGAAACTTTCCAAAGATCCTAAACCCAGACCAGCAGTTGCAAATTTAGCCTGGAGTCGGGGCTCTTCCTTTGGCAGGACAAAGGGAGCCAGAAGAGGCTTGAGCACCAAAGCCAGTCCTGTCTGTTCCCTCCTGGGAACATGGTTCTTTGCTCCATACCCAGAGAGGTGACAGGAGTGAGCCACTAGCTGAGGCTACTGGGAACCACACAGGAAAGGGTGAGGAAGTCACTCAGTCTGAATTTACACTATCAAAATTAAGCAATACCTCTGACAAGTTCACGATATTTAGACCAAATGAATTAGTCCAGTTTTTTTTCAAAGAATGGATTACACTGGAGTAATTATGTTCACTCAGCAAGTATGCATTTTCATTACTAGTTGCTATGATTATAATTTGCCATTGTTTTTCTGATTATTTCATGATTATCATATATCTCTGTCAGAGATAAATTAAAAAATGGTATTTTCAACATGGAGTTTGGAGTCCTGGTTAGAAAAATAACTAAAACTTTTCAGACTTAGCCAGATCAGCCCAATCTTTAATCCAGAATTTAAAAATAGATAACTCTCTGTTTCATTTTCACTTTCCCCTGGAAATAACCATATAACTAAGGTATCTTCCAAGCTGCTGACATCCTAAACACCTACACATGTAAAATAGGTAGTTTATAAAAGTCTTTTTCCCATTTCTAAAATTAACTACACCTGTTCTTATTCAGGGAAGTGAGTGCCATTAAATCATGAAATTGCTTATGATAAAACCAAAGAAAGTGTGAGTGAAAACGTAAACACAATGAAGACTCGATGGTGCCAAAATTAAACTTATATTACACCAGCTGATAGCTAGCTGGAAGTCAGAAATATAATACATTAAAATAAACATTTTTGAGATTAATCTTTAGCTATCTGGCAGAGCATGAATTAAAGCAAATTTCAAACAATGTCATCAGCAGTTTAATTCTCCTTCCCTTACACCCTCTTTCATTCCCCAGCTATATACATGCTTTTAGTTGAATTGCAAACTAGGGATGGACTTTCAGGTGGTAGCCAGTGGACCAATGTTCACATGGCCTGAGTTGTCCAGACATCACGAAGCACAGTATTTTAACAGGAAATTCCCCAAGCCATCTGGAAAAGGAGTGGGATTTTCTGTCATTTGCCAGCCATACTGCTTTCTGAATAGAAAAAGAAAGTGAGACTTTGGAGTTGTTTGGGTTTGTTATTTATCTCAGTTTGTAAGGAAAAAAAAAGCCATTTGCTGTTTGAAATTCAGGTTTGTCTCAAAGCTCTCACTCCTGTTTATCACCTACGAGAAAGCTTTTTGGTTTTGTTGCAGAGAGCTGCATGCCAAACAAAATTGAGCAGTGTTTGGATTTAATATTAGAGCAAGGGCAGATAATACAGAAAATAAAAAGCCCTCCCCTGTTGTGCAAGATATACTTATATGGTTCTGTTCACTTGAAAATCTGTTCTCGTTGATCTTAGTCTGACTCTCGGCAGGGTTTCCTTGGTCAAGGAGGCTAAAATTGATTCAAGACCCAAAGCTCTTCAGCTAAGTGTTGACAAAACCTAGAATCCAACGTTCCTGTGTCAACACACTGACTTTCTTGGATCTTCAAACCACATTTTGCTGTATGACCAAAAATGGAAAGTGGATTGCAATGAGAAACACATGGCTGAGAATGGAATTTCAAACCGGGGAGAAGAAAGGAGGAGGAGGAGGAGGACAGAGATTGAGAGGAAAAGAGCAGAGGAAAGTAGAAAATGAAAAGAGAAATTAAATTTAGGCCCCTCTATTAAGAAGAATACAAACAATGTACTAAACTCTTCTGGTGACCTTCCATGGGAACCTGATAGAGCTTTATTTTTATGACTTCTCCCTATTGCATTTATTTCCTTTTACTGTTATTTCTATGATATGTTAGGCTTTAGATTTAGAGATAAACTGGGAAGCTACAAATTTTGATTTACCCACTTTCCAAGGTATTCCAAAAGGGTGTGTGATATATTTGAAAGCAGGAGCAGTATAAATGAAGAGTTTTGGCTATGAATCTGTAGTTCAAGGCTATTCAGAGAAATGTCTGAAACAAAAAACTCATCCAATTAGTTCATAATTAAAGCTGACTGAAGG
The DNA here is from genome assembly GCA_011076525.1 of Nettapus auritus. Taxonomy (NCBI): domain Eukaryota; kingdom Metazoa; phylum Chordata; class Aves; order Anseriformes; family Anatidae; genus Nettapus; species Nettapus auritus. The sequence goes on along the minus strand of CM021768.1, from coordinate 62,521,224 downwards.
ACAACAACAGCTCTGCTATGTGGCAACTTGTGAGGTCCAGAAATTTGGTTTTGCTCAAATATGGCTTTATCTACTGGGATTTTAAAAATTTCCACTTTTCATTCTGACATGGAAAAATGTTTATGGCTTTTTTTTTTTTTTTTTTTTTTTTTTTTTTTTTTTTTTTTTGCAAAATACCAATGCATTTTTATGGGGAAGGGGAACAGACTTTCAGTGAGCTGTACTTCATAAGGCTCAGTTGCAAGAAAGGGCTGTGCTTGGGCAGGATCGCATCCAGCCCCTCCTGATACATGCAAAGTGCTCCCTTGCACCTAAAGACAGTGTTGGCCCTTGCTGGTGGCAGCTGTGGGATTCCTCAGATGGGAGCCATCAAGCCCACTGGCTCTTTGTGAAGCTCCAAGGCATGGCCGAGGAGTCCTGCTGAGTGACCATGAGATTCTGGATGTGACCAAGCATATGTCAGGTTGGTGAAGGTGAAAAAGTGTGTGCTGCAAGCCACCAACCCCTAGGAGCTGGGAAACCAGCCAGGTGATGAAAAGACTGTGGCTGGAGACAAAGTGGGGGATTGCAGGGAATGGAGTGATGTCCTTTCTAGACACCCAGGCAAATTCTGCTGTTTCTACACAGCTGAGAGAGATCTCATTGTATCTTTTATAGCTGCTGCTATTGCGTGTTAGGTAATCTTATTTTTATCAGGGCCACAGAAACCAGGACATTCTTGGCTGGATTGAGGCATTATGTCTCTTGCTTTAGCTTTCCAGACTGCATCATACAATGAAAAAGGGCAAACATTCACAAATAAGAGAGGCACAGGATTCACACAAAATTCCCTGTTATTGAAAATGACAGTACAGTGAAGATGTTACAATTATGTTGCTTCAGATCTAATAAAGCTTGAGAGCCCTAATCACGTTCCTTACTTTGGCAATATTCCCTGTGGATATCATGGGAACAGCATCTCAGTGGTAAGATTTCTAATGCAGTGGATCCTGTTGGACTGTGCTTCTAAATATACTATACAAAAACCCCGCCGTTATCTAAATCAATAACAAAGTTCACATTGATTTCACTGAGTGGTGATAAATGAGCTGATTATAAGTGATTCTTGATACATCAGCTAGATTTTAGAAGTAGAAGAGAAAATCTGTTTTCTACTGACAGATGCTTCTTCAAATGATTTTGACAATCTAAAGAGACTTGTATAAATGTAAAGAGAGTGGTTAAACACTAAAGTAAGTGTTGATTGGTGAAAAAAAAAATAATAGGGAACTGGAATAAATATTTAATGAGTTGTCATTGCTAGATTCAATAAACTCTCCTCAGATTTTGATTTACAAAATTAACTTGATACCGAACTGGTCACAGTTATATGAATGTTAACCATTCTATGCAATTGTTTGTCTTGGAGCATTCCACATTTGTTTGCTTTCAAAAACAACAACAACAGAACTCATCTGTTTTGGATGACCTATTAAATACTGTAAAGTACAGACTGCTTTAAAAATAGCATAAGCTAAACATTGATGGTTTTTAATAAACCAGATTTAAACACTGAGTGAGTTTAATAAAGCAGATACTTAAGAAAAACATAATGAAAGGTGAAGATCTGTTTTCTTTTTATTCCATTTCTTAACCTCTACTCTTCAATTCTCTCTTTGGTTTGGGGTTTAAAATAAATTATTCTCTTAAATGAAGTAATAAGAGAACTAGAGTGAGGAGCCGACCTGTGCAAAGAAATTTATTGCAAATAAACTAACAGGCAGAGAGAAAAAAAGTTCCTATATTAACTACAAAACAGTAAGTGCTAAGACTTTAATAACTTTATTGCAATTAAAATGGTTTTCATAGAGTCAAAACACATTAGTTGCAAAAAATAAAAAAATAATAATAAAAAAATAGTTCTTCCACTTGGAGCCAAAATGGTGAAAATTTCAGTTAATCTAAATATATTTATGGTTCTCATCATAGTCTGCTCCCTCTGATGATTTGGCACCTTTCTGCTGTAACCAAACACCTTTAGACCGCATTCAGACTAGAGAGATTGTGATCGCATGTGCCCTGCTGCCCCCTCACAGTCTCATGTCTCTCATCTGTAGCTCCTGATATTCATGGGCCAGTGTGACCATGATGCTCTGGCACATCTCTGAGTGTCGGTGTGGAGGAGACAAGGGTAAACTGATGCCTCTGCTGTTGCATCCCCCACCGTGGGACTGTGCTTATGCACTGCCCAGTGCCAGCCCCTTGGGAAAGCAGGGCTGGGTGAGGTGTATCAATAATCAGCAAAAGTGGTGGAGGTCCTCTGCTGTGCCATAAAGGACTGTGTCTGCTTAACAGGACACAATACCTCTCTTAAAAGAGACCTCCTTAATTGCCTTCTTCCCAGCTTCTACAATTTGGGCAGATGTTTGACTTCAGATTTTATGAAGCTTTGTCACCCGTTTGCATTAGTAATTTTTGCAGCTGCTCCTGAATTTTTGCCAGCACTACCAGGCCTCAGTAAATGCAGAGAATTTTCCCCAAAGCTTCTGTCCATATTGAAAACAGCCTTGCACTCTGAATATTAAAGCAGAATTGTATCTGGCAAAAATGCAGTTTCAACATGAAATGAATTAGAAAGGAATATTTTTCAGCTATCATTTTACTGATTCCTGAAAAAAAAAATACTGAGAGACATACACATATTAAATCTAGATTAAACTTGTATGGGAACAATAGTGAAAAGGGTTTATTCATCATATAACAATATTAAAGTATTGTGTAAAGAAGCTCTTTAGAGACAGAGTATTGTATAGCTATAAAGTCTGTAAACAATTTTATCTTGACAAGTGTCGTGTGAAGGAAAAGGAGAGTTTTGTTTTGTTTTGTGTGCTTGTGGATGGATAAGCTCCCACTTACATTATTTATGATCTTTATGAATTTTCATCAGGAGTGACCTCTTTTTATCACATATTTTTGAAAGTTATAATTTGCAGCTATTGGATGATAGCACAGTAGTACAGTTACAGCACACTTTTAACTGTTTTATTTATTTCTCCAGTTTACTTTATATCTAAGGGTGGAACTGAAAATTCTCCTAATGATGACAGTCAATTTAGGGCCACTGGCATTAATGGAAAGAGTTGATTACTCTTTTCAGGTGACTCTGAGAAGTGACTGGAAGATTAACAGATGTGTTTTTTCGCTTTATGGAAAGGAAATTTTATAATTTATTTCCCAATTTTAAGATTGTTTGGTTGTTAAAACAGTTGATATAAGAAACAGAGTAACTCTGCTGAAAAATATGTTACTGAGGTTAACTAACCAAGTTACTCAACACAGTTTTATAATTAATATATTATTTTTGAAAAAAAAAAAAAAAAGGATTTGTACATCTTTGTCAGTAAGGCAGTCCATATGGCATGAGTGTTTCAGCTGAATTTCTGTTCCTGTAAGTAGGTGTATAACTTCTCTCTTAGATATCCTATCCAAGTTGCAAGTTTGGGGTTCAGTGCCTGAGAAAGGCTTAATTCAGTGTCTGAGAAAAAAGCTTAATCAAGCTTTCAAAACATGGATGCAAAAAATTTAAACGCATTCACTTTTATGGTGGTATCAGTACTCTATCTGAACAAAAGTTGCATTCTTACTTCTGTGTGTGGAAAACCATTTTCTATGCTCCTATTTTTAACAATGTGCTCCAAATATCTGTATTTTAAGTGCAAACATGTGTTTGCTGAGAGACAGCATTATAGTTCTTGATGCATTTCACCTGTTCACTGTGTTATTCTGAATTCAAGAAAATTTACAATTGCTGTTTTCAAGAAACAGAGAGAGAACCTCACTTCAGGAAAGATAAACATGCCTGTCAAGCTTATGCAAGGAGGACAAGGGATGGCTTTCTTCTTGACACACAAGGCGAAGCACAGATGGACCTTTCCCAGAAAATACAGCCCCAATCAGAGCTGTGAACAAGAAATCAATGTTCCTTCTCTTTAACACTGTGCTTAGAAGAAAAAGAAAAACTTTTTCCAGCCAAGTTTTGATAGGTAACTCTGGGAAATTCTGTTTTCAAGGCAGGAGTGGTTTGGGGAGTTTTGTTTTGTTTTGTTTTAATAGTTCACTGTGACAAAAATCTTAATGCATTAGGGAGTGGCTCTTTCTGGAGAGGAAGATTTTTTGGAACTGTGAAGATGCAAAAGTCCTGTATAGTATCACTGCATTGATTCAGACATCACTTTTGACCAGCCTGTGATAACATGCAGTGATGAATTTCAAGTGTCTGTTTATACAAGATAATCTTGTTGTAGGACATCAGAAGAACATGACGCCCTCCTCAGCCATGCACGGTTCCTAGCCTCTGAGTGGGAGTTCGTGTGTCACTTTAAGCCTTGCTGTCTGCTGGGTGGAGCAGCTATTTCTCCCACTGCAGCCACCCCTGAATTGGGCATGGGGCTCGTTAAATAACCCCACTCCTCATCCCGAAGTGGTTAACCATTGAGAACGCTCAGGGCAGGACCTCAGGGCTCAATTGGAGGGGGATGCAGCATGCAAAACAGGAGGTGTTTGTCCTTCCTCAGGATATTCAAATATTGCTAGCTGAAACAGGCAAGATATAAATGTCTGCTGTGTCTTCAAATTATGGGAAAGGGGGAATGCAATGGAAGCCTTGGGCAGATTAATTATGACTGGGCTCACATAAGTTAATCACTTATTTTTCTAGATTGTTTTTATTTAAATAATTTTTATTTAAGTTTATTCTACCTGGAAATAGCACAGAACCATTTTCATATTGATTCTCCTCTGGTGACATATATAACAACTTTTGCACATCATAAATTGTATATCAGTTCAATGAGGGATCCTGACCATTCAGTTTTTGAAGAAGAGGCATTTAGGCTAATCTGATTTGAGTATTATGAATTTATTTCTTGAGGTGTTTTTACATAATATGGTAAAGACTGAGAAGTAATTTTCCTCCTAGTTGTATGAGAAATGTACAATTTATGATAAAACCATACTTTCTAATTTTTTTACAATTTTTTTTTTTTCCCCTTTTGCAAAAAGGTTTTTACAAAATTACTTTTTAATGCATTTGTAAAGAACTTGGAAAGCATGGAAATTGATGTTGTAAATTCAGACTACTCATAACACAGCAAATGCCTTACACCTCTTGAAGAACTGCTCTGAGCTGCTTGAGGAGCTCCTGGGAAAGAAACAGAGCGGCTATTCGCTCTAGCCACACTTTTCCTTGGTGGTGACACAGAGACTTTTTACTCATACAGCTGGACCATGGCTGGGGAGGTGGTCGAGTGTGCAGCTGTGCTGACTCAATGCTGAGCTGTGAGGGTCACACTTTGCAGTTTCCTCCTTGCCACCAGAGAGACTCATCACCTGGCATACCTCCTGGAGAGAACAGAGGCATCCCAAGGCAGGTTGTCTGTGCAAGGATGCTCACCCAGGACTGAGAGCTCTAGTGCCACATTGGCACTATGCTGGGCTCAGGTCAAGCAGCCTGCAACCACAGCTGTACCACTTCCACCTAACACTTGGGTGTGCAGGGTTGTTTTTGTGCTGTACACATACCTTTTGGTAGCCCCGTATGTTTCACTCATCAACGTCAGTTCATGTGGCTGTCTGCCTCCTTTAGATTTTCTCTCTGTCTGTCTCCTCGTTCAGCTCCATGTTTTCTTTTCTCTTTCTCTTTTTTCTTTTTCTTAGAAAGCTAAGTTTGTGGTGGGCATAATGGAATGAGTTAAAAGGTGCCAAATTAAATTAGTCCACAAATCTGGAAGAAAGCCAGTCAGGAAATAGGAATTGCTTTTATAAGAGAGCATGAGAGAGAGGGAGACTGGGAGGATCTGTCTGCCTGTGTGCATGTGCAAATGGAAACTGTGCCCCAAAACAAAATTAAATGATTATAAATGCTTTGGAACAAAGCAACATATGTATGAGTGATTTCTAATACTTTTCCCTGGAAAAATCACTTGTTTGTTCATAGGAACAGCCAGATATACAGCACTTATTGGGAAGAGGATTAATTTCTGCACTGGTATTTTGTATATTTAAAAGTTGTGTTGCTATGCTGATCCATGAATGAGCTACCATCTATACCAGTTAACTTGATGTAAAAGTGTGTAACAGAAATAAGGGCAATGTATGCAACACAGGAACTACATAGTAATGGTCTACATTACTTTAGCTCTCCTCTGTGTTTAGTAATGCAGCAGCCATGAGGAAATCTTTCCAGCTACAGCTTGCCTTTATTTTACAAGTTGATCTCATTTCATTTGCTCATGTGACTTCCAGCAAAGTTAAATCTGTAGAGGCTTCCTCTCACTTCATTTTGTCCTGAACTTAAAATAGTCAAAAACCTTTTATATGTCTTGCAACAGAAGACAGCCGTGGTGGCTTTCAACCAATTACATCATGATTATGCGGTAATCTGTGTTTTCTCTGTGTTCAGGAAAGTAATTTATTTATTTTTTTTGCTGCATTTATTTTTTTGCCTGTTATGGTAGATTTATGAAAGAAAAAGGGGCACACTTTCTGCTTTGTAAACTGAGTATTTTGTTATATTAGGGGATTGCCAAAGTTCTCCTAATATATTTTGTGTTGGACTACTGTGGGAAACTGTACGAAGTGGAATACATTTCTTAATTTCTCATGATTACTAATCTCTGAAGAAAAGTCTGAAGTAGCCTCTACAAGCTTATTCTCAACACTAAACATCTATATGAGATTATAACTCTGATAAATTTACTGTATTCCTTTAATTCACCATTATCAATGGCATACAATGCATTGGAATACGTCATTTGAAATATTTAAATTGTGGTTATTAGGTGTGTTTTGAATCATTTGGATCATGTGCTTCTACCGGAGGTCTTCAGAGTTCTTTACAAACACTGACATACGTTTTTATTCTATAATATAAGTCACATCATATTTATTAGATGTATTATACTTCTTGTATTAGTACACAGTAAAAAAAAAAAAAAAAAAAAAAAAAAGGCTAGAAACCAGGAGAAACTAAGTAAATGACTTGACAAACCCAGAGAATAACTGTGTGGCCAACTTAACAACAAAAATCAGGAACTGCGATTATTGGACTGTTATTCAAAGCAATGAGCAGCTTTCAATTCTACATTAACATTTTTAAAAGGCTTGTTATTTTGGAGAGGGAATACATTTAAAAAAAAAAAAATAGGAAGTAATTTTCAGCTTCCCAAATCTGACGTACTTTTAATTGAAAGAACCATATGACAATGGGATATTTTGAGACTCAATAAAGATAAAGTAAGTGAATAGATGGGATAAGACACCATGCCTTTCAAAAGGGGATAGATAGACAGGTAGTAGCCCAAACAGGAGGTATCTTTCTGCTCTCTCCTTCCCGTGGTCTTCTCCAGCTTTTAGACTCCTAATGACATTGTACGCTGACCATAAAGAAAAAAGGTCACTTTCTTTACATGAAACCAGAAGTGTTTTCTCAGGCTGAGATGAGAGGGAAAGAAAAAATAGTTATTCAGACTTTTCTCATCTTTGTTCATACTGTAATAGATTAAGTGACAAATGTCAAGTATATTTGCAAACTATCTCATACTTAAGAGTAGGGATGGATGAAGGTCACTCAGCTTAGTTTAGATAAAAATCTGAAGTCTCAGAAACTGAATTCTAGACTGACTGAGCAGTAAAATGCAAATTGTTGAGAAGACAATTTGCTCTAAAAATAAAGATGTCCCTAAACAAAATGCTGGCAATTTGCTGGGTGGATGAGCAGTTGCTCCACTAAAAGGAGAAGTGCATATTTCAAAAGAGAAATCATTGCAGTGTTCATGAGAGGACCTGAGACTGCTGGGTTCATCTTAAGTATTGGCTTTCTACTCATGCTTCTCATCACCTTCCTTCTCAGTCACTTTTATTTTTCCTGTGAAGATCACTAATACAACTAAATGCTGAATAATTTTTTAAAGCCTAACTAAAGCTTCTGGCCTAGTACTTACTCACAATGGTTGTGGCTAAAATCCTTTCATGAATGACTCCAGAGCTTGGAGCTTCTTGAACTTAAAGAGGAAAAAGTTATAAAACAGACTGTGTAGCAATATCAAATAAGACAACATTGAAGTGTTGCAGAACGAAGACTCTCTTAATCTACTTGGTTTTGAAACATCATTTACCTATTTCACACAACTGGATGTCCAAATTCTGGGCACTTTGAGGAGTTTTGCTGTAACAGCACTTTTCCTCACTGACATCAAATGCGCCACTTCAATCACTGTATGGCAAGTGATAAAAGTAATTAATGTCTTACATGGTGTACAAAAGGAGTTTGTCCACAAAAAAGTAATATTTTTGAAAAGTACTTTGTGTTTCAAGGTTCCTTTTCTCCACCATACTGTTGCATCTATTTAGAAGCATTCATCCAAAGGGGCTAACTGTTTTGCATTGTACAGCAGCAGCCTTGGAAATGTTTCTAAAACAACCAAGTCATGTATTTGAGCATCTGGCTTCAGGTGGATCCTATGTTAAATCAGTCCTCTGAAGATGTCCAACTGGTGAATAAAAATCACGTAAACATATGATGTGTTAAGCATAGTGCATTTCTTATGGTGAAAGAGGCTCCTGAGTTTCTGAGACTGGGAGACAGATTGCATTTCTTTCAAATGAATACTTTACTTCCTTACTTAAATAGATAATGTTGGGAAAACCTCATATTCTGAACTTAATTTCAATTAATTATTCATGTGATTATTTTTCTTTCCTAGGTACCACTTTTCTCTATTCCATAGTCTGACAGTAATTAATATAGTTAACATGCCTGTACTCTTGGACCAAGGAAAACACACTCAACAGTGAACTTATTTTTTGTATGGCAATCAAATTTCAATAAATATAAAGAATTAATCCATTATACATTTAGACAAGCACAGAAACGCATTTAAGAAAATTCAGCTTCCTCTATGTTTCACACTCTTTAAACTCCAACTTGGCTTTAGTGACTTTTTTTCCCAACTTAAAACCTTGTTTGCCAAGATTGAAACTGAGTGAATTTTTATTGCACAGTTATAAACCATGGGAGAAGGGAGATTATATAATGGAAAAAAGTTGAAATAGCCTTAACTCTAAAAGTGTAAATAGCATACATCACCCATTAGACAAAAAAAGGTCGTCACCAACATTTTCAGTGACACATTCCTATAATACTTCAAAATATACCCAGGGTGCATTTCACAGGTGGACTCATTGAACATATTTAGGGAGTAATGACCAATAGGGAGGGCATTTCCTCACTGCTCATGACTGCTCACCTGGGGTGAAAAATATGGTGAAACTACCAAGCCTGAGCTTCACAAATCATTAACTGACAGGAAATGCCCAACCTGAAGGTCATCATTACAAATGCAAGCTGCAAAAATCCAAAGAAATAAATAAAACTAGTTAATATTTTTAGGTATTGGAAATGTAGTTGTGGAACTGTCTTTGATACGTTTATGTGGGAGGCCTTCTCCTTGGTTGCAGAGGGCTCAGCCATGGGAGTCAAGTGAAAAGCAAGTGTGATATTGACTGCTCACTTCCCATAGAATTCACAGCATAGGGAAAGCCTGATGGGTGAGACTGTGACTTTGTTCACAGAAATATATATCATGTGAAGATATTAGATATTAGGAAAACATGTTTGCAATGCTTATTAGATTTAATGTTAATTATGAACAGAAAAAAAAATAATAATAAAAAGTTAAAATACAGAGTCTAAAGGTCAGCTTCCAGTCTGGAATTCAAGCTCAAGTCTTATTGGTCAGTACCCTGTTAACGTTTTTCTGCAAGTGAAAATATTCTACTTATTGCCCCTCTGATTCTCCCTCTGAGCAAGTTTACTAGCAGCCAGTAGGTGGAGGCAGAATGAGGACACCTTGGAGAAGAGAAACATTGGGATCCTGATGACATTCGGAGCTTTGATTCTGGTAGCCACATGGACGTGCTGATGCTCCTAGCTGTACAAGAGGAGAAGAAGGCAAAAATGCCAAGGGAGATGTCAGCTTCATGGAATAAGCTTTTTTTTTTTTTTTTTTTTTTTTTTTTTTTTTTAACCTTAAAAAAGCAAAGGCTTTTTTTGATTGTGCCTTTGCATCCTTTGCATACTGGGATGGCAGTGGGTCTCAGTGATATCTATCTCAGCAGATCACAGCCTCCAATATCCAATATTTTTCAGTATAAATTGTAGAGTCGAATCTTCTGCTGTTTCTATGACTTAGATTGGAATACCATCTGGCAGCAATATGAAGTACAGTGCAGTCATTGATTCTGGTGAGAGATCACACTGAAGCGTAGGAAAGAACCAACAGAAAAGATATGAAAGGAAAAAAAAATGTTCTGTATCAGTACAGGATAATACAAGATCCTTGGGTCTTGCTACTGTCAAGATATTCTCAGACATCAAAATCTCTCTAACAAAGTTTACAGTAAGCTTTCTTGGTTCTCTCTTATGGTTAAGTTTTATGAGGGTACTGTTCATGAAAGAAAACATAGTTTTGAGAGAAAGAACCAGGTTTCTCCTACCGCAGGAAACTATTTTCCTTTGGTGGAAGATGACTATTGCCATTTACAAATGCATAGTAATGAAGGGGAACAAATAACATTCATTATAATTCTCTTGAACCAACAATCAGAGTCTGTTTAAAAGTCAAGCGTCTAGCAGTACATGAATTAACTTGACAGAATTAGGAAAGTACTATGGAAAGTGGAAAATGTAGTACATAAATGTAGTACATAAAGCTAACTCTGTTTTCTCAATTCATACTCCAATGCATTTGTATAATTTCTATACATAAATGAAGCATTGTGTAATCTGTGTAAATCATTTAAGTACTGGGAGCTGTAGTATTTAGAGCATGAAGTGTATGGAGCCAGAGAAAAAGCTTGGAAGAAATACTAACATTAATGTGACAACTGAGGAGTAATCACATATCTTAACTGTCTGTAAAAGAGAAAAAAGTTAGCTGTTACAAAAGAGATGTTATAACACTTCCCTTTTTAAGAAATTTTGAAGGTAATATTCATTTCTTCATGATTGTGTAGTATTATGCATCAGTCTGTGCACTAATTCAAGAGTGAACAGCTTTTGATGCTTTATTGTTTTTCTATTATCACTTCATAAATAGGATAGCAAAGTACTCAGGCAATTTCACATAGCTTTTGTTAGCATTTGATCTCTAATTAAGTAAAAATACTTTTGTAATAGTCCTTTGCTTTGAATATATATATATATTTTTAAATTAATTTATTCAGGTTTCATATACAGTGTGTTTTAAATGCACTTTTCCTAATGCTTTCTGTGTTCTGAAAGACAGTGGTCAGGACAATAGGAACCTTAGGTTTTGTTCTTTAAAATAAGTCATCCTTAAGGGGCCTCAGCTCGTGAGTGTGTTCAGAAAGCAAGTATCCAAAGGCCTCAACCTTTGAATGTTTTTTGGGGAAAGAAAAAACCTCTTGGAAAACTTTCTTAGGTTACAATGCACAAAACCCTTTCCTTATTCAATATAAATCTTCTAATTTGAAATAATGGAGTCTTTACATGCCTGCTCTTGTCCAGTAAATATGAATAACTATTATTTGTAACAAAACTGTTTTTTTTTTTGACAGGGCATTCAAAAACTATGAAACTAAAACAAACAAACCACAACAACAACAAAAAACTAAAGACTATGTACATACAACAACCTCACATAAGAAAAGAATGGATCCTCAGTAAGTTTTGGTATGAGAATATCCAGAAGCTTAAAAATATGTTGATATTCAGTAAATCAAATCAGTTTTGCACGTTGCAGAAAGACTGATGTTGAAAGAATTGGAAATAGTCACTTCATAACGTCCACTAATCAACTGTCCTCTTTGAGGGCTTTCAGATGGTCCCCCTTAAAATCACATTTCCTTCTCCTTGGATAACTGCAGTCTGCTCTTCATAGACTGCAATTCTTCTTGTTTGACATCCACAATATGAGCAGTGGTCCAGATATCTAATACAAAACAACAGAATAGCAGTTTGTGTGGGTAAGTAAAGAGGGACACCTGAGCTGAATTGCCTTTAAGTGAGCTAACTTGTGAATTTTTCTCTGGCAATGTTATGGTAATTTAGTCTCTAGCTTAGCTCATCAAAGGCTTACCTGTTGGGTTTCAAGAATATACTGATTCAAAAACCTTGTCTTCTTGGTTATATTCATAGTTCATGTGAAGAACAACCACTTTCTCCAGCTTTTGGCAAAGTATGAAGTACCACTATTCATTTCCAGGCCAGGGATATTTGAAACTTAGTTGTTAACAGCCTAATAAAAAAATTTCTCTTGAAAAATTTGGAATATTGTTTCAATTTATAATTCACATTTATGTATTAATAATGACTCCAAAATTATAATTTCAGTGCATGTCATGACTGTAAAGGCTGCCTGACTGTAATGAAAACTCGTGTTAGATTTTTCTAGGGTATAGATATGAATATGGACTTCTTACTTGTTCTTTTTTAAGAGTATGAGGAACAAGGAAACTAATTCCACTGACTAATTTACAGCTATGTTTTCTATAGCAGACAGCTGCTGAGAAAGCAACAATCCACTCATTCACTAACTAGAGAACAGATTAATCAAGAAATTGTATTTTTCCCCCGATATAAGGCTACATAATCTCCAACAGAAAATGATAGGTAGGTCAGAAATACTTTTTCTAGTTTAGGGGATTGCCATAGGACAAGGCGGTCCTACAGCAAGTAGAACATTTCAAAGGCAAAATTCTTGTTAGAGTCTTGGCAAATAAAACATGAGCAGCCTCTGCCAAGCATCCTGTGTCCAAAGGTGCCTAGCATCTTACGCAGAATGAAACCTAGTGAAACTCTGAATACCTTAGCGAGCTAAAGAGGCTGTAAAAAAAGTAGTGTTTATAACATGTGCTTTGTGCCAGACATGAAAATGAATCCACTTGTTCTCCCCTGGTGCAAAGGATAAAGAGGGAATTCATGGCAGTGAAATAAAAGAAATTACCTCAGACTTTCAAATTTATATATATATATATTACTATTATTATTTATTATTATTATTTAAAAAATATATGACATCAATTAATTACATTATGGTAACATTACATTATGGTAATGTTTATCAGTGTTACATTTCAGTGGCAGTTCTGGCTCCGTATGATTTAAATCCAAAGTAAATGTTTAGACCTTTTCAACAAAAATGACAGAATATACTGTTTCCATTAAAAAACAAACAAACAAACAAAAAACTGCAAAAGTCATATAAACAGCTTTACAGACTCTGCAGTCACCTATGTATGATTCCGTAAGTGGACCAAAGGACCCTGTGTGAGGGTCCTGGACCACCCTTCCGCCCTTGTCCTTCCTCAGCTGGCACTGCAGCCTGTGCCAAAATGAGTGGGCAAGCCTGCTAGGAGCTCTGCAGTGCTCAGGTAGCCTGTTCTCCAGGGAATTCCCTTTTTCCTTTAGCTTTAACAATATTTTTACCTTTTTAATGCTATTTATTTTTTATTTTATGTCTTTATTTTATATTTCTTACATTTATTTTATTTTTATGTATATTTACATGTATATAACATTTTCTTTTATCTATTTCTATCATGTATCCAGTAACAGAACACACAAAAAACCTCAGAAACACAAATGTTCTTCTCCAACAGGAATATATTCATAGCAATATAGCTTGTACAGAATCACAGAATCATTAAAGTTCTTCTTCTCTTCTCCAGACTAAACAATCCCAGTTTTCTCAGCTGCTCCCCACAAGACTTGTGTTCCAGGCCCTTCACCAGCTTCGTAGGCCTTCTCTGGACACACTCCAGGGCCTCGATGTCCTTCTTGTACTGCAGGGCCCAGAACTTCACACAGCACTTCCTCTGTGCTTTACCAGCCAGGAGAATGAAACTACCCCTTGATATTCAAGCAGACAGAGTGAAAACAGCACAAAATTTGTGAGCAAATAAAACAAAAAATCTGCCTTCGTCGGGCAGCAGCAGGGAGGCTGCAGACCAGGGGCAGGCCTGAGGTATATGCGCACACATTATGCCATCTAATTTCCCTATTTAGCTGTTGTTCACAGTGTCAGTAACATGCTGACTACATCTTGAAGATCAGCCTCCTGAGCAGTGTCTTAATATCTGTGCACAAAGATCTCATTGTAATGAAAAAAAAAAAAAAACAAAAAAAAAAAAAAAAAACACAACCAACAACAACAAAAATTAAAAATAAAATAAAAAAAATAATAAAAAAAAAAAAAAACAAAAAACACCTTTTTTAAGATCATGAAAAGCAGCATGCTTACACAGAGGAAGAGGTTGCAGATACTGTCAAGGAATTATTATTATGAGAACATAAATTTGAAAACTTAGAATGTCTATTTTATTTACTGGGTAAGACTAAGATGCTCACAGTGGTTTTAAAGGTTTTTGTGGGAGGGTCTGGTGTCTATGTACAACAGACCTATTCAAGCAAATCACCTTTATTGCTGTTAACGACTGTAGGTCCAGAAGAAGGCAAGAAGCTGAGCTGATCACTGCTCTGGGTCTGCTCAGGACAATGGTCACTCTGTCTCCTCATTCACGGGGCTGGAGCTCTGCAAATGAATAATCAATGCTCAAAGATCTCTCTGTAATGAAAAAAAAACTCTTGTCCAAAGCAGCGCTGTTTGTCATTGCAGCCAGAGAGGTTAGCAAATTCCCCAGGTGGGGTCTAGCGAACTATGATGGCATGGTCCTCAAAGGTCCTGGTGCTGGTGGCTTGCCCTGGCTCTGTTGCACGTGTAGTTTGAAGACTGGAGCATTGGTTTGAAATCAACACCAGCTACTGCTTAAAATCAAAATGTAAGGCTGTGAATGTGCTGTCTGAGGAAAAAAGTACCAGAACACGTCCACTAGGTTGCAATAACTAGATATTCTTGCAACAAGGATCTCTGACAGAAGGGCACACGGGACCTTTGTGCCTGTGAAATCACCTCCAAGTGAATCTTGAATTAGCTGGCAAAATCTCTCAGCTAGATTTCCTCTGCTTAGGGTTGATTTGCTTTGATGGAAGTATGTCATGAAACATATTGTATAAACCATGCTCTAGTGGGAAATATGAATATATACTGTCTTACAATGCATTTATGGTATTTTGAAGTAAAGTTTTAAGGACGTGTTAAATGGGCTTGCCAACCGTGTCCAGTCTCTCTATCCCTTTCTCCTTTTGTTAATGCATGCTAAAGGTCTGAAACCTGTGCTTGCTACCTCCTTTAGGGGGGTTAATTGTCCCACTGCAAGGGAAGTAAAAAATGAAAATAAAAATCTTCTGTCACTCTTTTTGTGCACTTTGTATTTCTTAAATTGCAGCTTTGGCTTTATGTTGCTGTTATGAAAGCTCTTTCCTCACTGAAGTAATTTCTATTCACAGAATCACAGAATCACAGAATGTCTAGGTTGGAAGAGACCTACGAGATCGCTGAGTTCAACCTCTGACCTAACACTAACAAATCACCCCCCATCATAGCCCTTCTCTGGACTCGCTCAATCACCTCCATGTCCTTCTTGTAGTGAGGGGCCCAAAACTGAACACAATACTCGAGGTGTGGCCTCACCAGAGACGAGTACAGGGGGACAATCACTTCCCTGGACCTGCTGGCCACGCTGTTTCTTATGCAAGCCAGGATGCTGTTAGCCTTCTTGGCTGCCATTCTGTCTTTACCAGTTTAGTTTTGTTCATAGCTACAGGCTTCTCCCTAATTTTTCTCTTCCATTCATCCCCTGTGCTCAAGCAATAGCTCTTGGAAAAAAGCTCCATTACTTTTGTTGTCCTTTTAGTTAAAAACTCCTGCTAGATGAGTGTTGCCGCTAAGCTGCTCACCAATGCCTACCGTGTCAGGAAGTTATCAGGGCAAGCACTGAGCCTTGCCTTTTTGAGACCCAAAGAGTGTTTGCTGACATAAAACACATCATTGCCTCTTGGTATGTTACTCCCCGTGCTAAAGAGTCATGCTGTGAGGGGCTGTGCACCGTATTTGCTCTGAGAAGCCATCAGTGCCATGGAGATGACAGTTTGCACAGGGCATGTGAATTGCTAGCGGACAAAACTCTGGTGGTCTGAGTCTGTTTAAAGCCTTAGGTCAGAGTTTCCATCTATAAACATTCTCTTGCATGTTTATGTTTTTCTACAGTTTGATTTATTGGAGGTGAAAAACACTGTATACTAACTTTTTAAAGCTAACTGATTAATTGTTGATAGAGGAATATGCTCATCAGCTATAACTCAGATGATCAGCATGTAACACCATATTAAGTTCATCTGCATGATGTACTTTTTAGTTAGATGTCAGAAAAGTGGCCATCAATTTTGTCACCTTTTGAAAAAAAATCAATTTCATAATTATGTTGTTGTTGTTTTAAAATATATGTCTCCAGATCAGATGAAATATCTCTATTACATTTCTGTCTGGATGAAACCTTAGAACTCATACACTCACTGGCTGTTCATCCACAGATTTTCTGTATGAAGAGAAATTTATTTGGGGAGTGGGTAGTCATTCCTGGGTCATCGCTCTAAACACACACGCATTCTGTGTCTAGAGTAAGACATTTAAACTTTGGGCTGCTATTATACTTCCAGTAAAATGATTCTGAACTCCTGCTTTTAAAATACAATAAAAGCTTCAAGTTTGTTTTAAAGTTAAATATATATATTCATATATAGCAAGTTATATATTCATATATAGCAAGCTGCTTTTATTACATGTACACCTACAGCGTACCTCCATGTATAAGGCAATTCACGGGCTACAGCAAGAGGTGTGGAACAAGCTGTGTGACTCAGTCACAGCTGAGTGCTTTGTTCCCAAAACAGAAGTGGCTCCACACCTGATGGTCAGACACAAAAGTTTCTGGGGGCCTGCCTTGTGCCCACACTTACCTGCCCAAGGACTAGATAACCAGTTTGTGTGGTGCAGCATGACTTTGATTTCCACTTTCCTGAAATGCAGAACTTCCTAACCTAGTAGCTAACTTGAATGTGGAGCAGACAACATTGTTGTTGCTGTTCACTCCCACACAGTTGAAGCTAAGCTCCAAGAACATAAATATAATGAAGTGATAATGCAGGGATGAATAAGATTTCTTTGGGTGTATCCAGCAACCGTTTGCTAATAAAAATAAAATCACCAAGAAATGTTGTTTTGAAATCTAAAATCATTCTTCTTATTATTATTTAAGTTGTTAATCTCCTGCTTTGGGAAAAAAAATAAATATTTTTATTTTTATTTTAAGTCCATTTGAGGGCAGAAGTGTGTGTTATTTATTTCATGATGTGTCATCTGATCAAAGGTACAAACAGTTTATGGCACTGCAATCATACATAGGAACCATCCAACATCAAAAAACAAACAACCTCTCTGACTTACTGTTACACTATTTGGAAGAAATTTAGTTCCTGGACCTGAAGTAGCAAGCAGGCATGAAATGTGGTATTGTTAAGTGGTGAATTTCAAACCTTTTGCAGGGGGAATCCAAGAGAAAAATGACCTCTGAGCAGCCAGAAATCACTGGCTGCCAACTTCTGACATCTGTACTTCTGGTGATGCTCTGAAATTCCTTGCATATGAGGTTGAGAAAACAGAGTAAATTAATAAAACAAACATAATAACTCTGCATTTCAACCCAGTTTCTTCATATTAAAAATAGTGAGCAGAGAGGTTTAGCATGGCAACTGTTTCTGAAGAGAACATGTTTTGCTTTGATCTTACTCAGTCCCAGGTTCAGCCCTGCATTCAAATCAGTCAGTACCTCCAGAGTCAAACTTTTATGCCATGACAAGGAAGAATTCCCTAGCTGACCTGATCTTGCATTCATTTAGTGTGAGATTTTTTTCAGTCTTGAGATATCTTTTACTAGTGACCCAGAAGTTTGGGGCCCAAATCAAAACTTTCACCACAATGAATTCTGCTCCAAGTGTTAAAACTCAATTTCTTTTTGTTCATGACTTTCATACTGAAGCTCAAATAGCTACAGGGAAATCCAGTATATAACCATCATTTTCCACTTTCTGCTACAAAGTTTTTATCTTTCTCTTTGTTTTTATGGTAGGATAGTTTCTGGTTTGAATTTTATCTAGCATAAAAACTGCCTAAAAGAGCAGACCTAGATACTATTCTATTATCCCTTTCAGATTTTGGCTGAAACTGAAACATGGAGGAAAACCAATTGTCCTCCTTTTTCCTGTTCTAAAAGATAAGTGTGACATGAAGCACATGCCTCTCTTAAACACTCTCGCATGTGCCTAGCATTTTTGGTCAATAAACCCAAGACTGGAACAAGGTTGAGGCAAGCATTATGGATTAAGGATTTGTCAAGAGGGCCAAATTCCAGGCAGAGGTTTCTTTGTTCCTCCAGAAGAGTTTATTCACATATTTTACTCCTCTTTTAATGTGTCTGCTGCTTTTCGGTGTTTAGCTGCTAGATAGTAACAGAATGCAGCCATGTTTCTGCCTTATATGTTCCCCATGCACTTCATCCCTTGCAACACAAACATTAAAAGGATGTAGATGCAGATGTTCACATTGGGTCTCCTTTGGTACACTGGAGGACACCATCACTTCTGTGTTTCCAGTGCTCCCAATGTCCCAGAACTTGCAGCTTCTTTGAGTCTTTTACATTTGTGTTGGTCTCAATGCGAATCTGAGGTTTTTAACACTTGAGAGCACCTAGAAGCAATTCCTGCCAGCAGAGGTGTTCCTGATGGCACTGCTTTTAGCCAGTCCTCAGTTTGGACCCAATGCCCATGGTTGGAGTGAGACCACATGTTGGCTCATTGTGAGCTGAGAGACAAAGCAGCATGGGTGCTACCCAAATCACAGAATATAAGGAGAAAACAACAAAGGGGTGGTATTGAGTGCAGCCAGATGAGAAGCAATTAATAAAAAATAAAAAAAAATAAAAAATAAAAAAAATATATAAAAAAAAAAGACTTTCACGTTGTTCTAGTCAGCTGCTACTTCATGCCTTGAGAGAAAGTGCACATATACTAAAAAAAGCCCTTTTGTACTCCGGGTAGTCCCTCACATTTATACATTTGTGTTGTTTTGCTCTGCTTCAGTGAAAACCTCTGTCTTCAAGGAGAGGCTGAATACGAGTTTTTTGTTGTGGCTTCTTGGAAAGCAGCCATCTTCTATTTGAAGTGAATTGTGTTATCCAAGCAGAATCTGTCCAGTTAGCATTTGCTGGTTTACCTTTGTTACCTGCCTAGGGATACCGGGAACACGCACACCAGACATTCATATGTCTACCTTCATCAACAGTTGATCCAAGTCTTTCAAGAGAAGACAGAAATTAGCCCATAATTTCAGCTAGATAAAGCAAACTGTCTTTCTATCATACAAAGGAAATTTCTTAGGTGGCTTTTAAATCACTCCTTTTCTAAGTGCCCCATTCTATTTTTCCTCTGCTAGTTTGATTTTTTTATTTTATTTTTTTTATTTTTTTCTCTGAAGAGAGAGGGCACAAGCTCTTCTCAAGGAGCAGAGAGCTCTGGGGCAAGGGAGCTGGGAATGCTCACATGAAGAAAGGTTCAGCTTTGCCTTCCAGTGCTTCCACTCCTGGGGATTTTCTGTTACTAAATAATGCTCTTAATGAGATTTAAGACTCTCGTAAAAAATAATTAAATTAACTCTGTTAAAAGATTGTTTTCATTTCTGACAGTAAGATGGGAGATTAATGATCAATTCATTGGCTTTCCCCTTCTCTCACCCCTTTAAAAATGTTATAAATATAGATTTAAAAGGATCTGAGAAAGGCAAGAAGTGAAAATTATGGAAAGACGGTGGCCTTGTTATATGTCTGAAGCACAGCCTGTGGCTCACCATAGGAAAAGCTGAGTTGCCAGGATTGACAGAGCTGCTTGCCTCATGCACTTCCTCATTGTTTTGTTTAGCTCTTCTCCCATATTTTTGCCTTTCCTCAGCCTTGACATCTGTATCATTTTACTTGTCCACTAGTGACATTGTAGTCAAAAAAATTCTCCTTGATTTCAGTCTCGTGAGGTGGTTGAGGATTAGTGTGCTGGAGGCAGAGACTTGAACAGCCTTGTCCGTGTGGAGGGGTTGGAGTAAGTAACTGTGCAAACCGGTCCTAGAGGGATCAAAACCAAGAACCAGCCTATGAAAGCAAGAAATCTCCTCACACAAAGGCAAGGAAAATGAAATAGAGTACTCTGAAAGAATTCAAGTGCCTTGAGGCTTGGATGACAGCTTAACACCCAGACAATGATATGAAGCATTGCCATATTCTAGCTGAATCCTAGCTACAGAGAATACGCGTGCCCCCATGTGATGCTGTGACCAGTGCGCTGACCTCACTGTCCAAGGAGAAACAGTCTGGTAGGAGAAATAACAGAATAGACCTGTACATATATATGCCATTAATGCTAGGTGCTGACAACAGTTTCATTTTATACCAACAGGATCAAAGAGTGAAGTTTAAGTTGCAGTTGGGATATCCTGGAGAGCAAACTAAGCCTGCATATTTTGCACAGGTCATAAAAATTGCCATGGGACAAGGTATTTTAAAAACTGTTATGGGCAGCTGACCTGGAGATGAGACTCTGCCTATCCATTGCTCCAACATGACTCTTTCTTATTCAGGGTACTGAGCAGCTCTTTCCTCCACTGCACCGTTTTGCTGTGAGCAAAGTAGGACAAAGTAGGTCCCTTCCAGTATGGGATATTCTATGATTCTATGTCTGGAAGCTCAAGTTCTGATTTTGCCTTTCAAGCAATTGATAACGGTGTTCCGTAAATTATCCTGCCTGAATGAGTGTACAAATATATACCTACATATACAACATGTCTACCGTATTAGACTTCAAGTGAAATATAACGTTCATTACTTTTAAAATATCTCCCAAGAAGAGGTGGAAGCGGTACCCTACTCATACGTTTTACCATATGGTGAAATATGGCTACAATATAGGAGCAGGTTCTCTGCTCCTATATTGTAGCCATAAAGTTCAATGTAGGAAGTTGTACTTTAAAGAGACTCTTGCAGGTAATGAGCAGCTGGAAGGGGGTTCACCTTAGAGTGTGCTCAGTAGGTAGAATTCAGATACCAAAGGAATATTTCTTCTGTGGTTATTGAATGCTACATGGGACCAGAAGGAAATGACCCAAGAAAAATAACCTGATGGCAATAGAAATACTGAGGCAATAGAAAGCCCTACCAAAGCAGGAGGATTAGATAAAAGGATTCACCTGTGCTTCGCTTTTTAATAGCATCTACAGCTAATAATTAAATGAAAACAAAATCCTGATGATAGTGTTGTCTGTAACACCTGGATTAGATCAATGCATTTCCTGTTCCACACAGAGGGCATAAAAGGAGCAAACTGAGCTCAGAAGAGGGACTGAAGTTCAGAATGGAGGTTCTCTGAATTGGTACTGTGTCAATGTCTAGGCAAAATTTGTATGCTTTCTTATTGACTTTTTTCTTTAATAGAAGACAAGTTACTATTTTAACTCCAGCAAATAAGGATGTCTCCATATGCCTACTGGAATAGTAATTAGAAGGAAATATGATCTCCGTGCTGCAGCTTCTTATGGAGGATTCTGGTCTGTAAATTCTAAAACAGGTAGTCTCGATAGTGGATGTGATTCGCATACTTGCCTGAGAGTTCTCAGAAAAGGAAGAGCACTAGAGATAATGGGGACTACTGCCTTAAAGGGTAAAGCAAAGCTCTGTTTCTTACTCTGTTGTATTGCTTAGCAGAGTAGGTTTGCGTTATCAGTAGCTCTATCATAGCTAAAGGCATCATTTCTTTCTTTTGTATTTTATGATGCATGTATCCTCTGAGATACAGAATTCAAATCTCCTTCATATCCTCAATGTTTCATGTTGAAAACTGGGCACTGAGTTTTCTTGTATGTTTACTTTGGCCATAAAGTAAAGAAAGCAAATGAAATTCATTTCTGAGAGGAAATACTATTACTTCTGCTGAGAAAGGAAGTTGCGTGTGCTCCAAGAAGCTTTCTCAAAGCTAATTATCTCACCAATATCTACAGTCTTAATGGACAGGTCTTGCTTCTGGTCATTTAGGAGAAACCTTCAATAACACTGCTCTTTGAAGAATCTGCGTAATTTTATTATCACATCTAGGATTGCCTGCTGATTATTTAGCTGGTCTTTGAAGAGTTCCCCTCTCTCCAATGCCATTTCCTAGGGCTAGGGAATTTATTCATGAAGTGAACATATCAGTTTTGACACTTGTTTAATAAATGACTACAGATGCTACTGGCTGTTCTCTAAAGGTGTCTCCTGCAAAAATAATCCTGGTCTGATTCTGACTTTGCTTGCACCAATCACCTGGTAGCAAAGGTCCATAAAAACCAGTCAATTCATTTTTGACCAGTGTAGTCCAGAATGAAAGCAGTAGTTTATATCTCGCTTTTAATATTTCTGATAGGAATAGTATGTTCTTGAGTAAAACATTAAATGACTGATTGTTGGAGTTACTGACTAAAATGTCCGCTTATGTTCATTCTTTCAAATAACTTGTAAATTCAGTGTTCAAAAATTAAAGGTAAATTTCATTTAGCTGAATTAATACCATCAGAATTTCTCTGTAAGCAAAGGCAGCAACAAGACAGCTACCACGATATATTTAATAGTCTGTGTTATTGCTGGCATTTTCAAATAGTTACTTACAAGAAAGTTCATGTACCCTTCCTGGTAATATTTTGTTTGCCCCAAGGTATTGGCTGTCAGTTAGAACATATGAGGTCCGATTTTTAGTCATGGGCATGCCAGAATGCAATGTTTCCCTGCGCACACAGTTCTGCCTGTAACCAGTCCTTTGCATGTATCTGTTACTCAGTGAAATGGCAGTAATGGCAAAGACACAGAAATAACTTCATGTGCACACTTTTGAAAACCACACCAGCACTCTGAATAACGAACATTTATATTTATTCCAGGTTTTTTTTGTGTCATTCCTAGCACTGGCTGAGGGAGCAGGACAGAGTTGCACCGCACATCCAATGCAAGTAAGTCTTGGGTATAAGACCTGGAGATAAGACATGTCATTTTTCTCTCTAGCAGTCTTTTTAGCTTAAAATAAACACAGAGAAATAAATAATGTATAAATCATTTGGGAATATCTAAATATTAAGATTATAGATTCTTCAAGTCCTGTATTTTTTTTTTATTCTCTTTCTATATTCTGAAATACATACTTAAACCACATACATATCTAATTAATCCAGGCCAGTGAAGGCAAACTTCTGGCTGGTACACCAGCATTATCACATCTCCCTACTTGCTGGCTGCCCTTCCTCCTCCCTGCATCCTGGCCCTGCAGCTGGGAAGGCCGATCTGTCCTTGGATGTCTGGGGAATGGGAGTTTCTTGATGTGAAACACATTGGCATGAAATTGCTGATAGGATCTTCTGGTCACATAGGTAAAGTACAATCAGAGGAAGCTCTCTTAGGTGGAAAGCTTGCAGAGGTATGCAGGACCCGGCCTGACCACCCTGAGTCCTGCTGTGTCTGCAGTATTTAAATGCTAGTCTTGCAGCAGTGGGACAGGAGGTCCAACAAGCACCTCCTCCTCCCTTTGGTCCAGGGCAGTTCTTTGGTCCAGGCCAGGTCATGGATGAGGACTTTTGTTTGGCTGTGAGGGCACATCAGCAACAAAGCAGGGGATGTCATAATGTCATAAACTGAGGAAAATGAGCATACTCAAGATCCAGGCATCTTAAACCAGTGTCTCTAATGATAGCAAGAGCATATACTTTAAGAATATACTTTAGTTTAGGACTTCCCAGAACAGTCTCCTTCCAAAGAGGGTATTTCTATAGATGATGTAGACGTGTCATAGTATTTTTTGTTTATCTATAGCTGAAAAGAGGGTGTATTAAATTACTCAGTAGCTGCTAGGATAGACGGTTCCATATTGTCTTTATTAAATTACATACCGAAGAAAGTTTAAACCATTTCAGCAAAACAGTGAATCAAAGTTCAGAGCTGTTGCAAACTCCACTGATTTCAGCTGAGTTATATCACTTTCACCAGGGTTGAATTATTTGTGAAAGCAAACCCTTCAAGGCTATTATTGTGGTAAAAGGAATGGAATCCTACATTATTTAATATATGATATTGTATCTGTTTTTTCTACTTTAAGTCCTGTTCTTTACAGAAGTCTTTAGTTTAATTGGCTTCAAAGAAGAATTTGCCCACATTTAAGTTATCAAAACTTTAGGCAGAGCAGATAGGAGTGAAGTCAATTATTTATACTTTATTTTTAGTGGACCAAAAGGATGAGAATATAAAAGGCAAAAAGATTAACCCAAACTGTCTAACATTTTAAGGTCTTAAAAAAACCAAGATTAAGATATTGAAAAGCATCCAAGTAATAAATCTGCAGAACCAAAATACACAATTTTAATATTACAAAGAAACACAAGAGCTGATGGGCACAGATGCTAAGCTCAGCTGAAACAACTTTAGCAGCCTTTTATGTTTGTGGACTTTTAAAAATAAAGCAGTCAGATGTAATAAGCTGATGCAGTTTATTTCTCTGACAAACCCAGTGAGGTGCTAGGGGAGGGTAAAAGAGGTGGGAAGAAAAATGCTCCCAGCCTCCTGCCCTGTTGCTGCAAGCAATATGCAAAGCATGTGCTTTTCCCCTCTTGGATAAAGCAAACAAGTACAGTCAGATGTAAGTCTGTT
The DNA here is from genome assembly GCA_011076525.1 of Nettapus auritus. Classification (NCBI taxonomy): domain Eukaryota; kingdom Metazoa; phylum Chordata; class Aves; order Anseriformes; family Anatidae; genus Nettapus; species Nettapus auritus. The sequence continues at coordinate 62,496,510 of CM021768.1, read as the reverse complement.
TAACCAGAGTGTCCTGACTGAAGTCATAGAGTACCTAGGTACAATGAGCTGCTGGTGAGACCATGACCATCATCTCTGCCCTAGGAGAGGAACCAAGCTCCAGGTCCACCCAGAGCGGGACAAGTCCAGGGCAGAGCCCCACGTATGGGAGACCGTATAAGAGTGTGCGCCTCAGTGAGATTTATCTACTGCTTCTTCTTTCAGGTACAAATATAGTCACAAACATAAGCACTGGTCAGACACCTGAACTTTACCAATGTATATATATATATATTTTTTTTCAGCAGGTATGTTCTTGGGTTTTGTTTAAAATCATAGCTGCTGGCTTTTTTGTGTATGTGGAGGCAGGGTAACTTTTCATTTTATTCCTCTATAACCCCACAAATGTAATTGAAAAATGAAATGAGATGATGAAATGAGATTATTCTAATTCTGAAAACCAATAGAGCTTTCCCCGTATGTTGAATATGGTATTCTTCTGTAAATCCAATAGAGATAATTGTCTGCACTCAGCAGGGAAAATAAATTCAGCTTTGCTCTGAAATTTCTGGTTACATCCGGGACTGACAAAGTAATGCTCTATGAGTCAGCAATTTTGACATGGTAATGTATGGTAGATAGGTATAGTTTGAAGGATAGTGCTTACTTCCAAGGCACCACCTTTGCAGTCACTTTTCAGAGTAGAATATTTTACATATTTTCTTTATTATCAGGCTGGGAAGTGGTGGATCTTGTGTTTGCTTTCCCTCAAGGAACATTTCATGTGACAAAAACAAAGGAATCAGACACCTCACCCCACCATTTCTCTTCCTTGTAGCCTTTCTTTGTACTTCCTGCTGCCACCAAGAACCTGGTCATGTAGTCAAAGGAGCTGTGTCCTTTATCCTATGGTTGCAACTAACATTTGACAAAATATTTATCATTCTTCCTACCTACCACTACCATTCCTTCCTTTGTCACATTCCCATTTATTTGGGGAAGTAACTAGATCGAAGTACTTAAAAATGAAGGACCTATTCAGACCCAAGTGATGCATCACTGAACATGGCATCACATTTTCCTATAAATTTATATTTAGCCTCTGTACTTGAATATCCCACTTAAGTTATATGGGTAGCAAAAACTGACAAAGGTGTTAACAGATTGATTGGCGCAGTGGAGTAACTTCTATTTCATCCACGTCCTCCACCAGCTCTACATTTTCCATGTGGCTGGGCTGCCAATTCTCACACCTAACGGGTCAGCCCGTTATTTTCTCTTGCTTGAGAAAAATTCCATCGGCATTTCCAAACTGATGCTTGCACCCAGGCATTTCCTAGCTCACTGGGCAAGGGACTGGAAGGTGAAGGAGATCCCACATGACACAGTCTCACCAATTATTCTTGGAGGTGCTTCTTGCAGCCTTTCCAAGCAGTCCCAGAGCTCTTTGACTGTCATAGCCTTCTGACTGTTCTATTTCATAACTATTTTAGTTCCTACAGTTCTTTTTAATTACAGCAAAAGTGATGGCAAAGAAGCATGGATTTCCTTCTCTAACATGTTTCCAGCCTTATCAGGATCTCCTTCATGGGTTATTTCCAGACACTGCTGCCAGCAGAATGTTTTGAATAATGTTTTCCTTGTCAAAAGTATTCAATGCAAATCCTGGAGGCATTTGGCATTGACTGCACATGAGGTGGCTTAACACTAACAGATGAAAATCTAAATCCAATACAGTGCTGGAGCTAATGGCTCCAAAGAAAGATGTGGATATTCTGTCTGCTCCAGTTTGTTTTTTTGCAGTGCTAAGTGGTGCGATCTAGAATAGGTATGGTGCTTCCATGGGTATATCATATGGTCATAGATTATTAAGTTAAAATCTCAGGGATCTGTGTTTGTGAAATGAGTATTCCATCCCAGCAGCCCAGCCATTTTGGAGGTTCACCTGTGTATCCCATCACACCTTACGCTGCAGCAACAACAGGGAGAGTACATTTCAGGATTGCTGCCATGCCATCCAGCAGTTTTTGTTTGTTTGTTTGTTTTTCTCATTGACTTGGACTTGAAGCAGGGCTTGTCAGTCAAAGGAAGGATGCAACGGGCTGGGGGGTTGTAATTTTCTCTGCCTCAGTTTGCCAGAGAAGTATGTTAACTGTAGGGTGCAAAAAGGTGAGTTTGGAAAAGCCTGGAAAAGATAGAGGTTGATACATGACTGGTCTGGGCCATAGTCCTAAATGTTTTTTCAAGTATCAATGGAATTTTGGGTTAAAAATGTACTTCCAGTTGTTTAACAGTATCTGAGAGGCTCAGGACATGAATTGTTTTGTTAATGCCCAATTTTAGTCGTTTTTCCTGTGCACTGAGAAGCAACTTCTACCAGCCCTGCACATTTTTTTCTTTTCCAAGTATAAACTATAGAGCCTATAACATATTGATTTATACATGAAAAAAGTCATTTTTTAAGATGGATTTCCCAGATGCAAATTCAATCATCTGTTTAGCCAGGTGTGAGAATCTGTCAGCTGTATATGCAGGTGTCAATGCTTGAAAAATGATCCAGTTTACTCCTCCGTAAAGAGTCCTGCATCACCTAAGTCTGTCTTAAGCTGAGTTTTGAGTATTTAAGTGGAATTTGAATGGGGCTTTCTGTGCTGAAGGGCCTTAGCATAGGGCAAACGCTTCACAAAGTGTATGCACAGATGGGCAAATTTGGCGTCCCATAAGTGAGGCTGGGCTGGCAGCCCAAATCGATAATCTTGCCCCAGATGTGTCTCCTCCTAAAAAGTGTCTAGCTCTTGTCAGGCTCATTAGAGAGGGGTGGTTTTGGCTAGTTTGCCTTTTTTTGAGTGAAAACATAACATTTCTCAGTGTATTATGAACATTCCTAAACTGAAATATTTAATAACCTATGCTATCAAATACCTGACTTGGCTTTGCATTAGAAACAATTGCTCACAAACTGTTTATCTATTGAGTGAGAATGATTAAAAGAAAATAAAAAGTTCTTCATATACTATTTTTGGGCAACAAAATGACCTTGTTGCTATTTTAAATATTTCAGTATAATTTATATTAGCTATAATACCATCAATAAGGCTGCTTGAAAATTAAGTGTCATTCTTGGCTTGAGATACTGGGTGTGTTGTGGGACTGAATGCCATGTGCCAGAAAAAAAAATAAATAAATTAAAACCAAAACCATGGTAAGTAGATAAATTTATGGAGAGAGCAAGCAATGTAGGCCTGAACAACACAACAACTTCGGAGAAACAGCCATGCCTACATCTGGGGAAACATTAAAGTCCCTGTCAACCCCAACAGCTGTGAAGATATGGTGGGAAGAACAGTGGCAAGATGACAAAGCCATAGCTGATGCTGAAGATGTCATCCTTCTGCCTCGCAATGCAAGTGTTGGAAAGCTCTGGGGAGTGGATGGGAACTTGCTGGCATTTATGTCCCCATGTGTTGAAATATGGCAATCACCTCCCCTCTAAGAGAAGGCTAAGTTGTCTACCAAATTCTTTCACCCGTTTCCTCACCAAAAGTCTCTACCCAACTAGCTCTTGTCCTCCACATTCAACAAAATCTGACTTGCACTGGAAGAAGTAGAGGTGTTATGTACACCATGCCAGACAAGGGCCTTCTAAGGCATTAATGCTTCCTTATCTCTGCTAGAAATCCCTCCCCTGTTTCATCCCAGGAGAGCATTTTGCCTTTTTCATAGCTGCCTCAGACTGATGGTTTCATGATCCTCCTGCGCTCTGCTAAGACGATGTGAATATTGTGGGATTTGGCAGTGCTTCCCAGCTCCTGGGTCCAAGAGCAGGTCCTGGAAACATCCCAGCTCTGTGCTGGGATAGGATCTGGATGTGTACTTGAGACCTTTTCCTCCTACCTGTCCATACTGTACTTTCCATGGAACTAAATGCAGAAATGCTGGCCAAAACACAGCTTCAGCACAGTACATTTTGGCCTGTCTAGATAATCAGTGAACAGGATCTTGGAAAACACTGCAGTTTATATCAGTTGTTTAGACACAGCCATATATACTATATTATTTATATTTACCTCAGGTGTCTATAACAGATTCCATTCTTTTCAGCTGATCCTATTTGACATCTTTCTCTCATGACACCTGCATGACATGAGATTCTGTCACTGCTTTTTCTACAAAACAGCAAAATCCTATCTTTTTCCCTCCATTTAATCTATGTATCTCCTACTTTGTTTGTGACCTTCTCTTCTCTCAGGCTTCATGAAAAACCATCTGCTAAAATTATTTTTTTGTACTTCCATGTAACCTGGTTACTTTACATTTTGAACAAATCCACCATCAATTTCTTCATACACTATCAAATTTCATCAGCTTGTTTTGCTTTAATGTGCAATCTAGACTGACATGGTATAGCCAACTGCCTTCTTTGTATAGTAACCTCTTTGTAATCCTCTGCAGACGACAGTGCTTAAAAGGTTTTCTAAATCCAGTCCATTTAGTGATTTCCCTCTACTTTTAGAGCATCTACAGAAAATCCTACTTCTTTTGCAGTATCTTCAAAAATTGAAACAATGAGGATGCTAGGAAGTGTGGTGCACAGCTAAAAATGTTCATGTTCTTAATGAGCATATTAACCTGCTCCTAGAGCTGATCCTTTTACTGACTTGCAGTGCCAAGTCTAAAATTAGGACATAAATCCTTTGAGGGAGAGATGTATTGCATCATATTTGGAAGTGAGATACATTTGGTTTCCAATGTATCATCTTAACAAGCATAACTAATCACTTATAAAAGTCTATTGCTAATGACAGTTATTTTCTTACAGACTTATCCCATGAAGGCATAATTCCGCTTTTATTATTATTATTATTATTAAGAAATCTGAGAAACAATGTTTTTGTATCTCTGCAGTTGTCTCTATTTTTGCAAATTTGGTGAACCCCTAACCTTTTAGCATGCACAAAAGGCTTGTGACACTGAGATTTATGGTGCAAGCCAATAAAAAAAAAAAATACCTCTGGAGGTATGCAATATATTTGGGGGTTAGGAAAATAATAGCTTCAATCTATATGTGGCAAACAGGTTTTAATACGTTATTATTCCCTCAAAGAAAGCTTTAATTAAAATGTAGTCATGCATTTTATCTACAGAAAGTCTAGAAAGCATTTTTCCCTTGTGTTCACAGAAAAGGTGAACACAATCATAAATGCTTGTCACTACGCTATCATAAATACCCGTGAAACATTTCAAAAGAATTTTCAGGGTGCTTCAGACATGTGGAAGTAAGATACCATGTAAAATCTCACACAAAGCTCTGGATTCACAGCATCACCAACCCACTCAGACACTCAAGAGTAATATAAGAACCAAGCTGTGCTGCCATGAGATCACATTTTTTTTTTTTTTTTAAGAAAACAAACAAAAAAAGCACTTCAACTCCTCAAGATATTTTGCTTCTCTGAAACTTTCTCTAGTGTGAGTGAAGGGTGCATTTCCAGGGTGCGCTTCCAGTACCCTGCGTAAATGTCTTGTACCAAAACTCTGATTAAAGTCAATGGGAGTTCTGCGGCAATCCTGTTCATATAACGCACTTGGAGTCTGAGGCTAAAAGTCTGACTGCTACATGTTATACATGTAGGATTTTTAAGAGTTTTTTTTTTTTTTTTTTTTTTTTTTTTTTTAAAAAAAAAAAAAAAAAAGGCTAAAATATTTTGCCAGGAACATAAGAACTTCAGCACACTAGTCTTTTTCTTTCTCTCTTTCAATGATCCTGCCTGGATCAAGCAGGCAACACTAGAGGAGTCTCAAGCTCACACTGCTGGAAGGACTTAATTGCCCTAGGGGACAGAAAACAGAATCCAGCTACAAAGTTTTGGTCTCCATCCCAGATACTTAGTCTATTAAATGAGTCAGGAGGTTATGGCTGAAAAGAAATAAGCCCCTCAGCAGAAATGCATTTTGCAATCTGCTCTATTTGGAAAGGTGCTGACGCGGAGTCAGGCTGCCAGCACTGGGAGATGTACTGATCGCTGTTGTACCAGATGGGTAGGGGCAGAGGGGACAGGAGAAGGGAAACAGGCGTTTGCAGGCTCACTGAAGAGGGCAAAAGTTGTGCTTTTCTACACCTTTTAGGTACTTGCTTCTCCCCCCGAATGTTAACATACAGTTTCAGCAGAACGTAACTGGAGGCCATAACACTTTCTTGATGATACAGGCTATTGAATTTCTTTGTGACATGTCTGAGAGTGGGAGGTCTTGCAACTGGGAGCAGAGGTCTAGGAGCCACTCGGTCACTTTGTCACTTAGGGCAAGTTACTTGACCTTTCTGTGTGCACTTGAGCCATGTCAGATAAAGTGGCTCAACACCACAATTTCATGTAATACCAGAAACCTAATCTGAAATAAGTTTCCTTTAGTTCATTGAACAGGTCATCTGTATAATCTTGAGATTTCACCCGTGTTAACTGAGCTACAAAGCTGAAAAAAACCCTCAGTCCACTTTTTGAAGTTGGAACTACCTCTATATTCTAGTAGACAGAACACTACATGTTTAAAAGACACAGACAACAATGTTTGTACAGTATGAACAAGGGCATAGAGTAGCTAACTGAATTGTAACTCAGCATGTGTAGTTGCGTGTTCTTAATTAAAATTTGATGAGTTATAATCATGCAAATCTAAAATTAGATGATTCTGAAAAAAAGTGTCTTTAGATTTTTCAGTCTAAGTAGTTTGTGACTGGAAAAAGTACATAATTAGGTTACCATCTCCTTCCAGTTCATTCTGTTATTACTAGACTATTAAACTATCTGTGTCAGCAGATAGTTTAGCTATTCTGAAAGTATTGGAGCATTTGAATAATTCACGGACGTAAAAATATTGCAGTTCTTGTTTTCTTTGCTTGCTTAGGTAGTTAAGAAAATCATAAATCTTCAAATATCATTCTTGCTTGAACTGCTTTCCCTCTGCTCTTACTGAAAGGGCGGTTATGTATGCACTGGAGCTTTTAGCTGAAACTGCTCACAGGAATTGCACAGAAATTGATTTGAGGCCACAGTGTAGGTAGAAATAACTCTTATAATTCCATGGATGTTTCTGTGGAAAAGGAATGGATACTAGCTTGGCCTTTTCTTTTCATTTTTTGTTTTTTTTTTATTTCTTTTAAACACCAAGTGTTAAGGGGGGGGCGGGGCGCCCCGGGGGGTTAAAGAAATAAATATTTCAAAAGAGAAAAGGAAAAATTGTGCAATATTTGGGCTTGGGAAGTAAAGTCTAATTCCTGGGCTCTTTATTAGATACACAGCCCATTTTAAAGTAATTTTCTCCCATTATTCACAGTGAATGTATGCCTGGTGCTCACTGTGAGGAATAAAATCAAATGGTTGTGTTGATTAATGTACTTGTTGCAACCAGCTCCCTAAAAATCAAAACCTGTTATTCTCAAGTATAAAGAGCATACTATGTCAGTGGTTGAAACTGGTTCCATATGAATATGCTTATGTACCAGACTTACACGGTTAAGGTCAATTTTAAACCTGCAGTCCTTCTCCATTGGGGCTGCAATTGGAGTAGAGGAGATAATACAAAAATTTCTGTGCTGCTACAGTGCAAATAAAAGTGCTATGTGTATGTTCTTAAAAAAAAAAAAAAAAAAAAAAAAAAAAAAAAAATTGTAAAGGAAAAGCTTTTTCTTCATGTTTAATTTTAGCAACAAATATCTTGGAGAAGGTGTTTCTTCCCCCTCCCCAACTATTTACTTAAGGTCTTGTTTGCTTTCATCAGTATAGCCTCCTCGTTATGTTTTGTACCTGTAAATGTACTGTGTAGAAAATACTGAACAGTAGTCATGTGTTGCAATTGTAAAATGTAGGCCTGGCTTGACCTGTTTGATCACATGATGTGTTTTCCTGACTCCTACAAAAGCTTTTGCAGCTCTGCTCCTCCTGATGTCTTCTGTCCATAGTTTGGTAGCTTCAGTTAGCAAAACCCAAAAGTTAATAACAGGGCCGTCTTGTCAGCTGTGTGAGTTAACATGAGTTGCTCGTGTATCTTTGCTCTGAACATATGGAATTTTCCATGAGTTCTACTAGTCAGCTATTACTGTGCAACTGAAGAACAGAGGTACTGTATACCTTGCAGTTACAAAAAGCACTGCTTGTTTTATTTTATAGTAATGATCCCCGTGCTTCTTTCATGGGTTCAAACTCTTTGTTAAGATTGGAAAATTGTGTAGATTATGTTTTCAAATTGCCTGAAGGCTCATAAAGAATAAGTACCTGGGGTATTTCTGCTCACAGCACATAGGTCACTAGAGGAGGTGTGTGTTGGGGAGCCAATGGTTTTCATACCTAAATATTTGTTCCTTAGGCCAAGAAAAGATCACAAGATCAGCAAGCACAGACTTGTAAAACACACCATTATGCGTCTGTTGAATACTCTATGTCAAGACCAAAGACTTCAGTTAGTCTGTATATTAATACTCAAAAGCATAAAACATGACTTTGCAAAGACACAGCTGTGGGATAACTGGTGGAATGGAGCATGGCATGGCTGGATGGATCCCCTGGAGGGTTTCTTCCCATCCTCATGCTGTAATGAAAATGTAAAGCCAGAAATGTCTCTACACCTCTGACTAGTGGCAAGAAAAAATAAATCTGTTCTCAGATAGTAAATATCTGAGAGTAAATATCTAAATTCACTAGTAAATATTCAGGATAGTGAGAGGATTTCTGTCTTACTAGATCCCCATCCCCTGGGTTCAACACCTTTTCAGTTGCTGTAGACAGTATCTGATGTTGGGGGGGAGAAGAACAAAACATTTATTCCTCAAGCAAAAATAATTCTGCTTGACCTCAGCAGAGAGCCGTCAGGAACAAGATTCAATTACAGCTGTTCTGCAAAGATGTAGCCATTCAATATGAAAATGCATTGCAAGCAGTGCTGTGTTTCAGAATGAAAGTGAACAAAGGTGATAAATTGAAGGATCTCGTCCCAGTCTTAGCATATACACAGGCAGAAGAAACTCTCCTGTAAACTGATCAAAGCATATTATAGGAAGTTATCTGATCTTACATCAAATCTCCTCAGTGATTCTAATGATTAACCTTCACAGCTTTGAAGGTGTCCATCTCAAGGCTGCACTAGTCTAACTTTAGCTCGAAGTGACTCTATGGCTTTAATAAGTAAGTCTTAACGGCCTTTGCCACCAAACCTCTTGTTCATGCAAATCATGTTCTTAAGGCTTTTCTTGCATCATCTCAAAAAACAATGTTCTAATTCTGAAATCTTTGAATTCTCACTGGTCCTAGCTACATCTTCCTGATGTGCAAACACCAAACCTGAACGTAGTGTTTATGCAAGATAACCTATCATTGATATTCCCATTAATATATTTATTAAATATATTTAAGGAAATACATATTTAAATGTATTTAAGGAAAAGAAGCTGCCATTGATGCAGCTTTGTACCAGAAGCTCATGTGTAGGTGATTATCCATAACATCCCATAAATCCTCTTCTGAGTCATAGCTTCTCAAGACAATCCGCCATTCTGTGTAAGTACAATCTGTCTCCATGTTTCTCAAGTGTATTACATTGCATTTAGTTGATTCAGCAGGATGTGTTTTTAATACGTATTATTCATATTCCCCAGTGAGCTAAAATGTTCCAAGTGGTAATCTGTACTCCTCTCTTGCTGCCCCACTAATCTTTGTGTCTTTTACAAGTTTACCAGCAATCACTTCAGTACACTGTTCATCTCATTTTATAAAATTCCTGAATTCAGATCAAGGATTAGGCATGACAGATCACTAAAAGTAATCTCTTTTTATTTAATCTGTTGTGGTACCTTCTTATGGTTATGTCTCCATATCTCACCACTGGCATTCAATTAAGGACTCAGGTGTCTGCAGAAAGTCTATGGGCAAAACACCTGGGTAAAATAGCTGTGATTCTTCCACCTAGGAGCATAAGATTAATAAGAGAGAGAAATAAGAGTATATTTGTATATATCCATATTCCTGCACCTTGTCTGGATGAAATTCCTTTTGCCTATTGATGTCTCAAAACTGAATCAAAGGTAGGAAACCTAGATGTGCTAAGAGCATCACTCATTTTCTCTTTTCTACATGTACAGAGAGGAATCATCCTTTAGGCTTCTAGTTTCCCATCGGCTTAAGCAGCTCTTTTTCTAACTGCCATGCAGCGGTGCGGCTGGCTGTACAGATATGCTTCCCCACCTCATAAAGTGGATGACTATCAGGATAATTTAATTTTTCTGCCTTGCATACTTAATGAAGTGTTTTCAAGTGTACAAACTGTCTCAAACATGAATATAGTTAATCAGCTCCTACAGGCCTAGTCTGGAGTTCTGCTGTACAGGTATTTTTCAGTTATCCTAAAAATCTGTGAAGAGTTGACTTTCTGTAGCCTTCTGCAATAGAAAGAATGAGAGGAATTTTAATTTATTTTAATTCTTTCCTTACTAAGTTAATGGAATGTAAAGTATTGCAAAAAAAGAATCTGTTTTCCAGAAAACAAAATAAGATTTCTAGGAATGGATAAAAGAGAAGAGTTAAACACTTGGTAGCCCATCAATCATGCAGTTGTAATCAGATCACTGTGATAATATGCACCAGGATCTGGCTATCCACAGAGTTCAGTGCATTGCCAAATCTTCACACACCTCTGTGCTTCAATGCTAGCATTCTTTGCTCACTGTGGCCTAGGGAAAATTAAAATGACTTTTATACCAATTGCTTCAGCCTTTGTTGCTGTAGTTCCCACAGGGGTGCTTCCCTGTCTTCCTTTTGGTGCCTGGCACCATGCACGTCAGGAGGCAGTCTCAGCAGTGTCCCAGCTGGGCTCTTGGGCACTATATTGAGTGATGAAGCTCCAACCACCATCTGCTCTGATACCCTGATCCCAACACATCCAAATAGGAATCACAGACCAGTACCAGCAGCACAACCAGAACCTGGGAGACTAGGGGGCATCAGGGCAGCATGGGAAAGCAGAAACAGCATTCCTACTTAGTGTTAAATTCAACACTTGGAAGATTCAGTGCTGTTAGCTGACAGGGAATAGATGCTGGAAAATACTTCTGCAGCCAGAGTGTCTAAGTGCATGGTGGTCTCCAAGCTAGTGATGAATGTAGCTAGGCCAGGGAAACTTTTGGGACTGGAACCTTTTTTAGTTTACTGTAAAAGTGTCTAGCTTACGAGGCTTTCTAATGATTTAATACATCTTTACTATTAAAACTGTAACTTGTGTGAAGAGTATAAGGTTATTTTTGGTGTAGTGGGCTTACTTTCTGTTTCATGAATGTTTTAAATAACAACTCAAGAAACAGCTTTCTTCAACACTCCTTAGAAATGGAACTAGAGCTTATCAGCAATTCCGTCACCAGGAAAAATATGGCTAATTGTCTGTTTCATGTGTTTCCTGGAAAGCATGCAAACCTCACGCATCAGTTGAAGTTAACTCCTTATAACCTCGATGTATGCAGTAAAATTTGTTGGACACAATATCTTAACAGTGAGAAGATGTGCAGGGAGAAAAAAAGAAATTAATTTGGTATGCAAGCAGAGATGATAACTAACTGTTGTCAGGTGACCTTTATCAAGCCAGATACTGCACAGAAGTCCTCCTTGCACCCCAAACCAGTGCCTCAGTCAGCCAGGTGAAACCAAGTGTCTGAGTGCACACCACTCCGAGAAAGACGTTCACTTTCATTTCTCTCTGTGTGGTAGTTATGGAGGCTGCAATAAAAAAAAAAAAGGATTACACAGAAGTGTGACTGGATATTGCAAAGGGTCTTTGCAACCAAGCAGAAGGAGGTACTTAATTTGTTTAAAAACAAAAGCTCATATTCTGAGGAAATCTACAGCATAATCTGTGCGAAACCCTAATTCCCCAGTTCCATCTGTGCTTCCACCAGCATAGAGAATTACTGACCCTAACAATGTCCCAGATGGCAGATAAGGATGCAGAAATGAATTGATTATTTTATTAACTGTAGCTACCTGGGGGAAAGGTGTGTGCATGTGCCTGTTATACCCACTGTTTTAGACTGAAGAAAGAAAATACACTATGACAATTAAATCTAATGACACTGTCTTTCACAAGAAAGCTTGTTATTTAAAAATAGTGTCAGAATGGTGCTTCTAGTATCTTCTTCTCTTTTGATGTGACTGGCTTGGAGAAGCATATGTGTAAAGCTGAAGGACTGAGTCCTTCATCATAAATGGCAGAAGATGAATTGATAAATGTTCTAACCAGAAGGGGGGAAAAGGCTATTTCTTTTTTCATTTTTGTCTGGGAGTTGAGAATTTCCATGAAATTTCATTCTCAGAGCCTTAATTAAATGCCTAATCTTTCCATAAAATTTTTGGAGAAAGTCTTCTGCATATGGACTATGAGTCTTCCAAGGAGGACTTTTTGATTGAATGGGAATGTCAGTTCCTGGTAAGGGTTCACAGGAGATATGAAAAGGTAGAGTGTGAACATGCTGCAAGTTCTTTCAAGGTCTTCAGTTTCAGGAAAAAAAAAAAAAAAAAAAAAAAAAAAAAAAAAAAAAAAAGTAGAAGTCATGTACAATCTGAGATAAAAAGTTTCATTTGCTACAACAAACACAAAGGTTATTTCACCTACAAAATTATATAGAATGGCACATCTGCAACTGTATGTAATGAAGCACTATCTGTTACATCCTGAAAGTAATCTTTTCACATGATCCTGCTTTGCTAGGCTTTTAACTATTTTATTTTCCAGTAATCAAAAAACTATATGAGTCACTGATGTGAATTTCACAGTTTTGCCATTGACAAGATGGATACAAAGCTGTTTCATCAGGCTAAAAATGATTTGATATTTACTGAAAATGTATTTGGAAAATAATATAAAGCAAATGTTTTCTTCTAGCTTTTTCAAATTGTTTCAGTGGTGAAAGGGAAAACAATTCATATGATGTGGATCAGATTCTGCAAGTTTCATTAAAAAAGTGAGTTTTGAGTGAGAAGACAATGTGGACACACCGTGTCTTACAAAATCAATAAATATAAAGACCAGAAGAAAAAAAATGTGAGAGGGGAAGACCATGAGATAAAATCTGTTGTAAAGCTGTACTTGCCATTTGATAGCCTCTGAAATGAACCCATGATATTTTCATAATATAATTTAAAATCACCCATTCTGCTTAGTTTACAGCCCACATCAACACATAAAAAGACACTTACAAAAATTACTAGGATTGGATAGGGGAGTACTTTTTTACCCATCAGACAAAAATAAAACGTGATAGAAATGTTAACAATAAAGGCATAAAAATATTTTTATTTTTATGAGGGAAAATATCTCTGATGGGACAAAGAATTGCAGTGGGACTGAAACTTGTTGCTGTGGTTTTTGTAAAAATAGCATATGTAATCTTCATTTACTATGATTTTTGCCTAGTATCACACTTACTCTAGAATCGTATACTTTGAGGATGAGTGACATCTGGTAAAAAGCAGCACTCTGAATTAAGATTGATTTTGAACAGTCAAAACAAGGCAGATTGGACCGTGTAAATCTCTTTAATGATTACAAGTTCAGCTGATGCAGGATGGATGCCAAATGTTAGTATTGTGTTCAATGAATACTTTAGTGTAGTATTTGCCTGATGGATCCCACAGAAAAGACACATGAAGCAAACAAAACTGATGAACTTTGGCCTCCATTTACTTTCATGGAAAATGGTTACTTTTTCTGGAAAGGTTTTATCTTAGTTTACTCTCTTAGCAGAAAGTGGATTTTTATTTATTTATTTATTTATTTATTTTTGTCAAGCTTTCCTTATTGAAAACAACTGTACAGAATTTAAGGAGAAAGTCAGAGTTTAACTCCCTCATGCTGCTCCATGCCTTTTGTCTGAAGTCACAGCTATATGATCAACAGCATTTTAGTTGGGCTTGACAGCCCCCAGAAGAGCAGACACAATGGAAATCACAGAAGATCTTTCAAGATCCCTGTTGAGAGGGAGCTGTTTGAAAAGTGAGAAACCTGCACAGGTGTTTTTTGTGTACATTGTTTTCATATATGGAGCATGGAGGAGAAGGAGGCTGTAAGGTCTCCACAGGTGAGGAGATAACGTACATGCAGGCGTCACAGCAGAACATTTTCTAGGATCCTTCGAGACTGGGAAGTTCTTTCAGAGCACTGTGCATGCACTGTGTGCACCACAAAAATATCACTAGACTGGCAGAGATGCAGAGGTACAGGGAAAAAATATTTCCACTGAAACAAAAAGTAAATTTAAAATGGCTAGAAGGTATTTAAAAGTTGCTTGCACTAGGATTAATGCAGTGTTCTCTCTTCCATTGGTAGCAATAGGAAATGTTTTAAGGCTAGTGCCATGAATACCGTGTGCCAGGAGAAGGTGTCACTCCAAAGGAAGTATTACTGGGAACAGTAGGGTGAAACTGAGCAACAGGAAATGTAGGCTAAGCAGCAGAAAAAAAATAATAATAATAATAATAAATCTATTTTGTTAAGTGAGCAGTGAATAATCTGTTGAGGAATATAGCAGAATTCTATCCCTTAAGTCATAAAAGCCATAAAAAGATCTCAAATATGGTTATGGGGAAACATCACAATTCTGGTATGAAAGTGACTTGACAGTAATTTTCTAGCTGTAGTCTTTCTTTGGTTCAGAAAGACCAGTCCAAGTAGACTAAGCTTTAAAATTACAAACATTTTAATCATTTTTTTCTTCCTTATTTATTTAACTTTATTTTGATTTTAGGCACTGAAGTAGCTGCTGGTATCAAGTGGTTTTTTTGGGGGGAGGAGTTTGTGCCTAGACACAAACATACAGGTTTGTGGCACTGGCATATAGGTTTGGCTGGGATCTGTCACTGCTCACTGAAATGATAAGACATTTTCAAATGGGCCTTTTTTTCCTTTGTCAGATGTGAGAGAGTCCCTCTGTGCATCCCCAAAACAAACCATGACACAGGCTGCCCCAGATAATGTGCTTCTCATAGTTTTTGGGACTACCATACAATAACTGTGAAAAGTGACACCAAGCAATGGGGAGAAAGAGGCAAGGTCCTTCTAAGGCAAGGAGTAGATTCCTATTTAAAGAAGTGGTAGAAATGTGAGCAGTTCATTTTGAGAGAGACAAAATTAAAATTATGAGAACGTGATTTGTAAATAAGCTTTGAAGGAGAAGAATGCATAATCAAATTATTTACCCATATTGTCATTCTTGCCGATTTGGTATTTTGTCTCCTGATCACAACTGAAAATTGAGTTGTCAGCTGTCTCTCTTAAGCATTGTGCCAGGGTGCTAATGATCATATCAGAGACAAATGCTTTATACATCAGTTTAGGAATATATTTTCCCACATTAATTATTTTGTTTGTCCAAAATGATTTATTTCACTAAAAAAACAAGTAGCAGAGTTGCTTCCACAATCTGCATGAGTGTAGAATTAGGCATAAATAGGCTATTAATGGCTCCTTTAGCCAAATATCTTCCTCAGGCATGAGTACAAGAAACATTGCAATAGCATTTATGACATCATAAACAAAGATAATGAACACGTGATTTTGCATTTAGTGGTTTTATTTCTCCCCCACATAGGCAGGTATATAGCTCTTAATAGTTTTTGTTTGTTTGGGGGTTAGCCCCCCCACCCCTTTTTTTTTAATTACTAGCTTTATCTAAAGTAATATGGTTGTTACTATTATGTACGCCAATGTCCATTTGTGTTAGGTTAGCTGTCATGCCATTCTTTTCTTTCTGGATTCATGACTTCTCTATTTAATCGTGCATTCTTTATTGTTGAGTGATGCCCAGGAAAGCTTGAACTACAGGAAAAGGTCAGACTAGTTTGTTTTCACTGGTATTTAGTCATTACTGGAATCACCCATTAGGAGTTGTTCAGGAATTGGATTATCATCTTGAGAGAAAAAGGTTTACAATGACTGTTGGCTTCTCTGAAGCCATTCTGTCTTCTGCAGTGAATACCAAGAGATTGCAGCTAGAGGGGAATGTGCAGGGTCTGTGGAATAGGGGAATACTACAAGTGGTTCTAACACTGCTCCACAGAAGTTAAAAAAAGAAGGGCTGCCTTGCTGAAACCTGAAGTCATCTCAAGAGGAAAAAGGACAGAGGTTATAACTGCACAACTGAGCTATGCTGATAAAGCTACCTTTCAAAAACAGCCATGAATATTTTTTTTCTCCACCAGTGAAATCTCTGGAAAGCCCTAAATAATTGACTGTTCGGGAGCCAGCAACTGAAATAGAAGTTGGAAGTACTGTTTGTACAGGTGGCTGGCCTACTGGGAGACTAAATGCTTACCATGTTGCCCATATCAATTATTCTGAGACTTTGTCTGTTTAACATCTGCCAGTTTTGATAACAACAAAATCCTTTTAGAAAACTGCTGATGCAACATTTATCATGCTATCTTTATGGGAGAGACACCCCACAGTGTTCTAGTTTGGTTTACTTTAAAAGTGTGGCATGGGCTTCTGTAGAAACACTGAAATTCAGCTGTTCATCCTTGCAGTTGTCAAGGGGCCTACCTGTCTGCAGGCAGACTTCACTGCCTGGTCCAGACACTGCAGTGTCTCACACCACTCACAGATTTGCTTGAAATGAAAACTGTGACTTTTACTAGCTCCTCTCTGTGCAAACCAGTGACTGGGACAAACCCTGGGAGATTTCCCCAGATAAGCAGATGCTGAGACCACAGCAGTCCATAAAAGGAGGGAATGCCTCATCTTTCCACTGAGATCCACAAGCAGCAAGTGGAAAGTACCCCTTGGAGCAGATAAGACTTTTGGTGGCATTGCACATCTGCACTGTGTAGTTCTCTTCAAACCTGCGGGAAATGCATATCCAACTATAAATTGCTAGTTCTCCTATCTAAGGAGGAAAGCCACGGAAGAAGAAGAAAAAACAACACCGTACTGTAATTTGTGACCTCAGTGCCAAAAAAATTGCAGATTTTTGGTTCTGATTCCTGACTGCAAAACACTTGGGTTGCCAACTCTGTGCAACTCAGAGCAGCAATAGGGATTCAAGCAAATGCCACCCACCGAGTGTTTGGACTCAGCAGCAGCTCTGTTCCTCTTGTTACCTCAGTTAACCTAGACCTGCTCCCTACCCAAACTGTTTGTTTAACCTAAAGAATAATAACTTTCCACTGCCGCCAGTTTGTCATGTGGGAAAAGTTATTCAGCCCCTTTCAAGGAGCCCATGGGCCATAGCATTGGAGAAAGCATGCAAGAAGAGAGAAGTGAGAAGCAGAAAAGCCCCAGAAAATGAAAAATTGTGGCAGAAGAATGCTATTAAAGTCTATTAACATCTTGAAAGAAATTTGAGATGCCATTTTGAAGTTTCACCAGTCTTCTCAGCCTTTCTAGATGCAGTCCTTTCACATAAGGAGTCGTGCACCAGGACAAGGGGTGGGGTGTTGATTTGACATTGCTTGCCATGGGATGGAGGCACCTTAGGGCAGCCAAGGCAGAGAGCATTGCTGGTCAAGGCTCCTCTATACTGAAGCTTGTACTGTTGTTGTTGCAATGTGCTGTTTGCTCTTGCTCCCTACCCTGATCCCACATGCCTTTTTACTTGGCTATGTAGAGTTGGAGTTAATCTGTTAGGTGCTGGAGAAAATTAATGAGCAAAGGAAAGATGTGGAAAGCAGGGCTGAGGGAGCAAGGAAGCCATAGGTAATGAAAAAGGACTTAAAATGAGTTTGAGGGTGGTTACTTTCCTTAAAGAAAGCAGTTATATTGGAGCCTTTTGAAGCTGCTGATGTGAATTCTGCATATATAGGCTACTAGAAGTGCAATGATTAATACTTTACTTTTATTATCCCCAGATCATATTATTCATATAAGGTCAAAGTGGAAAGATCTGGGACTGTGACAAGCCAGTTAGTGTACTGGCAGATATTCTTCCCCATTAATGGGAAGCTTAGAAAAGCTTCTACAAATACACAGCATTTAGGAATTCACAATTATTTCATGCAGTTATTTATTCTTCTTTGTTCAGACTGAATGTTTAGGGAGGGTTTGACAGACTTTTGTGAGATGGAATACTACCACCATCCTAAAATCCTTAGTCACATACTTATGGCTAAAGAGGAGAAATTAGCCTCTGCTGATGTTAGTTCTGCACACTGCCCAAGTCTTTGCATGTAGACAGAAAATATAATGGAGATTAAGTAGTAATGTTTTCCCTATAATATTTTGCTTTCAATTCAGCTCCCTTTTCATGAGGACCCATCCTGTACAGGCTGTCATCAGGCTTAAGCAAGGTAGGAGTGAGAGCACACCTACCTCGGTGACTAATCTTTGTCTTTTAGACAGGGCTGTGTGTAGTCTCCAGGTCAGACAAAGCATCCTCCAAGGAGAATGATTCGACTTGTGGATTTCCTGTACTTTCCTATTGTCTGGGAGCTAGTGTCGGTACTGTGCCTAGCTATCATCATTATCATATAATCCACAAATTACATTGTTAGAAGGCCAAAAAGTCCTCTTTCACAATGCTGTTTGGTTTAAATTTCTGAGGCAAACTTTTTCTTTATAATCATACTTAAAAGTTCAACCTATAATCAAGTGAAATGAGAATTATGTCCTCCGGTGTTTCTCTATGATAGTGGGTTTTATGCAGTCACCAGTGAGTCAGTGCCAACTGGTCCTTTCTAATCATTATTGTCCAATTGCTTTGCAAAAGAAAAGCACATTTAGCAAGTAGGTAAAATGACCAAAAGCTGAAAGAGTAGCACCCATTTTCCTTTCACAGTTCACCCTTCTGATGGGATAATGGAGTATGCTGGCATTACCAATGCTTCTGCATTGTTTTGTGGAGAAAATAAACCCTGTTATTTCAGAAGCTTTGAGACAAAGAGACAAAAGGAGAATCTTATTCCCAGTTCTGCTTTGGACACAAATGCATAAGTACAAATTGGAATAAGCATTATGGCCACAGACAGTCTAAGCTGCAAAATAACAGTTTGTTGATGTCAAAACTGCCTGTGCCTGTTTTGTGCTTGATGTGTATGATCCTGGATATCTTTCCAGAGAAAGAAGAGTCCTCTGTGTGTATCTTTAAGTTTATAAACATGCATATACTGAATCATAGAATATCCCAAGTTGGAAGGGACCCACAAGGATCATCTAGTCTAACTTTTTCAGTTTTAGTACAAAACACACACAAATATATATATATATATATATATATCTGCATGCATATGTTATATACAACATACTAGCCTTAATAACAGATGCATTGTGATAATGATGTCTGCATGACAAATTGCAGGGTCTTTTGATAATCTGAGCCCTCCCGGGCTAAAGAGCACTCACTTTTGACCTCTTCACCTACAAAATGTTTTTGTACTGGGACCCTTCCTGGGAGACTCAAACCAGTGAGGCTCTGCCTAACAACAGCTGCCTTTGAAAATTAACCAAAACATATCCGTTGCCCCCTCTCACACAAGGTCTTCATTTAAGATGAATATATCGCTCTAAACTGGAGTGTACTGCAATAGTTGGCCCTTGGTTTATTACAGGTTTTAGATCCAACAGACCATTGCTTTTAGTGCTAGGAATTTGTTGTATCCTGGTCTGGTTCTCATTCACTTACTTTGAGTCTATCCATGATCTTTCTTGGGATCTCAATAGTACTAAAGCATAACAGAGATCCTAATGACCAGTGTGCAATCTGGAAAGGACGAGACATTTATGTCAGCTATATATGTTTTTCTATTTCTGAAGACAGTTCACATACTTTACTGGTACAGGAGTTCACAAAAGAGGCACAGAGAACGAAAGCTTGTAAAACATATTTTGAGCTCTCTAAAGAATGTCCAAAATATGACCGTTTTAAAATGTGACACATATAGAAGACAGAGCCATCTCATTCAGTATTCAGTTTTACTGGTGGTTGTTTATTTTGACTTCCTTGTGGATGTCTAGTCTTCAGAGAAATTTCACAGTTTCTGCCAATAAGTCTTTCTAGGCTGCTCTCACAGTGTGTGGTGTAATGTACCCACTTACAGCAGTATGGTTTTAGGTTATAATCTCTGTAATAGAGTGAAACAGAAGTTTTCACTAGGGAGCCTTTAGAAGACATAAATTAAGCTATTAAAAAATATGGGGTTCAGGTGATGGGCACAGTAAAAGTCCTAATTTACTTGTAAGTTCCACAGGCTCACAAACTGCAGTGCAAGGAATACAGAATCTTAAACATTTTTATGTTTTCATTGGTTAGATGCTTATACTCTTTTCTGTTACTTCTCATTGGCACAGTAATGTACCTCGAACACTGTCATAATTAACAATTATATTGGCAAAGATGCATGGATGGAAGTAAATGTATCTCTTCTCAAGAAAACTCCAGTGATCATTATACTAATTATTTTTAATTCAATTTTATGGGTTTTAGAAGATGTATTTGAATTTTCAGCTCTGAAAGAAGTGTTAAAGTCTTACAAAAACAAGCATTTCTCATGTACTTTTTTTTTTTTTTTTTCTTAATACCATTGTGTTCTGATTATTGTTCCTTAAACTTCTTCAAAATTTTGGGTTACATATTACATATTTGCTAAATAGTGAATTAGAGGGAGCTGATCCTGTGTAGATTAAAGCATACCACATTTAAGTTCAGCTTTTAAATCTTGGTATCAGACAGATTTTGCTTGCAATATGTTTTAATGTAAGAGGTGTCAGATTGGAATAGATACCTAGTTTTTCATCCGCCTTTTCACATTTTAGTGCTAGGAGGAGAGAATCTTTCCTGTTTCCTCACAAAGTTTGGTGTCACCTCTTTAAAAGCATGTCACAAAAAGAGGTTTGGTTTTGTAATTCAGAGAAGTATCTTTTTTAATGAAATTGCCTAACATGCCCTGCAAGGAATCGGCAGTAACAGAAACTAATAAGGAAACATGAGTGAAATTCATTATAATTGAGACTAAAATCAAAGGCCACGCAGGCTGCCTCTGAAAATAAATATTATGTGACCATACGTAATGTCCTTTGTAATTTAGACATTCTTTCTAACCCTTCTTTAGGATTTCATGATATTCCCAGTTGCCACATCCATTCATTTGAAATAAAAATCAGGGAAAACCCTTGCTTGCTCTATTCTGCTATTGCAATTTAGCTTAAGGACAGGGGCTCACCCACTGTGCAGAAGTTAGAAATATTTCAGTACCATGCCCTGGGTTGCAGGATAGGGAATAATGATATTGCCCTGTAAACCCCAGACCAGAAGCATCTCTGAATGTCAGAAACAGACATTGGAAGGAATGCATCCTTTAGTGTCACTTGCTGTACAGAAGATTAAATGTTGGGTGGCTTAGATGGGTTGGGAGATCATCTTCCTGTGATGGAGAGGCTCCACACTTGCTTCTGCTGTCATGCAGCTCCTGTAGTTTGGGGTGCCAGAACTTTGTATGAAAGAGGATGGTGTCATTACAAGAAATGAAGTTACAGAGAAAGGTGATTTTACCTAAATTGTCAAATGCAAAGTTTTTGAATTTTTTTTTCTTTTTTTTTTTAATTATACAAAGAGGTATTTCCTCTTACTCTTATTTCCTCTTGTGTAGTGTGCACATCTACACTATGGTAGATACGGGCTGTTCTCTGGCTGTGACAAAATGCAAAGGCTTCATGGGTTGGAACAACAATTCTCTGAAGACCTTTTTCTTTTGTAGTATTCTGGACACTGACTAGCTGATGTTGCTTGTAGTGCCAGAAAAATAACTAAGGTCTGATTTTCAAAATGAAATACACAAGCTGTGAAATGTTATCTTTCATCCTAGTAGAAATATACAGGTAGCGACTAATATTTTTCTTCAGCATCCATTGTGTGCTTGGTTAACCTTGTTTTAACAGACAAGGAAAATATTAAGCAGCTGTCTACTTATTTACTCATCCCCTAATTGCACATGCAGCTGAAGTAGCTGCAGCCCAGATTTCAAAAACTGGGTTACTAGAGCATTTCTAGAAGCATTTCTATATAGTTCTGATGTTGATCACATACCTAGCATGAAGACAGAAGTGTGACCATGACACTTGTGCAAATACATTTGGAACGGCTCCTTTTTAATTAGTGACTGTGAGTGCAGCTTGCTGTACTGGGTCTGGCTGTTAACTTTTCCTGCAGCAGCCCATACAAATCCTGGGGCCTCTCAGTGAAGAGGCAGTTTTATTAAGGTCAGCGTCTAGTCGTGTGCACTGCTAAACATTCACCACTTCTTGATTGCCTACTGAAAGCTTGCAATCCTGCAAGTTTTCTCCATCAACATTGAGCTGAAGAAAAATGTCTTGTCAGGCAACTGCAGAAAATGAAAGCAGTGTAAGGAAGGCACTGTGACAGAATTTCTCATCTCTGCTGTCCTTTCTTGAAAATGGTGCCTTTTAACTTGGCAGGACTTACAACCAGTCTTCTGTGAACTTATGCCAGCTAAAGCCCTTTTGACATTTCAGCAAGCAGAAATGACTTAGTGCTGTGCCTTATACTTTATTGGAACTTAGAATATCACCGATGCTCTGTATAGGGCTTGCTTTCTGATGTAGATGAACCACTGAAAATAGCTGGAAATGCACATAAAAATAAACCTCTAGTGTCAACCTAGTGATTCTACATGCACATGTGCTTTTTACAGCTTCTACACTAGTTTTCTGGTGGAAATTTTAAGGAAAACCTGCTCTACTTCCCAAAATACCTTATGCTAAAGCAATTTCTTTAGAAAAGAAATTGAGGAAGAAAAGGTGTTTGGTCTTCAACTTATTTTCTCTAAGAATGTCATAGTCAGTTGAAGAATAAGCAGTGAAATGGAAATACATTGAATTAGACGTTTTCTGGGGCCTTACTTTTTACAGTTCTTTTGACACGTCTTCTAGAGGGACTTTGAGAGATTTGGGAGTTGTCATGGTGATTTGTGGATGTCAAAACACTCAGAAAACCTTAGGGATAAGATCTTAGAACAAATGTTTTTGTTTGGTATGGTCCACACAGAATTATTAATGTTTGTGAGGTTCTTGAAGAACAAAGTATGCATTATGGACCATAGTTATGGAGTACCTTTATTTTTCTCTGTTTCATAGTGTCTGTGAATAACTCATCCAGCTGAAATGATACAGTGAACTAGACTGCTGGGAAACACAGTGTAGGCAGGCTGTCGATACAAGCAATTAGTGAAGAAAATGATGTAAAATAATTTTTTGCTCTAAAATGAATTGTACAAGAATTTGCATCTGGAAACATCTGAATGTCTTCATTTATTGCTTGTCTTGCAGGCCTGGAGGCATAAATACCAAACACAATGGGAAAAGTTCTGAAGTTTCTGTAACTAAAAGCTTCCAAGAAGTGCATGGAAACCAAACTTCATAATACTTTCAGTAGGTTTCTAAATGCAATAGCTTCAGAGAAAGAAGAGTTGGCAGCATCTTAGAGACCAAATGTGTCTCAGAAGATATTTTGCAAGCATCTAGAATAGTTAGGCAGATAAAGAATTTCAAGGGAATAGAAATGCATCCTCAAGAGAATTTGCAACAGTGTGGAAAATGTAAAGACTGGCCTGTTAGGTAGAAACAGTTGAGGGCTAAGTTGCTAGAGGAGATGGCTGATGTTTATTTTGCAAGACTAAACAGATTGGAGGAAGACATAAGCAATTGGAAAGGGGAAAAAAAAAAGAAGAACTATTAAGTCACTGCTCACAAACCACTGGGACCAGAACTCCCAGCCTGGGAGCTTCTAGCTCTAATTTTCAGCTTGCTAGTCTTTTCTTTTTGTAATGTTTCTATTATTGTGATTTATAAATAGAAACCAGCCTGTTCCAAAGTGTTCTGAGCAAAGGTTTCAAAATCTTGACATTTTGTCTTTGGATGTAATTTTTACATAGTGAAGAAATAGTAAAAAAGGCTCTTTTTAAAAGTGTGGTATATTTTGAATTGTTTTCTATCCTGTCTTCCTTCACTGTTTGGACAAAGAAACGTTCTTTCTCAGTCAGTTAATGACACACACACACACACGAAATCCATAAAACCTCAGGATTCCTAAGGAGATGGTATAGTTTATGCATTTCAGAGCTGAATATGCTACAGCCAGGCTACATTATGTTGTATTCTGTCAGTACATACTATCAAATGTATAATAGGTCCACTTGCTTAGAAAAAAATGCAAAATCAACTGGAGCACACCAGACTTAACACTGAGGACTTTAGCTTACTACCTCCTTGCAGCTTTCCTGGTGCGTGATGCACAAGGCTTTGGTGCTTCTCAGAGAATAGAATGGAAGGTACTACAGGAAGTGACATATAGAGTGGAAAGGGAGAATTAAAGCTGTGTAAGCATGGCATAGTTTTGAAAGACTGAATATTGAGTAGCCACAGTATTTACAGGATCTTACTCTCTTCAATTTACTGGAAATATACAACAGAAAAAGAAACAAAATATTATAGGTGACACTTTGTTGGAAAGACTGTTCTCTTATGACAAACATTTTTGTGTTAACATAATCCATAAAGCATAATCTATTAAAGTGTCTATAATCTGACCACTGGGATCTTAGAATACAAATGTTTTCCCTTTTTTCCCCTTCTTGAAGACATTTTTGAGTCTCCCCTTCTTAACAAATAAGTTCACGAACTTCACCCATAAACAAGATTGTTGCTATCTGAACTTTTGGTTTCCTTTCAAGAGTTTTGTTGAGACATCTGTGGTTGAATCTTCATGAGTCTGGACATACACTATTCCAAATCCTTTTTCCTAACCCCTAATATGGCAAAGCCATTCCTACTCAGTAACGCTCATAAACATTTGCATAAAGTGAACTGTGTACTTGAATTAGGACCTCCAACATATCCTGTTTGATATACTAGAACTCATAAAAACAAGGAAAGAGAGACATAATTTGTGCCCGTCTGGAAATTAAGTGCTTCTGTTTCACTAACATAAGGATCCCTCTCTCAAAGGAAGCATAACTTCTACGCACAGCCTGCTTTTGAAACAGTCATGGCAAAGGAGAAATTCTTTTATAATGCAAGCAAGTAGTAAGTATGAGAATTATGTATGTATAAAAGATAAATAGCTTCTGAACAGTCCAAAGCATTTTTGTCTCCCTTACAAATCAGGTGACAGGGCTCTTTTCTACTTGGTCTTCCTCTCTCAGAAGCTGCTGAACATTGCAAGGTGTGAAATAAGAGTAATGGCAAATGACTATTCACTCCTGTATCCCGTCTCCAGCAACAGCTTATACTGAGCATAGGGAATAGGGTAAGAATAGAAAGTAGTGGAGTGGTACATTGATAATATTAAATGCATGTGTATCTCCCTCTAACTTGCAAGCTCCATCAAGGCTTGAAGTGTGAAGAGTGACTGAGATGATTTAAACTTTACTTGATTGATTAACAAGCAGACAAGAAATGACTATGAAAAGGAAAAGACCTATAGAGTTACCTTTTTTTTTTTTTTTTTTTTTTTTTTTTAATTTTTATTTTTATTTTATTTATTTTTACCAAGCATGGAAACAGGAACACTTAGGCTAGGTCAATGTACTTTCCATTAAACTTTCATCAGTAGAAGTGTAAGCAGTTCTTAGAGCAAGAACTGCAGTCCATGATTTTGTGTGTGCTTCAAGGCCATGTTAACCTTTACTCCCTTTCTGTCCCCATGAAGTTGTCTTTCTTGTAATGAAAAAGTGCATAATAGGAAGGTGAAGAAAACCCCCATTTTGGCAGCAGGCAACTTTTTAGTGATAGGGAAAGCATCTGGAAGTCTGGTAGGATTTGGAACAACATCAGGCAGAGAATCTTCTGTATTATGTGCAGTTGCTACAACCTATGCATTAAAATGAACCCACCACCATCCAAAATTGTCTTATTCATTGCTGAATTGGCTGGATGGTCACAGGCTGTGAAGATTTGACAAAAATGCATTTGATGTACTGAGCACCTCCCTAGTCTAGAGAGCCTAGTGTTAGAAGCTGCCGTCGGAGACTTGTCCTTGCTCAGCTGTTCCTTTTCAGCTGGCCTAGAAAGGTAGTTCTTATGCGTACCATGTGAAGTATCACCCTCTTCATCTTCCCACTGGTGAGTCACAAGTACCAAACTCCAGGCTATCCAGCCCTTTCCAGGGAATAGGCACCTAAAAACACAGGAAAGACAAACCTTACATGATTTAGTTATGAGTGAATCTCACAAAGTCTATGCTGCATTAGGTACTTGAACCTAGATTTCTGGAAATCAGGTTGTACCACTAGGCCATCCTGCCTTTATACACACGTACATAAAGGGTGATCTTAAGTAAATTATTTGGCTGATTCCAAAATTAAAAAGAATAATCTAATTGTACTTCTTTTACTATCTGTAACAATAAAGTTCCCTTCATTAAAGCTTAGTTATTTGATATCCCACAAAGAATCAGTGGGGACAGTAGTATTTTATGAAGAACTGAATACTTTATGTCAGGTTTTTTGTCTATTTTTTTTAAAGGAGAGAAACAATAGTAAGGTAGCCAGCCAGAAAGCCTAAGGGAATAATTCACATTCAAGGTGTTAGTATTAAAAGGCACAATAGGAAGCAGATGTGCATAAAAACAAAATAAAACTGCAGGCAGGAAGGAGTACCTCAGGCTATGGCTGTTCCTACTGTATGAGTTAATGAGAACTCAGCAAGGAATTATTATTTTAATTACAGTTCACAAGAAATATGTTATCTTTTATAAATGATGTATTAGAATCATTTGTGACTAAGAAATACAAGCTTTTGCACAGTACAACGTGTAGTAAAAAAAAAATAAAAATAAAAATAAAATTAAAAAATAAAAAATCCAGCCTGCATTTGGCCCACCAGCTGCTGTACAGCACAGAATGTATTATCTCAATATTATTATGGCCTGGCATTTGCAACAATTTTTTCTGGTGACTTTATCACCAGATGCAAGAAAAGTGTTTTTACAATTTTATGAGGACTTTGCTTGATAAAGATAGATAATTTTTATTTTGGTTATGCCCATCCAGCTGGAGAAATGGTGTTTGGTAGATCAGCATTTGCTCCTGGGGTGCACATTGGATGTGTGCTGCAGTGATAAAAATCCCTCTTCCCAGCTGTCCAGAGAAGAGCAAAATGATGTATGTCAACTTATTTCATGATGCAGGGCCAGTCACAGGGTATGTAACTGGGATGGGGAGCACCGGAGTGACTCCAGGTGCCACAGCTGCCACCAGGTCAACACAGATCTCAATGCTTGCCCAGAACACTGTTAGTTCTTGTCTGGGAGTTGTGAGCATGTCTGGCAGTGTTTCAGTGGTCTGCCCTCCGTTTTGTATGGTCAACTGCTAGGGCTGAATTAGGACTACAATAATTAATTTCTCACATGTCCAAGTACGATAGCAAAAATAAATAAATAAATAAATAAAAAATCGTAGTCTAAATCAAGATATACTGAAATTGTCAGACCTCACAAAACACTTTGAGTGAGATTTCAGGTCATTCTCAAATTTATATGAATCAGCGGCTTTTTCTGAAATGGGACCGCATCCTTGACATTTATACTGAAGAACGAAGGTCAAACCCAGGTTTGATAGTTAGTTTAGAAGCCATGTCCATCCTCAGATGAAGAGAAGAGAAAAAAATGTTTTTGTTTGGAAGGATATTATAGGTTATTAAATCCAGAGATTTTCCATAGTTCTTGCTACTCTCATTGGGCTGATCCAAAAAAAAGGGGAAGGTAGAATACTAAAGAAATAAGTCTGGTGCTATAAAATGGTCTTCTGAATGCAAAAGATGCCTTTAGGAACATTAAAGAAGAATTATGTACAGCTCCTGTGTGTCAGGCTCAGGTTTTTCCAAAAATATTATTGTCCAGCCGGATGTGACAGAAATTAAACTGGGTGTAATTTAATGCCAAGAAACTGATGGTAAAGAGCATCTAGCACTATATATCATTGGGAAATCATTCTGGAGGGGATAAAGATATGCAATAATAAGAAAAAAAAAAAAAAAGAAGAAAGAAAAAAGAAAAAAAAAAAAAGAGAATGTTTCACTATAAAAGGGGCTTTAGAAGCATTTTTCTGTTATTTCTTATAAAAAGTGCATCTTAGTAAAAGATTATGAGCTCTCAGTATGAATTACTATAAAGAAGAAGAAAAAGGGCCACACTAGATAGCTTATGGGAGGTGCCATGCAATGTATCACATCAGTAGCATATAATGGGCCTGAATCTGGGAAGAGACTTCCTCTGGGTAAAAATATTTATTGGCTTTATTTATTTGTTTTAATTTAAAAAGTTGCATACTAATGCATGTAGTCACACTTCCTCTCCACACCCCCCCCCCTTCCCCCCACCTGAATGAGCAGACAGACCTTATAGTATATGGCTAAGAGATCTCCGTGTCAGGATTATTCTGACATTTGCTCCTCATGAGCTGGAAAAAAGCCAAGTTGGAAAAGCTGGAGGGAAACTTCCTTCCAGGCATTTGGGGTGTTACAGAGGCTTATCTCCTAGTGTTTCACTCTGTTCCCTTGACATAGGAGGGAGGGGGAACAGCTCAGACCCACTTGTCCTATTTGTGACTCAAATTAAAAATCTGTTACTACAAATGATTTCCTGGGTACAATGTGACTCAAACGGGCCCTTGGGTGTTTGTGTCCTGAGCTGGGCGGAGGAGCTGGCTGCTCTTCTGCCCTCCTACACATTCCACAATCTCTGATCATGCGAGATGTTTATATAGGATTCTACACATGCAATCTGGAATCGATTTTGGCACCAGCAAACCAGATTTTAGTTTGTCAGCGGCCCTCATACTAATGTGTGTGTGTGTGTGTATAAATTTAGAAATATAAATATATACTGGCAAGCTATGAAGCTAAGGTGATTGCACAGTCCTCATCGGTTTGGAGTGACAGGTGTAGATGCAGAATTGCTTTCCATGTTCTCTTGCTCTAACTGCAGACTGTGTGCACGTAACTGGACCCATCTTTTCTGCCTTTTCTAACATTCCTCTGGCTCTTCAGGGTTTGTAGTTATCACTACAGCACACCAGAGAGAGATACTAATGATAGCATGTGAGTCAGTGACATACTATTTTAGAGAAATGGTGAATGCAGAGAAGAAAACCACTTACTGAAAGTTAACACATAGTTCTGCATTTAATTCATGGCTGACCTGTCTCCCTTGCTCATCTTTGGAGAGATCAGCTTTCATTTTCTCACCATGCCCCAGCTTGATTTACAGAGATGCTTTCTAGAAATCAGACTGCAACTTTTAAGATCACATGCTTTCTCTGGAGATGCCTACTGATTGTAATCCTGCCCAGCTCAGAAAAGCTTCAAGCTTTCTGGGAGAGTTTCACTGGTCCCTTATTTGAAAGACATAGGTCAGAAAAGGTCTAGGAACTGTGGTCAGACAGAGCCAACATCCACAGCTAAACCTAAATGCTTGCAAGGTCAAAGAGGATTAGAACTTCACAAACTTTTGTTCATGTTTTGACTATCAGAAATGTTACTTTGTTGTTAGTCTGTATCAATGTCATTACTGAAATATCTTGATTGTCACTTGGGTCCTTTCAAGCTGTACAAGCCTCAGATATTTTCTCACAACCACATAATAAATATGTAACACATAGAAAGGCGGTGTAGAGCTGTACTGGATGCTATATTCTATAGTCCACTGTGTCATAATGAAGATAACTATCATTTTTGCTAACTACATCAGGATAAAATCTTTTTTTTTTTTTTTTTTTTTTCCTACATTTCATTTTTAAATATTTATTTAGAAGAAAAAGGCTCTTAAATGTTATTTCCAGTGCCAAAAGTTAGACTTTGTAATCCATAAATAGATAACTACAGAGCTTAATTTTGTAAAGTTTTGGACAAACAGACAGAAAACCATCTCCTCTGAATAGGTGACTAATTAAGAATGAATGAGGCTTGCTATGTTGTTGTTCATAACTTAGGCTTACAGATCTCTTCTGCAAACCGAAGTAAACTACAAAGAACGTAGTTCATGAGCCCCAGAAGCCAAGCCAGCTGACGCTTTGTGTTGATGTTGCAATATACAGTTCAGCTGGTGGTAATGAGTAGGGTGATATAAATTTCTCCCTTTGCTTAAACTGACTAAATGAATTAGGGTTTAAGCTTCAGACTGTATATTTGCTCTAGAATTTCATCTAATTCCACTCGCATCACAGTGCAACATTTAAACATAAAATAAAATAGTAAACTCAGTCTTTCCAAGTCTATAGCTTGTTGACATTGAACGTCACACAGTTCTTATACTGTCTGCTTGGGCCGACATGGCGCTATTAGATCAACAATACCAGCTGTTTTTTTAATTCTCTTGGGAGCCAAAATTTAAATAAAGCTAAATATTAGGTCTGTGCTTAGATCTACTCTATAAATATTGTCATTAATTTTGGAGACATTTGTGCTTTTTTTTTTTTTTCATTTAATTTTTATTGTTGATCTTTGCAATCTTGAATTTGTCATTGTTTTTTAAGGTACTCATAAGTGTTTTGTTTATCATACATTTGTAGTGCAATTTCTCCATCAAGTTTAAATGTTTCTAATAGGCTTCAGGATTTGTTTGCTTTGCCCCTATAATAACTTTAATTACAGGTCCACATACTCTGTCACAGCATATGTCAGATAGAGCATGGGACTGAGACTCAATAGGATTTGGAACCAGTTACCCCCCTTCTGGGTGCTTTTTTGATGGGTTTTGACCAAAAAATAATCACACGCCTCTGTTATCTGAAATGTGATGTGCTCTCAAACTGTTAATGAAGGTACCAGAAACTTAATATAATCTGGTTGTTTTTGGCTTTGTTTTCTTTCTGTGCCTCATTTCTTTTGCTTCATGTCACAGCTGAAGACACTATGGGTATTACAGGCTTTTCCTTGGTGAAACCCATCTACTGTAGTGGTCCTCTGTTTACCAAATACATATGTGTATCTGAATAACACCAAGATACTCATGCTTGGTGCAGGTTGATCATCTGAATCAGGGAGTGCAAGGTGAGCATACAGCTAAACTAACCAGTACTCAATACCTAGACAACATGTCATGGGAAAATTTGGCTTCTATATTCAGCTTTCCTAGCAAAAGAGTAACATAACAGTTTTGAAAACAGAATAAATTAAACTTTTTATAGCCTGCATGGTTAATCTGTGGGGCGTATCAAGGTGAGATATATCATGGTGTCTCACCAAGGTATCGCTGACACGAGTTTGAAACAGGAACCCTTGACCAGTCCTGCAGGTGGAATCTAAAATATTAACTTCTCCGAAGGCTGGGAAACTTGCTCAAACCCAATATTTGGATCTTACCTTTGGAGTACCATTATAGCATAGCTTCATTTTGGTGCTTATTTGTGCCTGTATAACATACACCCATTCACATACGGTTTGCCTTCTCTTTTATCTTCAGTTTTCTTCCTTTTGGTTTGATATTGATGTTCTGGTACAGAGCTGACACCACTCTTCACCTTTGTGAAATTGCTCAGATAAACACAGTGTATATTCTCTCTGTAGCAGGTATAGTAGTTCATTGTGATGACGTGTGCGGGAAGAAACAAAGCATGAATATATAAGTGTAATGATTATTTGATAAAGGTCACTGGGTTTTATGTATGAAGATGCAACGGTTAATTACCTTTACACCCAGTGGACAAGACATTTTTGTAATGCAGCTAATAAAGTATCTAGTGTTATTTGTCCTTTAACTCAAAGCTCTTGTGTTGTATACAGATGCTTGCTGTATTTTTTTCTTGGTATTATATCAGGCCATCCAGGTTCCACAGAAACTATAGCAGTGCCTTCCTGCCATTGTACACCAGGAAGCGTCGGCAGATCTCTTATGTCCCATGGTCTGCAGTTTCCCTCCTTCATTTTGGGAACATGTTATTTTTAAACAGCTAGAGTAACAGGAAAATAAAGTTGCTCCTCCACAACACATGAACAACGGCTGTGTTACTGGACTGGCTGGTGTCAGTATCCCCACCACAGCACCCTGGATGTTGTGGGTCATGTTGGGTGACACCAATATCTACAACATGCACCTTCAGTTAGTGAT
This sequence comes from Nettapus auritus, assembly GCA_011076525.1. Lineage (NCBI taxonomy): Eukaryota > Metazoa > Chordata > Aves > Anseriformes > Anatidae > Nettapus > Nettapus auritus. The sequence goes on along the minus strand of CM021768.1, from coordinate 62,464,454 downwards.
AGGAGAGAGAGACATGGCCATAACTGCCCAGTCTGTTACCATTTTGTGGTTGGCATTTGCCATAAAGCTGCCTTTCCATGGGAAAGGAACATGGTCCACAAAAGAGGAAACATAAGGGACTTGTACACCTCCTCTCCTTACCCCCATGTACCCTCACCCCCTGTGTTTACAGTTTATAGTAAATAGCAATTAAGACACATAAAGAATTTAGTGTTAGACCTACATAATTTTATGCTTACAGCATTCTCTGAAGGCTATTAAATGTAATTTACCCATTTTACTAAAAGTGGAAAACGAAGTCTACCTTTATGAGAGCTCTTCAGGGTGAACACCTGAGGCAGGATGTTTTAAGACCCTTCTTTGTGAATCAGTGTAAAAATCAAAAGCAAAGTTAACTTTTTATTCAGTCCTTGCATCCCTTCACATGGCTTTTTGACCAGTGTCTCATACCACAGTGAACTGTTATCCCCAAAGCTCAGTACTGTCTGTCAGTGCTGTTTCCTGAAAGATTAAGCTATCATTTTGGTATGGAAGCTTGTGATTTGCAGGACCTCAACAGAGATAACTGGATTTTGTTTGTTTCTGCAAAGAATGGGAACATGGATAAGATTTAACTGCAGAAAATAGCTTAATTTCTGAAGTATTAAGGAGGACAAAAGAAATCTTGAGAAGACAGGTACTAAGTCTGATTCTCTCACCATTTATGCAAGTGCAAATCCACAGCAATTGTACTCATATCAATTCTCCATCAAACTCAGAGGCCCACATTCTTAATGAACTTGTGAAACCATGAGTAAAAAAATGTCAAGACATGAAAAGAGTACTAAGAAAGAGATGTAAAGGGCTTTATACAGAAGAAAATATGTTAAGAAATAAAAACTGTCTTTGAGGTTTTGAAGTATCAAATATTTATGCACACAAATATTTATATCAGTTTACATGCACTAATAAGAAGGAAAAATACACTCAGTAAGCTCCAAATAACTGAGACTCATCTGGGAATTAGTGCAGTGCTTCACCACATAAAAGAAATACATAGCTAACACAGAAAGAACTTGATTTCAAACTTTTACAGCAAATTAGAAAAATAAAGGGTCTTCGGTTAATGATTTGACTGGTAGCCAAACAGTTCTTGAATGCATACTGCAGTTCACAAATGGATTAGAGAAATGGGATTATCAATTTAATTTTTGTTTATGTTATAAAAAGAGAAGACTGGAAAATATATATAAATATTACATTTTAATTGTAAAAAATTGTGAATAATGCAATTGGAACAGATTCTGAATATATTTTATTACAGAAAAATACAATTCTCTGGTGGCATTCAGCATCAGGCAATATTTCTTCATGTTCATATATTTTGGTCCTATGTTTATGAGTGTACAAAGTATAAAAAGGGATGAAATGGTAAAAAAAAAAAAAAAAAAAAAGTTTTTAACCAGATTTTTCCTCAGAGGTATGTGTTAGAATTTTTCACAGTTCTCACAGTAGTTTTCCATGCAGAGCGTGGTGAAAGCCCCTCAGCCAAGCATGCTGTGTCTCTATGCAGGAGCTGCATATTCCTGCCTCAGAGAAGTGCTTACAGCATTGTGGATGCTACAGAAAAACAAATGTTAAATAATTATTTTGTTACTCTGTCAGGCCACTTGGGATGAAGGCATTTCACATCCTGAACCTTTTGTTTTGCAAATTCTTTCAGTCGCAGACCATTGTGCATTGCATTGGTGGAAAGAGGCCCCAAAGTGCTTTGGCAGAGATTCTTAGAAACACTATTTTCAGATTTTAAAAATCTCATCTAGGAACATCATTTTCTAGCTGAGCTGCCTAAAGCGTGTTTTTGAGATTCCAGTGTTATGCATTCTTGTTTTTGTGATGCTTAGGTTTTGGAAAAAGCAGCAGAAAATATCTGTCTAATGAACAGAATCCAAGATTTAAATACATCTCAGATTAGACATTGCAATTAAATCCTTAGCCCCCCCCCACATCCATGCTAAGCCACTGAGCAGTATCAGCAACAACAGGAAAAGGCTTTTCCTTCATTTGTCTCCAGCACTTTTAACTTGTAAAAGGCTTTTTCTGATGAAGCTGAAGCAGGATTTAACACTGTGGGCTAGAACAAGGAGGGTGTCACAAAGGTAGGTTGATAAATCAGATGATTTATCCCAGCTGAGGATTTGTCTCCTAATGCGTTGTTAGTTTAATAGAGACATATTAAAATAATAAAAGGCAGTGAATCAACAGGCTTCACAGAAAACCAAGTAGTTCTGGCTACAGAAAGTTCAGTCCCCATAAGAAGGGTTGTTATTTTTTTTTCTTTTATTTATTTATTTTTTTCAAAACCGTTGGACATCATCTCTCTCTGCTAGGTCTTCTTGAGTTTCCTCTCTCTAATTCTGAGAAAATTACTGCTGTGAAGCTACTTCCATACTGTAGAGCCAGGGTCACACAGCAGCTGTGTTCAGGATATACTAGAAGCAAGCCTTGATGCAGCATTGCAGCAGCTGGTACAGCTGGGGAAGGAACAGCCTGCTCCCAACAGGATGCACTTCTCTGACTGTTTGCACAAAAGCCTTGGGTTCCTGAAAAGTGTGATGGTCCTCGCCCAAGAGAAAAGTGTCATTTGACCTTGTAAATGACTCTTCCTGTAGAATTCCTATAAAAATTGCTTTCTATTGCAGGAGTAATTTGAAAGTTAATGGGGAGAGAATAAGGGGGTCTGTCAGGCTGTAAACGCTGGCAGCCTGAGCAAGGAGCATCCTTGGATACCTCAGTGCCACCTTGTCTCTATCTGAAGCTGAAAAGTGCACATGGATCTTTATACTTTTCCTTAAGTATGATTTGTCTTGCCTTAAGCAAAGGAGAAAAAAAAAAATGTTTGTGTGTTCCACGATTTCTCATGTAAGGTAATACATATACATCAGTCTCAGGAATGTAAGTTCATATTTAAACTGTGAACTTTGGCGTAATTTACTGTAAATGTATTAGGAAAGTAAGGATATATGCTCATAATCAGGATTCTGTTAGCAGTGTGTTTTATTAGCTCCACAGTGTTATTTTTTTCCTCTTTATTTCCACTTTTCTTGGCTTGTACATAATGATTGAGTTCTGCTTTTGAAACTGAAATAAATAGCTGTGGGTGAAATTAACCATACTTTTTTTTTTTTTTTTTTTTTTTGGTGGGGGGGAGGCTAAAATCCTCAGTGTCCCATTTTACTCTATTATTTTCTGCAGTTAATCAGTTTTAATGAAAACATCTTTAATGATGGATAACCTAACTGGCAACTAAGACTGGAGGAAGTAGACAATAAATACATTTGTTTTGGAGAGTCATATGTTCTTAAGACTTTTAACCAGTAACCAGATATTTTGAATTTGTGTTACATCAGGTCTAGTAAATTGATCAAATAATTCTTCCAAACGTTGAACTGAATGAATGTTGCATGCAGAGATGTTTGTTCTTGTTAACTAGAGAGAAGTGTTATGTTCACTATCACTTTAAATCAAATCTCTGTGTCTTGACCAAGAGAAAGTAAAATTAACTACGACCTCTATTTAAAATGGTAGAAATATGTTTGTGAGTATTTTTATGCATCTATTAAATAGCAAAAATGTAGAAATTCTGCATACTAAACTCAAATAGTATAGTGTGCTAGAGTGTGACAAGTTTAAGAGAGCCTATGTGGGAATTAATTTTGTTCACATTTCTGAAGTCAACAAAACCACTGTTAATAGTAATGACAGTGCTTTTTCTCACAAAATCTGACTTGTTATCCCCCTGAGATATTTCCGTGTTGCTTTTTCATCATTTCTTCATGTATTTAAATTTTCAAAGAAAATCAAAACACTGCCTTGTCATGTACAGAGATATTATTCTTGTTACACACACATTTTACAGTACTGTAGCAAGTGTTTATAGTTCAGAAGTGTCGGTAGCTGTGTCTCCTGAAAACAGAAGCATTTGCTACAGCTTTCCTTGCAGTATGCAACTTTGCTTAATGAAAGATAATCTCAAACAACAATGAAACAACCTGAAACAAACAAACAAAAAAAAAAACAACAAACAATACAGTTAAGCATAATCCAATTTTTGTTTTAATTTATAAGCAGAGGATAGATCATATTCAGAATTAACTGTGACTAGTGAAAGTAGAGCCACTGTTCCTTTGCCTCACTTAAACAAAAATATTTCTGGAGTATGGTGAGACACATCACTAAATTCTCATGAATAATCATTAGTAGAAGAATACTACAAGACGAGCTGTTTAGAAAAACCTGTCCCATGTAACACAAGACTTGCTCATCCATGTTAAACTTCAACTAATGAAAAGTTACTAAAAATGTTGAAGATCACAGTTTTTCCAACCCAGACCTAAACCCATGCAGTTCAGCAGCAATGGAGAGACCAGCCATCCCCACAGAATCCCTTGACCCCTATTATCAAACAGTGCTGAAATTCTAAATAAACCTGCACCTGAATGTCTGCCAGCTCTGTTAGACACCATCTTTAAGGTTTTTGTTTTGTTTTGTTTTATCAGTTCAGTCCTAGGGCTGTACATGCCAGACTGGAAAAAAGCAGACTGAGAGGGCTCACAGAGTGAATACTCGGGTAGGTGTTATGGTTGCTGCTGCTCTCCAGAGGACACTAAGTGCATTCAATATGCTGCAGGGCCAGGGGATCAATCCTGGGGTTTATTGTTTTTGCAGTGGTGAGTGAATGCAATACGAAATGATGAGTGGAAAAAAAAAAAAAAAAAAACACAGAGCAATTAAAGTCATAGGACTGCAAATATACGAAATATGGCTGCAACTCTCCAGCCTCCATCTTCCCCCAGATAAATAAAACTGACTTCCAACTAAGAGGGCTGGGAGCCAAGAAGTTGTGGAGACAGTAAAAAAAAAAAGTCTCCCATAATCTCTAAGGAAACCAAATAAAAGAAGGATGTGTTTTTCACCTCTCTCCCTCTCTGTGAACTGTAATTGTGGTAGAGGCTCCCACCCAGTTTCATGTGGGAACGGAGACCAAGTTCCACCAAAGTGTAAGGAGCCATGTCTTCAGTATTCTCCAGAGATAAGAAAAGATGAAACCAGAAAAAAACCATCAGGTCTCCTTATTTCTGTTGGAATGTGGGAACTGGAGCTTTTAGGTATTGTGAAATCTCAGCTCCTTCTACCCAATGAACTTAGAAAAATTTATTGCAAGAAGAGATGATATTGAGGTTCAGTTTTATTTGTATTCAAAGATCTGGTTTTGAATTTGGCAGAACAATTTTTTTCAGGGTTTGGCTGTTCTTGCAGGACCTAATCCAAAGCCCATTGAAGTCAAGATGAATCTCTCCCTAGACTCCAGTGAATTTTGGGTCAGACCCCTACAGTAACATTGATTCTGATGTTTGCAGAAGTTGAGATTTTATTACTGTAATCTACATGAAATATGCCTGGGTTTCATTTTAAATATTTCCCTTTTTCTTTCACATAGTGTTCAAGACATAATACATTTTTATCTGGGAAAATATTTATTTCTTGCTATATGAAATTATGAAATAAATCATTATTATTACATGAAATTTTGGGGAAATCCACAGGAGGCTGGACTCAGAATTCTGTCCATTTCTCTCTTTTAATTTGCTAATGTCTTTTGATGTTTATTACGTGCTTGTATTGTAAAACATGCAGTTTTTAATTCCTTTTCCAGATGAAGATTATCTTGCAGAATGGGAAACTAACTGAGACTACAACATACTTTATCCAGGTTGTGGTCCTAGTTCTGCATATACTTCTGAATATAGCTTTATTGACATGAACATCGATGCATTTATTACTTAATGCATGCCTAGTTATCATTCAATATAATTCACAGTCTATCAAGCCATTTTGATACTGTTTTAGTCTGTAATGAATCAGAATATACCATGGCAAAGTGGGTGAAAGCCTAGTGTCAGCAGAGCACCTATGATCCCCCTCTTTTTCCAGATCTGTGGTTGACAGCAGGTGGAGAAGCTTAAGCACATTTTCCAACATAGTATGAGATAAAGTGTATGGAGAAACCCCTCTCCATCAGATCTTCACTCGTTATGAAGGTTAATGAGAGACAGACCTAACTACAGTAAGCTGTCATAAAATCCAATTTAACTATTTTAGCAAAAGTTAGAAGGCAATACAATCAGTCTTGTAAAAGGAATGGGGTGATGAAGATGCTGGCAAAGTCACTACTTTGGATGTGAGCCACAGATAGGGCAGAAGTACGTATGTGATGGCTCTCATTCTCCAGTCTCAAGGTGCTAGCTGAGGCTGGGGCACCGCCTTTGGGAAGGCAACCCTTCTGCAACAATGAGTGATTTCTTCTGCTCCATAGGAATAGCTGGGTATAGACACATTTGCTTTCAAGAACCTCTGTGGTGTGAAGCAATGAAGAGTTCAGTGATGGCAAGCCAAGAAACAACAATCCTAACTTATTCCTCTATGAAGATGAAATGTAATCAGCCTCACAAGCTATTTTGCATATTTTTGATGCCTTTTTTTTTTTTTTTTTTTTTTTTTTTTTTTTTT
>CM021768.1:62438743-62457805 GCA_011076525.1 Nettapus auritus | reverse complement strand
TTTTTTTTTTTTTTTTTTTTTTTTTTTTTTTTTTTCTTAATGCAGCTGAGCAGCACTGTGCAAAGTCCTAGGAAAACTGCAGGTTTTGGGGCTTGAGGGAGGTTATCAGGTCCCCCTTGATTTGAAGCTCCCTGAGTTAGATTTATTGTTGTATGTAGTCATTTCTTTCATTTCTATCACCCCTCTTTGCTCTCAGGTTCAGCATATAAAGAGAGGTTTTAAACATCTGTCCCATTCTTGCTATGTAATACTCAGATGTTCCTTTTCTCATCTTTATAGTTCTGTAAGTTATAAGGTAAACAAAAAGACCAAGTAACGCTTTACAGTTTGGTTTGATATTTTAAAAACTTACAGCTCAACTTGACTTTCAAAAATTTTTATATAGCCTATATCCAAAAAATTGTGTTTTGTCTGATTAGTCTATTTTCCTTTTTTTTTTTTTTTTTTTTTTTTTAGGGGTGTCTTTTTTATCATTATTCCCGTATCTTACAGTTAATGATCAAATTAGAAATTTATGACAAGATTTATTCCTATTTTCTTAGGATACAAACATTAAACATTTTCTGCATATGGGCTTTAAAAATGCCTAAGCCACATTCCAATCCTCATGCCTTCTAACCAGGTGAATCCAGTAAGCAGGCCTGCATTTTTCAAGGCCTGCAATTTCAAAAATGAAAGCATTATTAGGGAATTTGGAGGGGAGTAGGGGGATGAAACAACTGTCTATGTTCTTTGGTGTTATAGTCTAAAAATATGTACAACACAAATATTAGGTGTAACTATTCCATATTTAACAATTGTACTTTTTGGAGAACACAGTGTGACAAATTGAAGTAGGTGAAATTGCCACGTTCTTAATATCACTGATAACAAATGTGGGGTGATTTTATACCCAGTACTTAATTCCCAAGGTTGCTTTCAGATGGAAGAGAAACAGAGAATTAGTGTTGTGGAGCTCAAGAAGTGATGGATGGTGCTGCTGTAAATTCAAATCACCCGGTCCTTGATTTATTAAGGAATTTTCAAGAGTATGGCAATATATATTTCTAATTTCCACTGAGGATTAATTTGGTGAAAGGAAAGAGAAATTTGCTAAGAAATAAGCTGGAGTCAGGTATAGGGTGCCAATATTAACACTCCTAAAGAAGAGTTGTTTCCTGAACCAGACTGTGGTGCCAGCAGAGCTTTCGGCAGCAAGCTGCCAGAGCTGCTGACAGACACCCCCCTTACAGGAGAGTTGTGCGCTTGGTTAAAAGACAGTGATGAGGGCTTCTACTGCCAGTCCTGCCAGAGCCCTTACCCTCCCCGGAGCCTCTGCCAGCAACTTCATGGGCAGGCAAAGAGGCTGTGTGCATTTCTCTACCCTTTTTCTTTCCTCACAGGTTCAGGGAAATTATGAATTTCAGCTGCATTAATATGAAAAGTTACAGCCGCTTTGACAGCAGTCAAACTGGGGGCTGGGGGAGGATGTTCAGTTAGCTCAGAGCTCTATATTCAAGCAAGGAAAAAAGGCCTTTTAAAATTTATTTCTATTATTATTATAACTAGATAAATCATACATAGCTGAATATCAACCGTTATTTTCAGCTCTGAATATAATAATCTGAGTGTGAATAGCACTTTTCATACAAGGAGCTAAAGTGGCTTACAGATATTAACAAATTACCTCCCTTACTGATAGAGACAGGAAGCATTGTTATTGCATTTGGGATTTGGGGAAGATTATGATACTGAGAAATTAGTTTGTTCAAGATGGCAGAGGGAATCAATGGCAGAGCTGACTAGAAACTGAGAAGACAGTGAGTGCATTGTTGAATCCTCACTGCTTCTCTGGAAAGTGTTTTCATAGAAAAGGCTCTCTTTCCTATTCTTTCATAGCTCGTTTTTGATTAAACACAAAACGACTTCCTCATATGTCAGACTGTAGCAAGGGTCATGCAAGGTATAAGATAACCCTTGCTGGCCGGCAGTTTAGGACTTCTTTTTTATGTATGACACAGACTGCACATTATAGTCATTTATAACTTTGTAAAGTGAGCACAAAATGAGCCAAAGGCGCTATGGCCACAACATTTTCACTTATTATTCAATAAAGTGGAAGGCAAGGTCAAGCTCTTTTAGAATAGCAGTCATTTTTTTAGAAATAGTTCTATTTTTTTTATTGCTGCTGTGAGGTGTACCAATAAAGTCCATCTAAGCACATAGGAATTTCAATTCTGTATCTACACTAAAAAATGTAAATTTACTTTAAACTCTCACTCATAAGAAAGGTGGTGAACTTTCTAGTCTGTTGAAAGCTCCTGTTTTGCTTCTGTTCAGACCTGGTCTGTTGAGGGCCCTGTGACTTATCTCAGTACACAATAAAGAAAACAGCTAATGCCAAGCCTGGGCATAACCTGCCCTGGTTTTGTTCAAGTTTTGGGAGTAAACTAGAACAAAATGGCAGGGAAGGAACAGTTGGTTGCAATCAGTGTTTAAACTACAGATTATGGTTAGTCTCTTTGCCAAAGCCTCAGGTCCACAGCTTTTCTTTTAAAAAAGCCTAAAGAGACAAGGGAAGCACATTGGTCTAAATTTCTGGCTCATCTATAGTTTCTTATGAGCAAATGTCAAATACCATACATATATGTGTATGTGTGTATGCAGGCATATAAATATATATATATATAAGCATATGTATGCACGTAGATGTATGTATAAGGATTTCTGTAGCCTTCCAAGTCCAAACTTTGTGTCTGTTGGCTCTCTCTGCACCAAGATTTAACAAATAGGTCTGTGCTTTGCAAGAATGCTGCCTTCCTAAAATGTATGTGTTAAATGAAATTTAGCTCATTACAGTGCAGAGAAGGGTGGTGGTAAGCAGCATTCTATTGATGGAGAAAAAAAAAAAAAAAAAAAAAAAAAAAAATGTTGGGAAAATACTTATTTCCAAACTTTGAGAATCTGTTTACAGACTGAGGGGAATATAAAATAACATGCATTTATTGAAAATGTCTTGATGGAGTCTGTTTGAAAGCCTAATCCTGAAATAGTCTGCATTTAAGAACCAGAACACTTTGTGATTTGCTTCCTCAGAATGGGGCCTTTCGGATCTCCCAACAGCAACCTATTTTTACAGAGGGAAAGAAATGTTAAATGCTATGACTGCTAGACTGGGAACTTGGTTCAGCTAACATCAGGTTTACGACCTAAAATGGAGGTAAATGGCCAAACCCGATCAACACCCCATTAATCTAAGGATGATCAAGTAACATTGTATTTGGCAAAGCCACAAATAGCCATGTAATAACTTTGTAATTCTATGGTAATTTCTTACACATGGTTATTGATGCCCCTTAAAATAGTGTGTTACCAATAATCCCATACTAGCTCTCTGCTCTTAAATATAAGGTCACTGACAGACCATGACTGTTTAATGTACTTTCAGTCTCAAAAAGAAATCTTATAAAATGGTGATAGAAATGATCCTTAGTGGGTGACCCTCTTTGCTCTTTAATATTTTTTTCCTCAGAACATATCACGTATGCATCAGTGGAACTCTATATAGTTTGTGGGGTATTAGACTTACGGTAGAAATATCCCTTCCTTTCCATTTTTCACCTACCTACAACCAGAGTTTTTAACAAGTCTGGATTTCTTAGGCCATTCCTGCATTCAGGGGTAAAGACCTGGCTAAAGAGGCAAAAACCAACCAAATACCATGGTGCAGTGGCATGCCATTTTAAGTCACTGGTGAATTGATAAGAATAATCAGATGCTTCTCATACTGTGAAGACACCGAGAAAGCAGCTGACTATGTACAGACCTCTCAGAACAGGGAAAGCAGATACAGAAGCTGGCCTAGAGGATAAACTGGTGCTCTTCTAGGTTTATGTCTCTCAGCCCCGGACCTTATTAGTCTTTAAATGATTGTAAATTTCACTATAAGCCTTATTTTTGTACCTCTGTGCAGAAATACCTCTATTCCTCCATAAGTTACTTTTTCTCTGTTGAATAATATTTAGGTCTTTTTGTGTAGTGGATTTCAGTTATACTTGATTTTTTTTTTTTTTTTTCTTTCATTACAGTTAGAAAAGATTAAAAGATGAGATAAATGCTTACTTTAATCCTTGGCTTTAGATACTCTTAAAATTGCAAAATATTTGGAACTGAATTTACTTTGCATTTCAGGGCTAAGCCTCTTGTCTTAGTAAACCAAGCACTGGAAAATATGCATCTGGAAGCAAATTTGATTTTGGCAATTTACATATAGCTCTAATCAGGAATATCAAGTAAATTCACAATATGGTCATACAAAGCTCAGTCTTGCACTATTAAAATGGGTGTGGAGTTCTGCCACAGACTGCAAGGAGAGCAAGATCATGCAGACAGTCCAAAAAGGCTGGAGCCACCACTGGAACAGGTCTGATCATGTGCAGAGCACCCTAGGGCAACCACCATTGCTCAGCATCAGCTAGGGCTGGACCTCTAACAAATTCACAGTGTGAGGCAAGGAAATGCTTGTGCACTTTTGGGGGAAGTTCACATCTAATTTTTTACTTTTGCTTATGTATAGTTTTGAGATCGTTAAAGTTATTTTTATGTCTGTAATACATCAGGGCTGCTACACAGAGGAGATGTGTAATTGCAGGTTTATAATGCTCGCTAAGCAGCTTTTGTGGACAAGACCAGGTCAGCCTTTTTAGAAAAACAAACAGTAAAAAGAGTGCTACAAGATGGAAGATGAATCCCAAGAACAGCAGCTTTCCTCTATGCACAAACTAACGTGCTTAGTCCTGTGAGCTGGACCCTCATGTGAATAACATGAGCTGCCCCAGCACTGCAACCCTGGAGAGTGCAGTCCATAGATATTCACTTGCAAGGAACTGTTTGCAGGATCGGGCTCCCAGCAACTTCGTATTCTCTTTGGCCTGGGTGGAATTAGCATATGACTAGACTTCCTTTCACCAATTGTGATTGTCAGGTAAACAGACTGAGGGGAGAAAAGAACCATCTGTGCCTGGAAATAACAGAGAAATCCCCTGGCCTATAAACCTACTGGAAACCACGTATACTGGGCTGTGCTGGGTGCTAATGAATAAGAGCAATGTCTCAGTCTCTGGCTGGAAAAGATGTTCTTCAAAATACACTTCTGAATTTAATTAGTTTTTAGAAGTCTGTTTATGTATTCTGTATACAGCTGTGGAGCACAAGGAATCATGTGGTTTTTGTGACCTTCTGTTGCTCCTTGCAGTATTTTCTCTCATGTTGCCTTTCGGCTATTCCTTTCACCCCATCATGTTATCACGTGCATTGTTCGCATCCCTTATAGATGCACTTTGACACATACATTATCTGCGTGCTTCACAAGATATCTTTCTATTTTCTGTACCAATGAGAGGATCATAAAACTGCTTTCCAGTGTTGCTGACTGGGACACAGTGTTCTCCATGATGTGGAAATCCCTGTTGACCCTCAGTGCTACTGGCAGCTTTCACTCATTATGCAAACTGTTATTAAACAGCTTTCCACTTGGGCAGTAGGCAGTAGCTTTTGACTTGGGCTGTCTTATACTGCCACAATCCTTCAAAGTATTCTCCCATTTCAGTATTTTTTCATCTTCAAACAAGAACTAGATATGGCATTACGCAGTTTCTCATCAATGACTACTATCTAATGCAAGCTTAATCACGAGTTTCTCTACTAACACTGTATGTGAAGAAAATAAAATAAAAAAAAAAAAAAAAAAAGGGGGGGGGGGGAATAAAACCAGAAGACTTATAAATAAATTCAGATGGAAAAGCAGAAATGGCAACCAGTCCATTTAGCCTCCCTCCTTAAGCCCTGTGCCAGGAAGCCCAAGGGAGAGGTTAATTACTCAGGTGAAAGTCTAAGGCTTAGGGCTCAGAAGAGAGTTACTGAGGTCGTTCTCCAGAGTGGAGACCAAATACTGAAAGCATACTTGGCAAGATCATGGCTTAAAAAAAATAAAATAATAATAATAAAAAAATGAAGTGACAGAATGATTTTGTTAACATTTCTATAGTACTATTTTATTCATAATTCAATTTCTTCTTTGTAGTACTTACCTGGCATTGAATATATTTTTCTCTGACCCTTTAAGGAAAAAAACACCATTATTGTAGCTTAAAAATATGTGCAAGAGGCTTCAGGCAGAACACTAGGCAAGAAGATCAAGAATCAAATAAAGTTTTATTTCAAGTAATGTTCAGCAGCATTCCAGGAAAAACAAAACAAAACAAAAAAAAAAAACAAACAAAAAAAAACAAAAAAAAAAAAAAAAAAAAACAAAAAAAAAACTTCAAACCATTATTAGAAATGAACTGCTAAATCATTCAGACTCTTTCAAACTTTGACTTTTGCATGCGTGTATTACGAACTCTGAGCAACCTCCTTTTTACTCAATTATTGACTGTCTTGGTAGTGGTGTCCCAATGGTCCTTGTTCTTCATTTCCACTTGGGCTACAAAGCCACTTGTAGTAATTTAATCCTCAGCAATGTCTTAATGTACCATATAAAGCCAAATCTAATTGTGTTCCAAGTTCAAAATATATTCATAGACTGTTGGGGAAGAGAAGGTGACACTTCTCTTCAGCTACTGTAATTGGATTCACCTGCTGGTAACGAACTATGATGAATATTAAGGGTCATTCTCAAAGCCACTGTAATCTGCATTTGTTCTGCAATGTACACCAACAAGGAGCACAAGTAAACAGGCATAAATTCAGGTCTCTTGCAAACATAGATTTTGCCTCACTTTGTATGAAAGTATATAAAAGCAATGTTCTTGTGATGTTAAATCATGAGTTTTCACTGCAGAATGATGTGACTCCTCTAAATATTTTGATTGTCCTCTATATACTGAGTCAAGTAGAGTATTTCACAATTACAGTTACCTGTAAATTCTACTCATGATTTTAAAGGACTGGATAAAGAGATTATGTATATCTCAAGATTACAAATCAAGATTTTTCAACATGCAGATATGTAACATTAAAAATCTACTTTTCACACTAATTGTGAGGCTTATGGAGTTATCTGTATTTACTAGGTAAATTCACCAAAAGTCCATCCTCAAGTTTGATGATCAATAGGATCATTTGCTGGTATGATTACTGTTGGCAGCAGCATTCTTTTTTTTTTTTTTTTTTTTTTTTTTTTTTTTTTTTCTGCAGTTTCCATCCCTCCTCCATGATAATCCCTGATCTTGCCATTGAAAACTAGCCTTCCCCCAGATAAAATAATAGCTGCTGCTCACCACTCATAATGTTTATTCTGCATAATGTGTATTCCATTAAATGATTAGAAGAACATTGTAAAATATGCATTTTAAAATTGTTTAATGAGGAGGTAAAATAACTGTAAAAGTGTTTATGTTTATAAGCCACCTTATACTCTTAGGTGTATACTTATACATAAGGATGTAAAAAAGTTTCTTAGCCCCAGGGGATTTAAAATTAGCTTCCAGACACTTGCAAGCAGTGAAGTACTAATTTAAAGCCTTTTGATGTGGTGCAATTCACTTCAACTTGTGGAGGCTAGTGCAGAAAGAGAAAGAACCAGCCCCCTTGGATGGGACAGCATTCCAGCACCAACAACGCTGTCATTGTTCTCCTTCCCAGAGAGGCTGGAAGCAGCGGTGACCCCAAAGCAGTCCCTTTGGAAAAGTAAAACTACTTTACAATAATAATTATTCCTTGAGTTCAAAAGACTAAGCCTTCCACCGAAAGAAATAAAGTGATTGCAAATTCACACAACAGCTGGTTGAAGTTGAATGAAGATGTCAGTTACTCAGATAAGGAAGAAAAAAAATGGTCCCTCAATATCCTTTAAAGGAACAACTACACATAAATGTGTTTGGGTTTTGTAAAAATAGATCTACAGTTCTATGATCTGCCCAATTAATGTTTCTCTTTTGTCTGCCACTCCTTTCTTAAATGTTTTCTGTTCCTTGAATAACCACAGATTTCTCTGGATGAATAAACCTTCCCATTGCCTTTTAAAAGTGTCCGAAAGCCTGATCTAAAACATTACTTGATCCTCTCTATCATTCTCAGCCAAATAGTTGCTGTTCACAGGCTGATCAGTGTGTCATGCTTACTTTATCAGCAAGAAGAATAGGCTTCTCTGCTGTCTTCCCTGAGGAATAGGGACAATTTATTTATACTGCTATATAATAGACATCCCCTCCTGTAGTTAGAGGGATGGTTCATGCTACAGTTAGTGGGCATAAAACATGGCTGAAAGACTCAGGACACAACTGAAACTTGAAACATAAGAATTATAAGAATAAAATAAGAATTATTATAATAATTGCCTTTTGATCAATGACTACCATGAATGTGCAAAGTACATTTTCCGCTTAGATTTAAATGTGTCATGTGTTTGTAACTACTGTTCAAACCTCTGAGTGTGGTAACAGTACTGTGCAAATTTCAGTGACTCTTCAGTGCTTATGCTCTCAGGACAAATCTCTGCACAGGGAGAGGGGAGAGTAACTTTCCAGGCTGGTTAGAAAAACATTTCAAATACTAACACCATTTCTTTTATCTGGGTGAGCTTTGTCTGTGTCACAGAATGAGGTTAATAGCAGGCTCCCCCTAAGACCATGCAGTCACTCAAGGATGAGCAATTTTTTATTAGGAAACCTGAGTTTAAAGCTCGGGGAAATGTGAATGCTATAAGACATCCAAGAGAAACTGGGTTCTCAGTGACTTTATAAGGACGGCTTTTTGTGGAAGAGCACTGCCTTTGTGCAGTTTCAGATATTCTACCTCAGGTAAAGAGGAGGGCTGAGTATCTAATAAATATAAAAACTGACTGGAGGACACTGCACAGTCCCAACCTCCTAAATAAGAAATCAACCTGCAAATCTCCCTCTCTGTTACCAACTTGCAAAAGGGAAATGACCCTAGCATCTAAAGCAATGCAGATATTACTTTACATCTTGTCAAGTCACCATTTTCAATTGGTTCTTCATGCATGTTTTCAGATAAATGATTTTGCCTATGACATAGAAGTCCCTTTCTGTAAGATGTCTATTTACCTTCTATTGGGTATGTATGTATTTTATTGACTCAGACATTTGAATTTAAAAAATGTTGCTGATAAATGTTTTAGTTCCTTTTAGACCCCTTTTTCCTTTTTCAGGTACTTTGTGTCTTCATATAAAAGAAATTTCCCAAAAGGAACATATGCTGACTATACAGTTTCATGTTGCACTGGCATCTATTTTCCATATGGATACAAAGAAAAGATTAGATATTAAAGCTCAGGACCTTTGGGAGTATTGATCTCTCTAAGATTTACCAGCCTAACAGTCACCACTGTCCTGGGTCATCCTGAATGGCTCATATTTTCCTTAGTGCACAAGGTGTTGGTGTTACCACAGAATTACTAATGAACAGATTCTCATCACTTAAAAGGAACAGACATGGGATGGAGCAGCAGAGCCAGATCCCTTCTCTGAGCTCATCCCTGTAGCCATTAAGTATCTGTGTAACACTGATTTTGTGATGTTAATATTAAACGTAATCCTTCAAGTGGTTTTGTCTTTGCAGCATTACAATATCTGGATTTTTATTCATTTATTTATTTAATTTCAAAATGTGCTATAAATGCTATGTACTTTCCAATAAACTCCTTTTCAGGGCTGGTACCTGTCTTCAGACCTGAGGACCAGACCTGTCTCCAGACCTAAAGACCAGAATCTTTACTGTCGTTGTCATCACTCAAAAGGCAGTATTTTTCTTGGCTATTGCTC
Organism: Nettapus auritus; assembly: GCA_011076525.1. NCBI lineage: Eukaryota > Metazoa > Chordata > Aves > Anseriformes > Anatidae > Nettapus > Nettapus auritus. The sequence goes on along the minus strand of CM021768.1, from coordinate 62,448,041 downwards.
TTCTCCTCCATCCAGGAAAATATTTTTTTTGAATTTCATCTATGCTGTTACTGGTCTTACAGAATATCTGTTCCTGAAAAAAAGACCTGTAGGCTAAGGAAAGTGTGAAGGACAGTCAAAGTTTGTACCAAACAAAAGATAACAGGTACTGTTTCTTCATTTTTCACCTCCTTCTTTTGTATGTTTATCTTTTGTATCCTTTAGTTATTACTTTAAGGATCCTAGATATCAGTACTAAATGCTCAAGCCATGCTGGCATAGCATGACTTTTAGCTTGGAAATTTCTGAAATGTTTCTGAAATGCTATGTGTATTTCAGAAAAATCTTGGACGTGTATGGTCTTCAACCAATGTAAAAAATAAAGTTAGAATGAATGGCAGAGCTGGGTGCATGGAAAATATATTCATCTGGGAAATAAACAGAAATAATTTTTATCTGCTGAAAATATAATTAGAATGACTGAATTAGAATATCAGACTCTATTGAGTGTTCTTATCTTAAGAAAACTAACTTTGATTCAGAGTAGATGGAGAGTGATGGAATAATAATTGTTGATTGGGTTCATGCTACTATTTGTGTATACACGATAACATTTTTTACTTTTGTGTGCATGGCACATTCCTAAACTGTAATTACTAGACTTTCCAAGTTTCTCTAGCTGCCAAATCCCCCACTGTGACTCTAGCAGTGTTTTGCATTAGCTGTACTGAACAGTAAATATTATAAAGAAAATAACCATCAGTATTTTGCTAATGCATTTTAACCACTAACCCCCTGAAGTTACTTTTGACCAGTTGTATATGGCCCAAGATTTCTAGGCCATTTACAAAAGAAATCAATCCATCTTTTGTTGTTGTAGCCATTATTCTTATTATACTAGGCAATGCAAGCTGTTAGTCTTTTTACCTTCTTTTACCATATCTGTAATATTTTGTCAACATCTATCCTTTGTGCTTTGTTTTGCACAATGAATATTGAAACTGTACTTACAACACTGAAAATTCTAAAATAAAATAAAATAGAGAAAAAAATATTTCTTGATGGATAAAAAAAAAAGAAAGAAAAAAAGAAAAAAAAAAGGAAAAATAGAATTCTGTTGACATAGTTAGCACTGAAAGAATACTCTGTATAAAAGGAAGTTCAGCAAATGAATGGGCATGAATGCTTGGCAACATCCCAGATTTTAAAATTAAATTTTAACTCCATTTTCTTTAAAAAGAATATAGAGAGATAAAGCTAAAAATATTATTTCTGCTATTAGGAACACTTTACCTGATTTTAGTCTTTTTACAATAGTGTTTGAAAAAATGATTTTTTTTCTTGAAAAAAAAAAAAAGTATATATTTATATAAATATTATATATATATTTATATATATATATTTTTTTTAAATAAGGAGTACATCTTTATCTCCTGAGGCTATCTATTATCAATATATCTAGGATACATATTATCAATATATCTAGGGATGAGTTCTAACCCTTCAAATAAATTGAGATAGCTTGAATTTTTGTCTAGAATTTGAAGTAAAGCTATCTCAACTGCAAATAAAGTTTAAGAATTGCTAAAGAGAAAATTGCTGTTTTAAAAGATGTGAAATGGAGGATTCCTTCAGAATTCCTAGTAAGATTTAGATGATCCAGGGAAGACTTCCTTGATCCTGGGAAGGTCAAAAGAATGAAAATGAATGTGAGACCAAACACTGAAGACCTCATTATGGTCAGTTACTGTGAAACGATGCTTGCTGGAGATTGTTAGTCTAATCTATATGCATGTGACTAATGTGCATGGCATTGGTAAAGATTTTCATAGTTTTGAAGTACAGATTAAATTTGCTGATTGAAAGTGACTTTTTCTGCATCCTTTAAATCAGCTCTTTGCAGAATTCAGGAATGATATACAAAATGAGGTTGGAAAACCATTTTTGGATTAGGAAGATTAATTTGCTAATTACAGCTTGCCGTGGATCAGAGAACTGTTTTAGTAATGCAGTTTTATTAATGCTTGCAGCTTGGGGAAAAAGAATCCTGATTGGTAAAGGTATGCTGAAAAAAAAAAAAAAAAAAAAAAAAAAGTAAGAAAAGAGAAAGAATAGACTTTCTCAATGGGAAGAGAGTCTTTTCCATGCAGCTGGTTTCATCATGCCAAATGTCCAGGGAAATGTCTATTTGAGCATACATAACACTTTTCTTCCTATAATATGCACTCTACCTTAGCAGTTGGCTGCCGAGAAAGCACTTGCTGTGTGTACGTCCAGTTCAATAAGGAACTTTAGTTCTCATGCTTCATGCTTGAAACAAAGTCAGGTAGAAAGAGGTAATTTGCCAAGAATTACAAAGGAATATGTTCTTACTCACCCCTGCAGAACTGGATGGGAGTTCTAATTCATCTTTTCAATCTTCTTGCAATAGGCAGAGACCATAACAGCATTTGATATGTCTTGGTTTCTAAAACACTTTTTATGGAATGTAGCTTTTGTTTTGTCCCATTAAAAAAAAAAAAAAAAAAAAAAAAAAAAAAAAAAAAAAAAAAACTTTTCCTGGTTGACTGTGGTGTAGGAGCATGTGGAAGCCAGATCTTCCACTGCACAGAATGCAGAAAGCAAAAAAGAGTTGCTTGTTAGACTGTATTTGGAACAAATCTCAGTGGATACATAGAGAGGCAGATCGTGCGTGGAACTGCATACTTATTTTCCTCTACTGTGAATTTATACTGAATTTATTCTGAAATTACATTTCTTTCCTGCTGTGTTGAAATGACAAAGAAAGAAACTGAACTTCATCAGTTCAAGTGAGAAATGGTTCACGTTTTAGCTGGGAATTCACATTCATCAGTTTAATATTCTCCTTCAAGATATACTAAGTTTAGGAGAACTACTTACTTCATATTTTTGTAATGCCCTGCTAGTACTACACTGTTTCAACAAATCAAGCCGTTTAAGTGTTCTATTTGTAGGCTGAGGATGTCAGATTCCACTAAAGAATATATAAATAATTAGCATTATCCAAGCACAGAGAATTGCATCAATGTCTCTCTCTCCTTGCTCTTTTATGTGAGATCTGTGTTATACAAGTGTACCATTTAATTTTAATGAAATGTTGTGCTGTCTCACATTTACTGGCATGCCAAGTGACTGCAGGCAAAGCGTATGGTAAAAATTCTGTGCTTTGTCAGTTTAAACTTTCTCCTTTAAAATAATGTTACAACTTAAATTTATTAGCACTTTCCTGTGCTCTGGGAAGACTCCTGTGTATCTAAGTGTCAATTACCAGGCTCAGCTTGTGCTGTCCCTGGAAGCTATGGAGGAGTTTGCTTTATAAGGTGAGCTCAAACACTGCTGTGAGAGTTCAGGGTCATTCTTCATCTGCTTGGGGAGCCAAAAAGTGTTTATATAAGATTTCCCTGCCATTTGTGTCTCAGATCCCCTTATGTTGCATGACATACCACATTTTGGGGAGATTCTCTTCTGAGATTGTTGTCTACTTGTGCCATCTATGGCACCAGTGTTTTCTGCATAGGATTTAATTTTGACTAATCAGTCTGTCAATAGCTTATCTTGAATGAATGCCAGGATGGCAGTGAGACTTTACATTTCAGTATCTACAGAAAACAACATAATGGTTGCAAAAACATGGCAAGGTTACATTTAAAGACGATAGCAGAGTCTGAATAAAATAAAAAATAAGCTTCTGAAACACATTACAAATATTTGTGGTTTGCAAAGTAGCAAGAGAAAGACAGAACTGCCATTTAAGAAAACATTAATAATGCAACTGGATGACTCTGTGACAGATTAGACATTTTCATCCTGGAAGAAAACATCACTAGCTGGCCAGAATTAAGTAAAGATGAAGAAATCTTTTCCATATACTCAACTGTTATGCATTGTGTGAAGTTCAAGTGTTAATTCAGATGCAATTTAAGGTGGTTCTGGTTTCATGAAAATATCACATGGAGAGGAACAGAATAACTTTAACAATTGTGAAGTTAAAATTATGAGAGTCTCTGTAAAACAACACATCAGCTTAATTTCTCATATATATATATGTGTGTGTGTTTCAATCCCTACACTGCAAGTAATTTTTTTTGTGTGTGTAAGCAAAATAAATAAATAAATAAATGCAGGTTTACTTAGCAGAATATGTAATATTTCAATTGATTGGCTCAAATTATGAAGTTAATTTGACTTCATAAATTTCCTTCTGACACAGAGATCATGAGCTTTTCACAACGTGGAGTGCTACATCAAAATAATGAATGCAGCAGAATTTTCTTATGGTATTAACCAGCAAAGGATGCCTTTTGCCATTATGCTCAGAGAGGCAGCAATGCATGTGTGTGTGCAAACACCAAAGATGTTAGATTGCTTAAATGGGTGATATCCTGTTCCTGGAGCAGGCACAGTCAAAAATGTCATTCTGGAATACTGGAATATAACCCTTCTGCTTGATTTTCTGGCTTGTGATCCAAACTGGCAATCTCAAATATGTTTGTGTCCTTTTCAGTGGTTCATTTTCATGTTAAATGTCATGAGGCATCTCAGTTAATACTTGCATACATATATATATGCAAGTATGTAAATAGAAAATTGGAAGAGATTTACCATGGATGTTCTTCCTACATACCCAACATAACTGCTGTTATCCCTCTATATATAAAGAAGTATCCGTTATGCTCTATTCCACTTTACATGTTTATCTTTTACCAAAAACAAGACATTAAAATTTGAGTACAATCCTCAAATTAAATGTACATTTTACCTCTGGGAAGGGCAAAGACATTCCTGCAGTTTCACAGCCGTATCAGTGAATTCACAGAAAGTGGGATATTTCCACCACTAAGAGGACACTCAGTAAGACTGCATCTACCTTTCTAATTATGTCATCAATGAAAGGTCAGGAAAGTCTTTATAAAACATGGTCCTGCTAGGAAAACCTCTGTTTGACTCATCGGTGAGTAATGGTATATAAGCATATGCTTCCCCTTTAGCATGCTGTGAAAAAAAAAAAAAAAATTAAAAAACATGCCAGACTTTCATACCTCATGTTTACTCCATAAGAAAATCTTGAGGAGATTTTATGGGGAGGTCTGGGAATCTGTACTGACCTTCTCACAAAATGATGATGGATGTAGGAAGAGCACCCAAGCACATACACACCCCAGCAAGCACTAGAGAATCATTTATGAGGTCTGAAAAGAAAATACAAAGTAACTTTTTCCTTACAGGCAGCACACTTTTAGGAATGGATCCTGGATATTAAAATGCATTATGAACCTCTGTATAGTGGAAGCAAGCTGGGGCAAGCACCTCAGAAATATAGGAGAGCATCTTCAAGCACATTAAGTAATAGCCCATGTATAAGTCAGCAGAACAGCTGACTTTGTGGAAAAACTGTCACATAAAGGACACGTTGTGCCAACTCCTAAGGCAGAGAATGTATAATCACGTAGTTAAAGTACTCCTACGACTGAAACAGCAGGTGTTAGACTTTACAGGTACTAGAGCTATATCCAGTTTCCTGTGTAATAGAAGAGAGTCAAGATGGTCCTCAGTACTGGCACTCAGGAACCAAAAGTGCTAACTCCTCTGTGGTGAACAAACAAAAAGTAACCCTTTCCAGCATCTTTGCTATGCATACACTCTTTATGTTTGTTTACACTCAAATTAGTAGTAAGAGTTATCATTAATTTAGGAAGAAAAAAAACTCAAATGTCTGAAGACAAATAGAGGTTGAAATTTTGAATTTAATTATTAAATTAATAGTCGGGAGATCTGAAAGGGGAGATATAAATAATTCACATTCTTAGTGAAATTGGAAGCATTACTATAACTTTTTTTTTTTTTTTTTTTTTTTTTATGGCTCATTTGAGCTTGTTAGAATCTTACCCAGTAAAAAATGTTCCATTAATGAGTTTGATATGTGTTAGACGTGCAACCATTTTGAGTGTTGGTACAGAAGAGACTGATACTTCTGCAGTATGTTTTTGTTGTAAACTGTATTTGGAGGTTTTGTTAAATCTGGGTTCTTTTATTTAAACTTTTTTTGTTTGTTTGTTTGTTTTCTTATTGAAAAGCAAAGCATAGAAAGACATAATGATTTCACTTTGAAAGTATGTGTAAATTTTTCAGGTAGACACCATTATTCCGGTAATATTCAACTAATGTTTCTTAACGGGGAAGATCCAGAGGAGAGGATCTGCCATTACACATTAACTTACTTGAACTTCTAAAATTCTGACCTTTCTCTGGTCCAAAAAGCTCTGCAGTTACCAATCTCTCTAGTCCAAAAAATTTGTAAAGCCAATTTACTACTGTGTCTGAACAGTCATATGTAGTAGTAATAGCTAATTGCATTTACATCAGCATGACTTTTTACATCAAGCACTAAATCTTGCATTTAGTATCCCCAGACAGGTTCAGGATATTTGTATTTGAAATGTTTGTGAATGTTCCCACAGCACTATACCAGACACACTGCACACTGAAGAAAACTTTGCGAATCCAAGTTATCATATTATACTTTTTGTACTTTCTCCCCCATGTTGAAACACTTCCTCTTCCCAAGGGGCCGGCATACTTTTAGATGTGATCATCTTCTTTCAAAGGGAATGGCCATCTGAGACCACATAGGAATAATGTTCAGATGAAAAATTGGAAGTGATTTGGTCTTTCCAATTATTTGCCTGGGTGTTTTGTTTTCATCTGTCAGTCTCCAATATTCAACAGCATCTTCACTGCATTGTTTTTGCAGCTCTTGGGTCCCTCAAATTCCCTTTTAATTGATGTTTATACTTCAAACTGTTTTCCTTGCAGGCAGGTTTGCAGATATTTATTTACATCATGAGAACCACAACTACTCAGCAAGCTAGAGGAAAAGGTCGCTCAATTGTCTCTGTCAGGAAAACTCATAATTAAACTCTGCTCAAGATTTATGGATTCGGTGCAGAGGGCTTGATTGGGCTGCTTATCAGTTTGGGGGATCCTCATTATTTCAATTTTCACTTGAAATCTGTTTCAAAACAGAGACAACTCAGCAGGAACCTTTATTGAAATATTTGGTCTGCTTAATAACGGTGGCTACTTGTTAATTATTGGGGGGGGGGGGGGAGGGAAGCAAGGCTCATTATCAGGATGAGTAGTCACGTCATACCAATACTTTTCACACCAGTTCTTTTAAAAAATCAAGATGTGAGCAATAATTGAAAATTTCACACAAGCTCTGAAGTTTCAAAGGGAGAAGGTATTTTTCATTTTTGAGTAGGAAAAAAACAATTTTAAAGCAAAAAAAAAGAAATTAAATATTCTATGTTTCTTTTAATCCATATAAGAACACTAACACTCTTAACAGATATACAAACAATCAAAATAAAGTAGCAACTGTTTTACATTTGGAATCAATCTACTAAATCTTAAAAACATATCTCTGGTTAGTTGGTAATTCAAATACAAGTAAAAAACACAATCAGATTTAGATGAAAAAAAAGGGGGGAAAAAATATGTAACTGGAGCAAATCCATGGAGTTTATTGAGAGTCTTGTTAGGGTTTTGGAGCCAAATAGAAGTAATATTGGGACAATTTCCTACCACTAATGGAACTGTGGCACCTTTAAGATACTTGTTAAATCTGGCTGTTTCTTTTCATCCTCTTATACTGTCCAGTAACCAGTCCTCGTACAAAATCAAAAGCAGAATTATTTCTGTCTATAAAGACATAGTGATTCTGTGACTTTTATTGTTTCCCAGTTGCATGTTCCTCTGCACCACTAGAATGAATTTTTCAATGCAGTAAGGTGGCCATCACTTAACTTTACAGAGAATTTCTTCCCCTTGACTCAGCTAACTGTTGTGATACTTGAGAATATTTGTGATCAGTTTTTTTTTTCCGTTCAGATACTTTTTAAAAAGGGAACATTTGCCTGAGTTTGCCAAGTTTGCTCAGAGAGGTAACTCCACATCTTTGCTGCTACCAACATTATCAGAAGTCAAGCACCATAAGTGCTCCAGCTTCTTTTTTATATATTATTTTTCAGGAATGAAGTATAAACATTTCCTGCAAAAGTACATATAATAGAGGTTTTTTTTGCCAAGTGGTTTTATTTTCCTCTTTGGCTGTGATTCTCAGAAAATGTTTAAACAGTAATGTAAAAAAAAATGAATAAATTTTCTTCATTACTATTTTCTTTCCCTGCAAGAATATGTGCCCCAGGGACACAGGGGTATAGAACAGATTAATAGGGAAATTTTGGTGGGAGCTGCTTGTTAAATATTGGCAGTACATCACTGCACTGAAGAAAAATGAAAGTTGGTGCCCATGGAGTTACTCCTGATAACTGATTGCAAGACGCCTTCAAGGCTGCAATTTATCTTCAAGAAATGCAATAATTAGATCTGTGTAAGCATGGGCTGTCTCTTTTCAGTAAAGAGGCAGATATGATTTCATTATTCAATTCCTGTGAAGTCATTAGTAAACCTGGAAATCTATTCAGGCTGTCTGAGTTAACTGAGAAGGAGGAATAAATATATTTCTGATGGTGTCAGAGAAGAACTGAAGCCTTACTCTTTATTTGAACAAAATAGGAAAGAAGAAAAAGAAACTTCCTTAGTGTTGTTGTGTCAGTGTGTACGCCAGCAGCACCAGCATGGTGCCCACATGATGATACAGAATCTACCTGCCTTGGCACTATGTCTGCCTGCCTTCCTAACTCTGTACTTCTCTCCTACTTACTAAAGGAACTTGCAGTCTTGCAAATTTAGTGATATTAGTGCATACCTCTTAACTCCTGGGCACCATCAACACCTATACTGGCTAGGTATTTCTAAAGTATAAGTGAGTAGTTACTCAACATTTCCAAATTTTCCCTTTTTTCAATTGAAAACTAACTTTTAGTGAGAAAAATTCTTCCCATGGGAGTGAAGGGGGATAAAAAACATACATTTTAGGGGAGCAAGTATACATTTACATGTAAAAGGTTACCATCTATCACCATCTCAAAGCGTTAGCTCATATTTCATTGAAACAAGGTGTTACTTAAGGCTTAAATCATTTTACTGGCCAGCAAAAAGGAAAAGCAATAGGTGTACATGCGATCTATCCAAACTACTTCTCATTGGAGCTGTATTATACATAGGTAAAACCTAACACCTTCACCCAGTCATAGAGCAGCCAAGGAACACCACACAGTGCCCAAGAAGTTGTTTTGCTGTATTACGCTATTATCAGACATTGAAAAGTCTTTCAGTATACTGAGAAATATCTGTTAACACTTGATAACAGAAGACAGAAGCAAAATTAAGGACT
>CM021768.1:62394676-62438643 GCA_011076525.1 Nettapus auritus | reverse complement strand
AATTATGAATTTACAGGAGCACCTGTATTTCAGGGAAACCCAATCTAGCTCTACTGATTTCAATTTAGAAGTGGCAACAGAGGTAAAAGTGCATTTGCATTGCTTCTATGCCAGGAGGAGAAAGAGAGAAAGAATGGCAAAATGAGGTCCAAATCAACCACAGAAAGGTCAGAGCAATGATAACAGGAAATAATAATAATAATAAAAATGGAGGTAGGAGAGTAGAGGGATCACTTATCACTATGGGTTTATCACAGCAGCATCTGAAATTTTGTCTTTCCTCTGTTTTTCCTGGAGACTGCACAGAGAGTGAATAGGTAAGCAGACCATTAATTCAGTCTAAAAAATCCATTTGTTAGCTGTGAGCAGCAGAAACCTCTTCTGTTGTTTTTTCAGCTTGGATTTTCGGAAGTGTTAAAATTCATTTTTAAGTACATCTCAGATCTCTCTTTTTCCACTCGCCCAAGAATCCCCCAAACCCTATTTTTTGTTTTTATCTGCATGCTGACAAATGTTATATTTTTGCATATATATATATAATATATATGTTTGTGTATACAAATGTATTTGGAGTTGTCAATTACCGCTAGGTATTGACCAGATTGCGAAGGAGAAATGCTTCTTCTAATCATCCCCTTTTGTAAGTGCTGTGCAGACTTGCCACTTGCAACACAAATGGAAATGGCCAGAGGACCCCTTTACTTGTCATTACTATGTTGTGAAATGTCTCCCAACTATCTTATTCTCTGAAAAAAAAAATAATAATGGCACCACTTGGCGCAGCAGTAATGACAAGTCACTTTAGAAGTACTGTTCAACCCAGATCCAAACTGAGCAGAAGACTGCAGAAGAAAATATAAAGAGCAATGTTTGTTGAGCCTGCCTGTTCCCTGGTTTTGATTAGGAAGCAAACTGTAATTCCACAGGCTGAAACTCAGAAACTTTGTGTATCTTTTGCCTAAGAGCTTATTCTTGTGCTAACAAGCTTGCAGCTTTCCAGCCTCCTTTCTGGATGCTTATTTAAATCAGATGTCTAGACCATAGGTCCAGCAGCTTGGTTCCATAGTGGGGGGAACAAACAAACAGAGCAGAGACACATGTGTACGCACATAAGCCTCGGAAAACAGCAGATCTGGGAGGGAAGTGGGAGAAAGCCAGATGGAGGATTTTAGGCTCTGTCTGGGGAGGGTTGAGGTAAGAAATGTTGCTGTGGCAGTTTAAGAGGTCCTGACCCTAAAGAGGCTCTTGCCTCTTGCATGGAGCTGCTGTGAGATTTGCAACCTCTCTGCCTCCCCCCCACCAGCTCTGGGGGTTGAGCTGCAGAGTTGATGTTCATGCCTGCTGTGCATGCCTCAAGCAGAGCAACACTTGTGCTATGACAGAACTTATTTATGTGCAGTGTACATGTTTTGTACCACACATGGCTTGTTAAGAATGCTCATGGAGTGCAAGACCCAGTGCTTTGTAGTGTCCCTGAGAGCTACCACTGTTTCAGTCCTGTATCAATTTTCTGGCTGGCATGTGGAGATCACCATATCTATCTGAGGAGATCAGTTCACTGGTGGACAGTTCACAAAAGGAGCTTCCTGGGCTGAAGTTTAAGTATGAAAGTCATTGGGCACCTCTCTGAGGACAGGCTGAATTCAGCATACCAGCCCACGGGTAGGGGTCAGGATCAGGCCCAGGATCTCTCCAAATCTATAGAAATGAAGGCACTGTGCCGGTGTGTTATTCACAGCAGCTTGTGCGTTGCTGGCAGAGGGACTCACAAATGCATAAAATTGCCTTGTCGGCTCATGTCAAAGAGCTTGCTGCATCAACCCAGATGCTGCAGCACATGGTAACCACACATAGGCTGAAGATCTGTATTTCTGCATTAACCAGCAAATTTTATGTTATGACTGGCCACCGAACAACAAAGTGATCCAACTGTACATTTCTCTTAATCATCACAAGTGCTTACTTTGTATTAAAACAAAATGCCTTCAGGGCTAGATCACAACAGAGTAATGATAAATCTTGTCAGAAATCCTGCTTGCCCTGGCAACAAGCAGGCTCTGTGGTTTTGGCTATAGTGCATCTGTGTTCCTTGCTGCACTGAGGGCATCACACATGCCCATTTAAGGTTCAACTTTGGCTTTCTCCCAGCTTCTTGAAATTTATTTAACTTTCTCTGTAGGGACTGTGAGTGTGCCCTTCTTCATGTGAAGCTTATTTTCCAGGGACAAATTGGGGGCAAAAGGAGGTGCTCTAGCAAGATGGTCTAACCATCTGTAATTATCAAGTCTAAATGTCTTTTAGACTGTGTGTTGATTATGGAGTTAGTATTTAGTTTTCTCTGTGTGTGTTTTTGAGATATTTGTATTTGTCTTGAGTGTTGTTTTTTTGAAATAAATAATTAAATGTTGCTTCCAATCCTCTAAAAGATTCAGTGTTTTCTACATTATTCCTATCAAAACTAATCCTTTCCTAGTTATGAATTGGACCCCACTGTCATATTCTGGCTGTATCTTCTGTAATTGTGTCACCTGAGATGGACAGAGAAATTTGGTATTGAATTTAGTATATAGCTCAGAGGATGGGCCAGGTATGTCCCAAAAAGCGTTCCCTGTGGGGCTTGGTGTTACTGTTTGTTCATGCTCCAGCCTCAGGTCTGCAGCACCCTCCCTCCCAGGTGCCTGTGTTTCCTTTCCAGGGAAACCAGGGCATTGGGAGAAAAGAAATATTTGTGCAAAAATCTCACCCTTACATAGATTTGGAGCCCAGCTGAGCTGAGGGGATCTGTCTCCAGCCTGTACAATTTTGACATGGCCAGTGTGTAAAGCTTACCACCAATGAAAAGTATCTAAATGCCAAAAACGTTCCTGGGAAAATAAACTCTTTGATAGTCTTGCTGTTTCCTAGTTTTTAGCTGTTTTAACAAAAAAGTTTTTTGGAGGCTTATGTCTCCTTGATATTTTATCAGGGGATTTCATAGTGTCCTTCGAGCTATTTTGGTTTACAGGGTGGGAACAATGGGAGAATGATAATATCAATTGCTTCCTCATATTGTTTTTATTTATTCTTTTCCTCTTATATTTTGGGAAATAGTTTAATTTTACATGAAGCAGCACACTGAATAGTCATCTATTGTACTGGGTCAGTTCATGTCACATAAATAACTCTGGGAAACAATTCTGTTCTGAACTTCATTTCTATGTATGCTTGTATTAGTCGCTTATGTGGATTATGTGGAATAGTTTCATAAACATATTTCTACCCAGTGCTTTCCATCTCATTTTTTTGTGAAGTGCAGTAGAAGGGCAGCATGTCTTTTTTTTTTTTTTTTTTTTTTTTTTTTTTTTTTTTTTTATAGCTATTTAATAGCTATTACTCATTCCAGAAAGTTTGTGAAGTCACTGTCTATAAAATACCATGGGAAGGTACATACTGGAAAGCCAGAAGGGCTTCTGATTATAGCCACTTATAATGATTCTCATTCCTCTTACATTTTTTTCCCCAGGTTTCAAGGAGGATAGCAAAGTTTGTGGTGGTGTGGTGTTTTGTTGTTGTTGCTGTTGTTGTTTTGTTTTTGTTTTCTTCACCCCTTTTAAAAGTGTATTAAGCAGTTGCACTGTTTATTCATCCAGATCCACAGCTCAGTCATGAGTAAATGTTTTTTTTTCTGGTCCTCAGGAAAAAACTTCAGCAGATGGTTTCCATCACGGCTTCAGTAAAAGCACTGTGACCAGAAGAAGAGGTAGTATGGCCAGAAAATTTCTACCCCTTGGTCAGCTTGGTAGCTGCAGTGGTCCAGCCCAAGGAATACAGAGTGAGCTTCCTTACAGTGTGTGAAGGATGACATGATGGGCACCAGAACAGAAGAGGAATTTGAGTGCCTTATCCTAATTTTGTGTATCCTGTCTTGCACTGCTCTATGAGCATAAAGACCAGAACAAATAATCTGGGCCATTGTGTTAGGAAAGTAAATCCTTAGCAGGGATGTCCCCGGTTAGTCATTTTGTGGTTTGATAACTATTTTCTCCACTAATCCGTCTTCCCTAAATAAACTGAGCTGCTTTGTTGTTTGGATTGAGATAGCCCAGGCTTGCTGTGAGTCACTTATTTTTTCAATTAAGATATCTTTATGATTTTCTACATTTGTTGAACTGGGTTATGAAGGCAACTTCCCAGAGGGCTTTTTAGTTCACATGGCAGAGAGAATGTTTTCTCCCTTGTGCTGACTTTTTTTAATTATTATTATTTTTAAAAAGTAGGATGTCATTCACAAGACACATTAAAAAGATTATCTTTGGTATCAAATGTCCTTTTCATCTTTTAAGCAGCAACCAGGCGTGTCTTATCAGGGAACCAGTATGTAGTGCCTTTGGTATGCAGCCCTGATGATCTTTGCATTTGTTAAGGGATCAGATGGTCTGGGACATGCTTCTTTTCCAAAATACTGCTGAAATTCTGCTTCTGTAATGTGTGTCTGTGCTGTGTGCTGTTGGAGCATTTGCTGCTGCTATCTGACCAGCCACATTTTCTAGTATGCATTAGTTCAAAACAAATGCAATGAACAGACTGTTGTCTATATGTCAGGATTTTAAAGTCAAACTGGGTAAAATCGGTCTCAGTAACAGACAAGAGGACAGGAACCAGAATGGGCATGTGTTTAAGGCATCAGACTGAGTGAGACTCTGAAGATCCGGTTTCAGTTTCCAGACCCATCTGAGACTTTTTTCTTTTTTGGTACAGTTTCCAACAAGTTGCTAAATCTTTTGGGCATCAGTTCTCCAGCTATAAAGTGGGGGGTAATATCATCTTGCCTTAAAGAATAATTGTGGGGATAAAGTTGTTTGCTAGAGCTCTAAGGTGAGATGGCAAGGGGTATTGCTCGCAGACTGATCTCACAGAAATGACCTCATTGCTTAATGGTTTAGGTTCCAAATCTGTCAAGTGGGAACAATAACTCTGCTACCTCTTCAGGTCTGTTATGAAACTTACTTCAGTAGTACTTGAAAAACACTTACTTTATGTCCTGCCTCTCTCAAGTGACTTCACAGTAAACCGGCAGCTTCCTCACACTCACCAGGTAGTTTTATGCTAAAGGGTTTCGTCTCAAATATCTAAGCCAGCTAAGGCTTTCCAATGTAAACCCTCAAAGAAGGGATCACTTAATGATTATCATTTAGATTCATTTAGATTCATTCTAGAATCATTTAGATTCTAGTTAGTCTTTTGCCTTGTACACTAACTCTGGCTTGTAAGTTCCCTGAGCAATATTCTCATTTTGAAGTTGTTTTTCCAAGAGCAAGAGAACTGTATCCATTAGATAAACTCCTGTGTAGCTGGAATAGTGAAGCCAACAACAACTGATGGTTACTGTTTTTGTCTTCAGGATGACTACGTTTATAATCTTTGCTGTCATTTGAGTACTAAATCACTTAATTGGGAACCAATTTTTGTTCCTTTTTAAAGAAATAATAAATAATGAAGATGATATCATGGTCATTTTCTTCAAGCTAGAAACTTGGGAATAAAGAAGGCCTCTTAGGCTTCAAAGATGCAAGCAGCTGGCTTTGATGTGCACCACAGAAATATTTTCTGCTCCTGATGCAGATTACACATGCATGTATTTATAAATCTGTCCTTTTCTTCTTCTCGAGTCACATTTTTTTGCATGTTTTACATGTCCTACCATTCTTCCCAAAACCTTCAACCTTCAATCAAACCATAGTAATCTGGAGTAAAATATGCATTTTGTGAGGGATAAAAATCCACACTTCTTACAAAGTTCTGAAGCCAGTGGTACTGTTATTGGTGATGATATAGAAATGTGTCACTTATGAGAAATTATATCTCTAGAGACAAAATGGCATTTCTCACAAAGATTTGTGGTTTTGAGAGGTTTGTTTTTGTAATTAGAATATACTTACAGCATATTTGAGAGACAAATTTATTGTACTATGACTTTAACTAATACTTTGCAAACAACTTTCATAAACTTTCATGGTTGCAACAGACACACTGTATTTTTTGATTAATTTCCTCTCAGAAATTATACACGGTGGATTCAGCTAAAAAAAAATATCTCTGCTTACTGTGTGTAGGTAGTGTCCAGTTGTGCTTTATTGTTCTTTTATTTCTCAACATAACCCCTACAGAGGGAAATATTTTTAATTTAGAACAACAGAGGATCAACTGAACCAAATTTCTTTCAACTTTCATATTTGCTAAGCTTTCTTTCACATTGTTACCTCTTTTCCTGTTTCTTGTTGTTTGTTTTTAAAGATAAGATAAAAATCTCTCCATTATTTCTCTTAATCTAGTTCATGTGAGGGGTCCCTTAAACATGTGGTCCCTCTGCAGGGGAAGATGCAGCAAATTTCTTAAAGATGTTTAGAATGTGAGGATGTCAGCCAAGTCTCAGAGAACTTGCTGGGGGTGAGTGGCAACCCTAACTGCATTTTCTGATAAGTTCTCTTTTAGAGGGATTCCCTTTCTAGAGACCTAAAGAGCTGCTCATTAATCAGACACTGCTCCTGGGGACAGCAGGAAAACAGAAGAAAAAGAAGGCCCATCCACTTAGTGTTCCTCAGTCCAATCTCAAGACTAAAAAAACTTGCACAGACTAACAAGGGGAGACAGTGTTACAAGTGTCAGCAGTGTACATGCTCACAATGTTTCAAGAATGAAAAACTAATACAACAGAAAAATCAGACTCAAAATCAAGTTGTGGAAATTTTTTAATGTCTTTAAGAGGAAGAGAGACAAAAATATACCAAGGCTGGAATTAGTTTGCTTTAATGTGAGCAAAGATGGTGATGCTTCACTGTCTAACTGTACTGTAAATTAAAAAACTATGGAAAAGAATGTCGTCAAAAACTATTGTTTTGTTGTTTGTTTAATTTTATTTTTATTTAAAGACCATAACGGTTTGTTGAACTACATATTTTTCAGTAGTGTCAATCATAATTGACACTTAACATTTTAGGAGTTGTCTAAGATTCTCTGTTTTGACAAAGACATTTACTGTGGTTCATCATTTAAGTTCAAGTAGAGAAATAACTAGTCTTAGAAATTAGAAGAGGTATGGAAGTTACTGAGGTCTGCTGCTTTTTTAAAAACTTTTTTTTTTTTTTTTAAGAGAGCATTTTTTCCTTTTCAGCATTTGTATTCTGTCTTCTGTTTTTTAAAAGATGAAAACAGACACAGAACCATCTCAGAATTTAAAAAATACTGACCAATTTTTTTTTTTTTTTTCCACTACCAAAAAAGAAAAGATGAAGGCTGTATCTGTCAGTCTCTATAAAACAGAAAAAAACATAATGTGATTTCTGTCAGAGATGCATATGGTTTTGGCATATACATAGTCACATATTATACAAATCTCTCTGGCAAATAATGAGAAGAAGTCACAGAATCACAGAAAGTCTAGGTTGGAAGAGACCTACAAGATCGCCGAGTCCAACCTCTGACCTAACACTAACAAATCATCCCCTAAACCATATCCCTAAGCTCTACATCTAAACGTCCTTTAAAGACCTCCAGGGATGGTGACTCAACCACTTCCCTGGGCAGCCTATTCCAGTGCCCAACGACCCTTTCTGTAAAGAAGTTTTTCCTAATATCCAATCTAAACCTCCCCTGGCACAACTTTAGCCCATTCCCCCTCGTCCTGTCACCAGGCACGTGGGAGAATAGACCAACAGCCACCTCGCTACAGCCTCCTTTCAGGTACCTGTAGAGTGTGATAAGGTCGCCCCTGAGCCTCCTCTTCTCCAGGCTAAATAGTCCCAGCTCCCTCAGCTGCTCCTCGTAAGACTTGTTCTCCAGACCCTTCACCAGCTTCATAGCCCTTCTCTGGACTCGCTCAAGCACCTCCATGTCCTTCTGGTAGTGAGGGGCCCAACACTGAACACAGTACTCGAGGTGCGGCCTCACCAGAGCCGAGTACAGGGGGACAATCACATCCCTGGACCTGCTGGCCATGCTGTTTCTTATGCAAGCCAGGATGCTGTTGGCCTTCTTGGCCACCTGAGCACGCTGCTGGCTCATATTCAGCTGACTGTCAACCAAAACTCCCAGGTCCTTCTCTGCCAGGCAGCTTTCTAACCACACATCTCCCAGCCTGTAGCTCTGTTTGGGGTTGTTGTGCCCCAGGTGCAGGACCCGGCACTTGGCCTTGTTGAACTTAGTCCTCACACTGCATCCACATTAAGTTATTTTAGTTTTATTTTATGTGCCAAATTTTGCATTGCATTCAGATATTACCTCTTCTGTGAGTACTTCTGACCTCATCACTCCGAAGAGCCAGCAAATAGACATCCCTTTCCAGAATGTAACAATAATTCAGATCAGAGTAGTAGGAGTTGTTTTATATGGATGATCTTCACTATGAATAATCCAAACCCGAATAACCTATACTGGTTAATATGAATGGTCTTAGATAGTCATATGACTTTATACTCCAGAGATATTATGAACCAAGTTTGCTTAGACCCTTAGGCTCCATTGAGCAGGACTGGTGACCCCTCTGTACCACCGGACTCCCAGGCTGATTCATGCCCTAAATTGCTCCATTTGGGATCATGTACCACACTCCCTTATCATGGATGCTTGAACCTTGTTAGGAATTGAACAGTGGATTCACCTTTGCACAAATGCTACAAAATATCCTGGGTAATACAGCATCACTGCAGTTTCCTGGGGCTATTGTAACAGGATTGTTCTCCAAGAAAACTCCAGTGTTCTTGTTTGGAACCTTGTTCTAAGGCTGAAAACCAAAAATAGTCATTTTTATAAAAACTTTGTTTTTCTCCCAAGAAAATACTGTATTTCAGTCCTTTCTAACCCTGCAAGTGTCACTGAATGATGGAATTTTGACAGAATTGTTAGTTCTACTAGTATTAATGAAAGGAGTGTCTCTACATCTTTCTTCTTAAAATAAAATTTCCTTATAAGAACCAATACTCAACTTTATCCTAAATAAATCCTGTTGAAAACAATGGAAGTATTTCAATATATCTTTTGACCTATTCATTTAACTGTAATGCCTCAGTCTTTGCCTTGTACATAAACAATATATCAATAATACGGAAACAGATCCTTAAACAGCTTTCTAAAAAGTTATGTGATATTTTATTAACCAAGCCTTTTTGAAGGCCAGCTTTGCAACTTGCAAGAAGAATATTGCCCTTGTTTTAAAATAATTTTGCATAAAACAAACAACAAATTCTCTTTGCCCAGTCATCTGTCATAGGCTTGTAGCCTTATTCCTCTATTTCTTGTCCGTTCCCTTGGAAAAATCAGTTTTCAACTTCCCTATTTTAGAAACTTTGCCGGTACAGAGTTCCTGGTTTAATCGTATTGAGATCATTCTTGTCGCTTGTTACTTGGAAATCTGTCAGGTTATAATTTATGAGATTACAAAAATGTTGAATTGTATGTTTTATCTTCCTTATTATTGAGGGCGCTAAAAGTGATTTTTTTTTTTTTTTTTTTTTTTTTTAAAGTAAAATTTGCCTGGGGCTGCATTTATTCTATTCATTGTGGTTTTCAAATGTCTCACTACCTTAGTGGCTCACTTCTATTTTGTTGATGTCTATTAATATGCGTAACTTCATTGAGTATATGTAAGGATAAGATTTAAATAACCTTTCCTATTTAAACAAAAGGTAAAGGTATTAAAAGAATAATTTCAGTGATCATGATTGATGGATGGTCAGTTGAACTGCAATTCAACTCCGTATATCAAGATTCTCATACTACTGTGGTTGTTTGCCAGCTTCCTTGAGGTGGATTGCTTATACTTCAGACTTTAAGATGCCACATTAATCTACAGCATATTATTAAGAGAAAAATCAAGATGAAGTAATTTCTGAAGTCTTCTCTCTATTCTTATTGGGGAGGGAGTATCCAGATCAGGGTTGGTGTTTTTTTTTTTGTTTTGAGAGACTTAAGGTAGATTTAAAAAAGTTAAATGAGTAAAGGAACCAAATTTCCTTACAAAATCTCTCTACAAAATTCCAGCTAAGTTAACTAGAAAAAAAAATGACTATGTGTTTCCTGAGCATAGCAGCTTCTGGCTGGCTTGTGAATACAACTGATACTAGCTATATATTATGTTTAATGCCATGTCTGCTCAGTTTATCCATCACTACAACAGTACTGTGAAAAGCTTGGTGGTTTTTCTGAACAACCCCTGCTTGCTCTTGGCCATTCACTCTGAATTTCCATCCTGCAGCACCACACATGCCAGGGCAAAATCCTTTCCCCTTCAAATTACTGCTATGCCATCTGAAATCTCTATCTCCTCACTTATCTCCACAGAGAGATTATAATCTAAATATAATCTAAACTTGATCAGTTTTTAAGGTCAGATTGATTTTAAGAAAAAGATACAGTGATGATGAGGTGATAGGGACACGTTCAACAATCTTTTTTGCTGAAATCTCATGCTGAGGGTTAATGTGCAAATCACATAGAAAACCTGTAGACTTGCAAGTGTGTGTACTTGCTTATGTGCTCAGTATTTATTGAAATGAGAGTTTTTACATAAAAAGATAGGAAAAATGGTTAGCAGCTGGAGCTTATGAAGATCTCTAATAAAAAGGTAGTAACTATAGTAACAGTAGTTGCTGTTGCATTCTTTAGTTGGTGACAAAATGGTGGCACCCAGTAAATGCTCTTTAAGTTGAAAAAACACTTTCCAGGAGTTAAGGGGATAGAGAGACAATGTAGTAGCAAAAGCCTTGTCATTTCCTGTGTTCTCTAAGTTGTTGGGTATTTATTGCTCCCCCCCCCCTTTTTTTTTTTTTTTAAATAAAAATAAAAAAATCTCATGGCGGCTAGCTCCATACTTGTGGCTACCCAGAGAGGCTGTGGACTTGTCTTCCTCTGAGGTTTACAAGCCTCGTTTGGACGAAGCCACAACTGACTCGATTTAAGGTTGGCTTTAGTGGTACTTAGGAGGAGTTGGCAGGAGTCTGAAATGGATGATGGCCAGCCATTACTTCCAAACAACATTTCTATGATTCATTAATTCTGTGTTAAATTTACAAATTTATATCAAGTAACAAGCAGTTTCTCAATTCAAAAAATTGCTATCAGACTTTCTGCAACAGAAGGGAAAAAATAAAATAAATAAATAAATAAATAATTCCCTGTTTCAAGTAAAACCAACTAACCAGCGGGGATTTTCACAGATGTTGTTGAGGTTGCCTTCACAATTGCTGTCTTTCTCAACTCATTTCTTTGTGGGAAACCATTAGTTTCAAAAATTGCTCCAGTTTGTACCCGATGTCAACCAGAAATATCCATTTGGTGCTGAAGAGTTGTACCACTTTAAAAATGAATCAAGCAATATGAACTTTTTTTGTGCAACAGGCCTGTATAAACCCTTCGAAAGATATTTGTCATTCTTTCAGTATTAGACCCATACTAAAAACTAGTAAACTTCGAAAGTGATAGAGTCATGTGAGCTGCATTGTTTTGGGAGGCATTTTCTGGCTGTGACACCAAAAAGGCAAAGAAGGTCACTTCTCAAATCTTGCAAAAGTAGAAATATTAATGTTTGAAAAAATGCATAGATTTATATTGGCACCAAAGAGAAAACACGATATTGAAAAATGCTTAATTACCTAATCCTATTTTCAGCATACCACACTTGTTCTATCTACCTGATCATGTACAGCAGAACAAACATTGTATAAGTTTATAAACAGTAAAAGAAAAGCATAACGCCTGGTTCTCAAAATATAAACATGAAAAATGGCGAAATGTATCCGGTAAGAATAGGGGAGTAATAACATAGAACAAATGGTAGTCAATCTGAGAGGGCCTTTGGAAATTTAAGAAGAGATTTAAAAGTAATTTTTAAAAGTTAGGAGGAAATAAAGTTTTTAGGGGGTATTGTCATACTCCTGTATTTAAAAAAAAAAAAAAAAAAAAAAGGTCACCTGCCAATTTCAAAAGTGATAGCAGATTGTTGAAAGAGGAAGTGCTATGTTACTGTGTGTCTAAAATTCAGCCAGGATCAACATCTTCAGGCTTTCAAAACTAATAATCCCAATTCAAAGCCAACTAAACTCATTGTAGGTAGTTGATGGAAAGAACATAAGGGGAGTATAATATGACTACACTTGCTTAGAGTAGGACTTGTCCATACTATTTGCATTCTGGGCAAGCCCCAATCATTTAAATAGTCCCATCAAAGGTTTTGAAAAAGAAAGAAAGAAAAAAAAAAGGACAGTGGGAGTCAACGACCTATCCCCAGTACTCTTAAAATTTCTCTATGTGTATTGTTTGTATATTTTTCATCCTTATGTTATTGAGCAGGATGTGCCAGTTGTCAATTACTATTACAAGAACTCATTACTTTAATGACGTTAAATGGTATTTCTAAAGTGCACTAACAAGGACTTCTGCTGGAGAAACCTTATCTTATGATTCAGGTATATAAAGTGATTCACAGTTAAACTGGTTGACTAGAGTTCTGGAAAAAATAAAATAAATGTTGCAATAGTTAGTCAAATTTTTCCTTCTCTTGTGCCTGTTTCCCTTTTCATGCCTGCCTTCCATTAACACACTAAAGAAAGAATTTAGAGACAGAAATGATTACAAAAATAAAAATAAAAATCAATGAATGCTTAAGAGTTTAAGACACAAATCCTACATTTATGAATTACTATTCACACCAGATCTCTCTCTTGAAGAGTACTGCAGTCAGAAATGGCTTCCAGTAAAGCAGACAGCCAAGACAGATTTTAAACTAGCTAGTTTGGAAGCTAGCTGTCAAGGCTCATCAATGAGAAGTGCATAATAATTTACCTGTTTTAATTGTTGTTGGATTCTTTTCTTTCTTTCTTTCTTTCTTTTTTTGGGGGGGGGGGGGGGCTAGGTAGTAGAGATAAATTACACCAGACTGTGAACAAATCAAAAAAAAAGAAAAAGAAGAAGAAAAAAAATACATATATTTAGGTAGAGTGCATACATACCCATAAATTTATGCATACTCTGTAAGCAAATACAACTGTTTCACAGGATGAAAGCAAGCAGAAGCAGAATTGTCTGTGATAGTTATGCTTGCCAGGCCTGTGAACTGTTTGACATTTCTCCAATGAAAAATGGTAACCACAGACACCACACCAACAAGGCACAGCATTAAAGACCACCACGGAGTCAATTGTCCAATATGCATTGCTTTTTTTTTCAGTAATATGTCACTGCTTGTGCATTCTGTTTAAGATTTAACTGGTGAGTTAAATGGAAATGGTATTAATTATATGCTAGAGCTATGTCAACCTTCAAAACAGCTGTCTAAGAGAAAAAAAAAAAAAAAAGAGAGAGAGAGGAGGAAAAACAACAACAACAACAACAAACCACTAACCCTAAAAGCATTGTAAGCTTTTTCCAAAGGGATGAGCTTAAGATATGACAACAAGACCTTTAGTTATCTCATGATAAAAACTTCCAAAGTGTCCATCTTCACCCTTCTTTTCATCTCTTCTTATAGGGCAAACCATGTATGCTCAGGAAAAAAAAAAAAAAAAGGGGGGATACAAGGAGTGAATCTGGGGCTGGTTTCTTCCCCTTGCCTCTCTTGGCTTCTCTCAGCAGAAATTCTGATAAAATCTGCCAAGTTCTCATGATCTTTTCCTCATTCTGTTTCTATGCTACATGGGCTTCACCTGCTGGTAAACTTGGCCAAAGATTTTGTGTGTACCCTGGCTAAAAAGGACTCCATACAGCCCTATTCACAAGCCAGCTTTTAGATTTTGTGCTCTCTCTGGGGTCATCTTGATGATATAATAAGGCTCTTGGGGCCACTGGCACTGGCAGAACCCTGTTTTTCTAATAATCTTTCAGCCAGGAAGGGAAGTGTTGACAACCAGGGACACAACCACAAAAGCACTGTATATGAAGAACAGAAAGGATTTTTTTTCTCCCCTTCATTTTATACATACATACATATATATACATGTATATGTATATGTATATATATATATAGTTGGTGGGCTGTTTTTTTCAAGCCAAGGCACATATTTTGATGATGACTGTATGATAATGAAATACTTGTAACTATTTTACATGCAACTGTGTTGCTGTGGAACGACACACTTGGTTTCTTGTTTGGTATTTTACTTTTTGAAGTCAGCAATATTTGGTCCGGCATTTACATTTCAGACATAGCTTAGCTCTCTCTCGACACAGTTTTGTGGAGACACTTGTTAGCACTTAGCTTTCTATTAAGCTCCCAGACTTATCTTGTTGTCATTAAGTGAGACACAATAAATGGAGTTATGCACTCATTGTGTGAGGTAGGGATTTGAATGAACTACTGACTCATTGGAAGTGGTAAATATGAACCCAAAGTGAGATCTAAGTCATTATCTAATTACATTTGACATTTCCGATTGAGAGGCCTCTGTAGTAATAACAATGCATTAATTGCTTAGATTTCTTTCCCAGTCACTGGTGGTGTTTCTTGTTCTGCCTTCTGCCCTCATTCTCTACATGTCACAGTAGTGTGAAACATGTAATTCTATGTGCATGCTTGGCATTGCTGATACAATAATGCAAAGATGGTTTTGTGAATGTTCACTCTAACCAAATATGAACAGCATGGCCAATCACACAGTCAACATCTGCTACAGATAATACATAAAAGTAAAGAGATGAGTGTTCTGAAATATGAATTAATATTTTATATTTTACTTTAAGACAGGCATGGTTTGGTTTGATTATCTAAAGATAGAGGATGAAAAATTCCAGAGTGGTTTTAAATTTTTCTTAATGCTGGTCTATTTTGGCTCAACTTCTTTATAAAAGTTTTATAAAACCCACAAATCTTGGCCACGTGCTTGCTAACTCTCCTTGTGTGATGCTTCTTCAACATAATTGTGTGTTATCTGCTGTCGGCGGACTTTTAGTGCTGTCCCAGATTTACCCATTTTACTTCTTATGGTTTCATGAAAAACAAATCTCCATCAGCTTGATGCTTCTATGTTCCAGCCAATCAGGCTCTCCACTAAAAATAATTCAAAGATCAATTCTGATGCTTAGGGAAACTACTGGTTTCAAAATTATGTTGATTGTAACGTACCAGTTGACTTAAGGCCATTTAGAAGATGCATGCATTCAGCAGGGTTTTTGTTTATTTGTATTTCCAGTGAGCTGTTCTTAGCTTCCATAAAAGAGTAATATTTGAAAAAGCTGTTTCTTGTTTTAACACATGTTTATCTCACAATGAACAGGAAGGTATTTTAGAATTAATGTGTAATTAAGATTTATGGGTTTTTATTTTTTATTTCTTTGTGTTGGGAAGAAACCCTTATACATATTTTAGAGTTTTTACCTCAGGAAAATAAACTTGCCCTTACAATCAATGAGGAATATCAGATTTCAGTGTGCTACCTGCTTAGGAATGGTTCAAACTTCTGAATCAACATCAATTTTTGGAATCATCAAACTAAAGAGAGAGCATCAGATCCTTGTCTAGATCTTTTTGTTTATTTGGTTGTTTTGTGTTTTTTTGTTTGGTTGTTTTTGTTTGTTTGTTTGTTTGTATTGTTTTTTGGTCTTATTTATGCACTCTCCTTTTGACCCCGCCTGCTTTAAAATTGTGCATGGATCACATGCAGCAGTAGCAAACTATGTTATGTTTGTTTGTTAGTTTGTTAGTTTGGATGAGTACTGCATTAACACAGCAGTGCTATCCACATTAAGTTGATTTGTTTAGGGAAAGATCTCAGTTATCTCTGTTATGATGTTAAGGTGCATGTAGACAGACTGAGCAATATCTGCAATGGAAAAGGAATTAAAAGTTGTGGAATATGTACTTTAAAACATACACGTGGTGCCAGCTGTATTTTCTGAAAGTAGTAATAGATTTATCATGTGATGAGTTGCATAAGTTATAGTTGGAAATGGTCTTATTGGTCCTGACTGTGAAGAGTTAATCCTCAGAAAATAGTGATACAGGTGACAATTTCCAGTGTTACTTCTTATTCTGAAAAAAGGTCTTTGGTGAAATCAAATAAATATTGAGATTCTTTTTCATTTCAGTGAGGTCTAGTCTGGGTGTCTTGCATTTTGTTATGGTACCCCAGGTCAAGTAGCCTTCTGCATGGACACTGTACAGTGATCACATCTAAAAGCTTTTCAGTCACCTGTGTCTGGAAGGGCTCTGGTCACTGTTCTTCCTTCTGACTGACCCATACTCATCATACAATCTTATGGGGGAACGCTCTTGGGAGCGCAACACACTAATTCCTCAGATCAGTGTCTGGGATGACGTGAAACCTTTCCTCAGAATGCCATCTGCATTAGGCCTGTCTGGTTTCTGCTGAAAGCTCTTTACAGACAACTTGGCTGAAATTAAATTAGGCTTAGGAAAGAAAATTCTTAAACTACAGAAAGTACATATTAAAAATGTGAGTTACTTACCTATGGAAGCAAAACCAAAAATAACCAGACGTATCCTTCCTTCTGTGACACCAAGCTGCTATAGACTTTTAAGGAATTTAAGGAGCTTTAAGCTCACTCTTAAGCTTTGTATCTTGCCATTGAAGTAATTCAAGTAATGTTTTTTGTCTCTCCCTGTACAGGAAGAATTAACTATGATAAGCAAGCAAAGATTCATTTAAAAAAAAAAAAAAAAAAAAAAAAAAGACCCCTGATTGGAAGCTTGCCCAGCTCTTCATTCACGGAGGTTTCAAACATTTTTTCTGTACCCTCCCTGACAGTCTCACAGTAAATTATCTTTTGATAGGTGACCTTGGCTTTAGTTCTATGGCCAGCTCAAAGTAAGTTTCTGATTTTAACAGATATGTCTGTTACATAACATGTAAAATGCTGAAACAGTTTTCCTTGTACATCTCAAGAATTATCAATACCTTCAGATAAATGCAGGTAGCAGGTTTTGTATTCTCCATATTCTTAGTTAAAACACTCGTAAGTAAACTGTAATGATTTAAGACCCTCTGCACATTCAATAACTTAAATTATTGTGCAGATTTAAAGCCAGAAATCCTGGAAAATATGTAGAGAGTCCATTTCCATTTTAATTCTCTGATCTGTTCTTTCTCATTGAAAAGCTCCCAGGGGTAGTGACTTCTCTTCTCTCACTTTAATTCATGGATATGGTTTGAAGTTGACAGATATACAGCTATTTAATGTAGCTTTTGATCATGGTTTAAAAAGAAAGAGAAAAAAAGAAAAAGGAACATAAAATGAAAGAGTACTTTTCTCCATGGAGGATAGAATGCCATTCAAGGCTTTTACTGCTGGCAATTATAACATGGTATATCCAATAATAGCGTTTTAATGCCCTTAACACAGAACCTTCTTTCTTTTTTTTTTTTTTTTTTTTTTTTTTTTTTTTTTCCTCCCTTCCCTATATTTCCCCCTATTCCTGCTTTAGAATAAATGACAACAGAGACTAGCTTGTGAAGCTGAGCTGGAGAGATTGAGCAAAATGAAACGAAACCTGATGACATACAGTTCACTGAGTTGCAGTCATAAAAATGGTCTCTGATTTTGAGACTTTCTGTTTCTAGGAGATCTGTTGTCTCTTTGTTGTCTTTTGAATATGCTGCACTAAAAAGAAACTGAACCAATTAAAACAGGGCCAAGAATTCTGGAAAAAGTAATCTGGCAAGAACAAGATTTATATTTATTTATTTATTTTACTACTCAGTAGGGATGAGCAAAAACCATAAACTGTTTATCTTACCTTCAGTCCTTGATGTTTGTGTTCCAGTGAAACAAATCTCAGATTGAATTGCTCCCTTATCTGGACTTGTAGAACTCAAATCCAACAACAACAAAATCAGATCAAAAAATAAATTCCAGATTACTTCATTTTTATTAAGCTGCTACACTTCAACATACTTATGTTTTTTGTCTGTTTGTTTGTTTGTTTTTCAAGTATGTGATAGGAGTAGGTCTGCTTGTTAAGATCAGAATCAGCTTGAACCCTTTTGATATATTTATTATCAACAGCTGACAGATTAGAGGCTTTAATAACTTTTTAAAATGAAGTTATAGCACTAATTATGAAGATCTGCTATCTATACCCCATTTACCAGATAGACAGTTCCCTGTGAAGGAGTGAAGAATGTCTCCAGCCACAGTAGAAAATTTGTTTCTAAACGTTTCTTTGACCATTGTGGCAGATATAGTTGGTGAATATGTACACCCATTGCAATCAACAAATACAAGGATGAGAGAGGATGCCAGAGGATGGGATATGATTACATTTCTATTTTAAGAAGAAAAGATGGTTGTAGCTAGTTGAGCCTGGTGGTACTTTACAGTCTCTCTCTTGTGTAAAATTTTGCTCACCTGCTCTGGAGGAGGGGAAATAAATCTCATGATTCCATTCTCCAAACTGTTTTGAGCTTAGTGATTTTGATCTCTGATATGAATTGATTTTGTGCCTTTTGAGTATAACTATTAATGGCTTTTATGTTTCATCATCTTTCATCTTAACATGAAGAAAGAAATTTGAGGAAAGTGGAGGAAGCGGTCTGCTGCCTATGACTCCCGATGAATTCCCTTTCATGACACTCGTAGTAGGTCATCATGAGGATATATGTACTTGAAGTGAAATTTGTATAGGAGAAACAGATTTGATGGGTATGGTATCAAGTAATCATTGAAAAGTCCCTCACCTCAAGCAGAATGAATTTCATTTCAGTAAGTTCTGGAGAAGGTGATGTTCTGAAATTGAAGCACACAGCTGTGAGCTGTTAGGTGGAGTAAAGGAAAGCAGAGAGATTTTTTTTTTAGTTTTCATAGTTTGGTCTAACAGCAGTTCAGACTCTAGAGACAGAGGTGCAGAAAATAGGAGCAAAGCAAAACAACTGAAACATCAATTTCTCTCTGACAAATACTGTGGCTTGATTGTTATCTTTATGAGAGAGCTTAACCTTGTAAAGTTTCATGCACATATATGTAAGAAATTTCAGTGTAATATATTTGTTAACAGTTTTTATTGGATTCTTTCAATGTATACTGTATCTGCAGTTTAGCTTATACCTGTGTGAAACAACTGGTCTTACACAGGATACCACAGGCATAATTAAATGTTCAAAGCACTGCAGGAGCCTGATTTCTCTCTATAACCTGATCTTTAAAAGAAATCCCAAGAGCCATTTTTCAGTTTGGCTGTACCTTCAAAACAAACATCTACAGTACTGGTAGCATGAGGCAAGGAGCCATACCAAGATAACATATATTTCTGCAGTTGTGTGCATTTGCACTGTGTCACAACTACATGAGAGCACTGATTTGCTGGCAGTACATAATGTAAATATGACAATAATATTTGGCATGTGAGTTAGATCTAAAACTTGCTTGGATGATGCCTCATTGAAAGGTGATTTGCTAGTTCTCAGATGTTCAAAGTATAATTTATACTTTTTTTTTTGGGGGGGGGCGGGGGGGGGGAGGAAAAAAAAGTAGTGGAAGTAGGCCCAAAGAAAGACTGGACAAGTGCAGTGAAGACTGCTGGTCTTGTCCACACGGCAGGGCTGCCCTGCAGCATCTTGCCAATCAAGGTTTGTTAGAAATGGAATTTGAGTTTTCTCACAGCTCCAGCTTAATGTAATTGCACAAATGAGTCAGCATTTTCTGATGAATATTTTTATCTACCAGGGAAAAACAAACAAACAAAAACAACTCCACTTTTAACTAATTAGCAAAATCTATTTTTCTTTTACCATGTATATTTTCCCCATTACCTGTTTTCCCATTTCCCAAATGAATGATCGTCTCCTCCAAGTGATGCTGCAGAAAGTATCCCTTAGTTAAAGACTCCTAGTATCTTTGCTATCTCTGCTAAGGTATCCTTACTTGAAGGGGTTCTTTGCTTATCCTATACCCTTGGCAGGGGATTTGTTGTTTTCCATGAAAACTTCACAACTTCTGCTGTGGTGATTCCCCAAAGTCACTATTAGTGTAATGCGGGTAGGAAGGGACTTTTCTTCACTTTCATTTTGAAAATTAGGCACAGTGGGAATTGATTCATTTTTAATTTAACTAGAACATCAAATGCTGCAGGATAAGTAAATATATATTGTGTGTGGTATACCAAAGCAACATGAGAAGAAAATTGAATGGAATAAGATACCTCAGTTAAATTAACCAAAATTCCTGCATGACATTAAATTGTATGGTTAAAAGAGCAACTACTGTGGCTCTGCGACATCCTCAGAAAGCTCAACAGAATTGCAGGAAACTGTATTTCTTTTATTTACAAACCAAACAATTATTAGTTAACTATTCAACCTTTCCAGAAAACTGCTGAAAACATCTTCAATATCAAAAAATGAATGATCAGTAATATTTTTAGTGTAATTTCATCTAATTATATCAACAATATGTTGATTCAAAATCATGATATTAGATTCCTCAAATGATTGGCATGTTAAAACACGAGATACAAACAATAAAATATTTTTTCCAGAAAGAAAAGCTGATCTTTATATTTCATGCTTATTTGATTTGTGCCACTGCTTTTTTTTTCTTTTTTTTTTTCTTTTTTTCTTTTCTTTCTTTTATATATATCACCCAGAAATACTTGACACTGTGCCCAGAAATCAGTTATACCCACAGAGGTATTTATATATATTCTCCCTCTCTTTTTATTGTAATATGAGAAAATGAACTTTTGATCTAGAGAAATGATACCTTAAAAGTCAAAACAGAGATATGGAGGATGAAATTGTGTCTTTTGAGAAAGTCTCAAGTTTTCCTTTATTTTCGTGTCCATGACAGCATTGTCTACCAATAAGGATGACAAGACATATATTAACATCAGCCAAAGGAACTGGCACTAATGTTAGTTACAGTATTGCAGAGCATTAAGACCCTCCAAAATCAATTCAAATCAGTATGAGTTTGCCAAATGCATCAGTGGGTTTTGGATTAAGCGCATAATTGAATATATATCTGAGCTGATGATCTGCAGAGAAAGTATAATAATCATCATATATGAAAAATTGATAGAATTGTTGAAAATAATGAGAAATATCCAAAAGCCTGATAAGATGTACACAATATTGTTGTTTCTGTTTAGTCTGTGGACTCAATGTTTGTTGGCTTCCATAAAAAAAGAATGCATGGTGAATGAGTTCCTCATCTCACCCATTTCCTGAGGGAAATTAAGCTGGTGGGAGCATCCTGTTTTTCTGCCGGTTGCTATCACCTAAATTTAACCAAAAGTAGTTAAATGTGGCAGGTGGCTTGTGCTCTCAAAGGTATACCATTCCTGTAAATTTCACAGTAATAAAGCATCTGAGCAGAAGAGATGGAAGGCATATTGAGACAGTCTCAATACAGAGAAAGGTTCCATGCAAGCAACCACATATTTGGTACCAGGGAAGGTACAGGGAGCTTGCCCAAAAGATACAGATTTCAAACAATGTAGGCTCAGACTGGAGTGCTTCTGCTAGGCAAAGTATGTTGATTTAGGTTGTCAGCACATCATCAAACACTCTTTCCCAATTTTGATCAACTTTGAAAAGTATACATGATCTTTTGGCAATGCTATTTCGTATTCTCAGACACTGTTGGAACAGGCCTAAAATATCTAGTATTTCTATAGAGTTGAAGAGTTTGAGGGACCAGATCATTTCTACCCACAGTGAAGAAATGCAGAAAATAAAATATAAAGAGGAAGAAAAATCTAGTTTTTAAGGGTTTCAAACTTATTGAAGATTCTATACCTTCATTCATGTGTGTGCTTCAGCAAATGTTAATTGCCACAGGATCCCATACTGTCAAGCCTGGGTCATTCTTTGGTGAAGAGACAGTCTTTATAGTATTCTCCATGCTAAACAGATTATGTACAAAATTGCTAAGAAGGTAGTTAAAGATGTTTGAAAGCCCCCTGATGTAAATGGATAGATTTATGCTATACCTTGAGTGTAATCTGAAATCCAAACTTGATTCATGGTCAGTCTGTTTGGATGACAGTTTTTATTTGTATTATCAATCATACCAGAGGAGAAAGTTTTGCCATGTGCTAGCTCTCAGTATGGTTCTTCACATGTCTATTCCCCACAGTACTGAAACCAGTCCTTTACTGTGTATCTCACATTGCTATCATGGCGTTGTTTGACCAAAATCGAGGGGACAAGTCAGCAAGAAAACTTCTCACCCCTCTGCCCCAAGGCAGGAAAGCATATGATATCTGCTGAAGTATAATGATTTCATTATCACCTTTGGACAATACAATGTGCTTCTGTTTGCTCCCTGATCATTGCCCTGACAGATAACAGAGGTATAACCTCTGCCTACTGGCTGAGCCATTGTACCCCACTGAATCCCAGTGGGAGATCAAATGCTGGAGGGTTTGTGGTCACAGACTGCAAACTGCAATATGATTTCTATCTGAACCCTTCATCTTCAAATAATTTATGTTGGCATTGGAAAGAAGGTAACTTGCAAAAATATCACCAAATGTTGTTATAGACTGTTTAATGTCTAAAAGAGACATTTAAAAAACAATCTCAAATTTGGGGTGAATTTAAAAGAAAAAATACATATATATATACATATATTTATATTACCTTAACTACAAATATACTGTCAGTATTGCTTTAAACAACAGTGTTCTGAGGCGTCACACCTAGATGGAGAGGAGCAACTGTTGCTTTCAACAGCGGCATGCCTGACAAAATTACACTCTTGACTATAGTACTTATTCATTGTTATCAAAATTAGTGTCGCATCTGGGACTATTTTTTTGGACAACTGTGATTGGACAACTGTGATTTTCACGGTGCAAATGAAAGATGGCCCCTCATGGGTCCCTTGGATTTTTTTAATTTTTTTTTTTCTTACCTTCATTACCAGGCTCTCTCTATAACTTTAAAAAATTCATCTCTCAGTTAATGCCTGGAAATTGGTTAAATGTTTGCCAGTTGCATATGTATTCATCTCTTAGATAGGGATTGTCATGCAGGGAACATACATTCTTGTATGGCTTTTACTATCCCTTATTGTGGGATAAACACTGTGATAGCTCAGTCTTGAAGAAGTCTGCACGTGCAAGATGAAAGATGAGTGGGTATTTGGGTATTTCAGGTAAAAAAACAAACAAACAAACAAACAAACAAAAAAAAACTGTCAATTTTGAAGTAGGTGAATTTTTTATAAGTAGATACATTTTCCTGACAACTCAGCACAGTTGTAATAATCATAACAAAATATCTTTTTACTCTTTCTGATTAGGATAAAATGAGAATAGCCAACACTTGGGGAAAAAAATAAAATAAACTAAGAACCAAATGACTAAGTATATCAGATAATATTCTTTTATCACTGGCCTTTCAAAGAGTTTCAATGAAATTAATAGGCTAAAAGCCAGCTAGACTTCTAGCTATGGGAATATAATGAAAAAAAAATGAGTATTTTTTTCTAGCTTAATGTCCAGTGGGATTTAAAAGCTGTAATTAAGGGGTTATGGATTTGATTTTTTCAGAAGTCTATCTCCTCTCTTGTCCACATCAACCCAAGCACTCTGTGGAAGACCAATATATGCTGTTACAAAAATAGCAGTCCTCACTGAAGTAGGTGAAAGACTGATTTAAATTTGTGAACAGAATGCAAGCACAACTTCATTTGAGCAAACACTTACGTAAGTCCTGGGTTTTGCCTGTGTTATACATTGCAAAACTTCCCCAAAATCTGAATGGCTTGCAAAAAGGGATACAGGATAGAGTCTGATTCTACTGTCCATCTGTTTGATGTGAAGACAGTAAGCTTCAGAACAGACATAATGGCATTGTAATAGTATTGCAAGTTCCCCTGGTCATTTTTAGAGGAACTAGCAAGGAGAAGGAAAGAGATCAGCAACTGATACATTAGTTGGAGCACTAATCCAGTCTTCAACAAGTAGTAATTATGAACCCAGTAGCTGAATAGATAAATGCTAGAAATGTCTTATTAAATTTTTGTGTGCTCTTGGTTGCAAACTTTGTTCTGATTTATGTTTTAACAAACCATCTTCAAAGTAGCATTATGAACATTGAAAAAGACTTCTCATGAACTATTCTCAATACTATTTCAAATGTAAGAATTTCTCTATAAATCACAAAAGAGGAAAAATATATTTTTTTGTGAAGAATGTTACTGTGGGAGTTTGAATGGAAAAGAAAAACAACTAGTGAGATGTTTAAATTAATAATCAACTATAAAAATGTTAATGCATGCATAAGAATAATATGCTAAGTTCTGAAAGGAATATGTTCTGTGGTCTTAAGGAATTTTGTTAAGCTTCTGTACTTTTATATATATCCTAATCCTTACCCCAACAAATTTTATGTCAACATTTCTGTTGATTTCAGCAGGAAGTGATCAGAAAACTTGGTAAATTTGATGATTTGTGTACCTTTAAATTGGCAGCTTTCAAAATATATGGGGTTGTAATAATATTGGCTTCCTGTTTTTGATTTTGTTTTTTCCCTCCAAATTATATTTCATACATAATCTAATGAATACAAGTAATGTAAGAAAAACGTTTATTTTTTTCAGTGATGAACTTTTCTGTAACTTTAATTTTAAAGGATTTGAAGATATTCTATTTCACTAATATGGGATTTACTTTTAAAAAGTATGCAGCCTTACCCTCTATTTCACAATTTGCCATGGAAAGTTTCTCGCAAACTCAATCTACAATGGAGGCTGTTCAGGGAAATGTTCATTTCAAGGAGTTATTTGGCTGTTTTGCCAGCATTGTTTTAGAACTATAATAATATAGAACAAGCACTACAAAAAAATAGGTAAAAATGGAAAGCCACGCTATTTGTTCTAGGACAAGAAGAGTGCATTCTTTCTCTTGATAAGTGTATTTATTTTCAAGTTCCAAAAAACGCATTTAAATTTCTAAAATACTTCTATTTCCAATGATGTGATTTTTCTCTGTGTGTATCTTTTCCTTGTACTTCATTCAGGTGTTCCTCACTTTCTCCTCTACCTTCCAAAATACACATAACCTATCTGTAAGCTTTTGACTTATTGTTAGCTCCACTATGAAATGGAACAATACTTTTAAAATATAAAATAAAAATGGCCTAAGTTAAAACATATTTTTCTTTGAACAGTTTGGAACTGCTCCAAGGTTCAAAGGAGCTATTTTGAATGGCACTATGAACCTAAGGCTGGTTATCACATTGACACTCTTATTCACTATTAGTAACTCATGTATGAGCGTATACTCCAACAAATATAGAGAGTATATTATGGACTCTACTGATTTCATTCCCAGAAAAATAAACTATTACAACTTTGTTTTTGATTTGTATGTTTCTTTTTCCCTAGCTCTTTTTTGTCCTATATGATCTCCAAAAAGTCTATGTGTATGGGAGTTGTACACTCCTGCTGCTTTATAGCAAGTCTTCCCACTGGCATAGACAGCAGTAATTAGCCAGAGAAACAATGGTGACATTATAACACAGATGTTCTTGTGAGGAGGGATTTTTTCAGTATAAAAGCTCAGTTAAAGCTGATTGTTTCATACTCTGCTTTATCAAACAGTTTATTCAGTCTCTGCTATCTGCTTAAATTTTAAACAGTTATTCAGAGTACTTCGGACATTATATGCGTTTGACAAATAACATAATTTTAATGCATTTTAAGTATATGAAAAAGGCTCCCTAACCCTTTAAAATAAACTTGAAATCGAATGAATTATGGCAATTAATAGCCTAGTTCAGTCTGATGTTTTACCATGGGGTGAGGTCACCCTGCAAGTAATGAACAAATTAACCTATGCAACCCATAAAATTCCTCCAAACTTAACAGTGCCCATCAAAATTCTACCAGTTCAGGCATTCATTACTCTTATTTGAATGGTTTTCAAACTGTTTTATGTTGGGCTTCTCTTCTGTCTCTTGTTCTGTCCTGTCCTGTCCTTTATGAGCATGTAGAAAATGTTAGCAAAGTCATAAATATTTAAATTTCAGCTTTCCTTAAACAAGTCCAAGTGTTCGTAAAACTGTAGATAACTTCCTTTGCCTCCAACTACAAGTGAAACAGACTAAATTGGTTATGATTGTGACAAACTACCCTATTTTATTAAATTATCTCTCTCTTTCTGAGTACCAGAATGTGTAAAATTTCTTTCAAGTTCTGGCAGTTTCATTTTGCTGAAGTTTGTGCTAATATTTCCATCAGTTGCAGTCCAGATGGGTTCATATCCCTGAATTTAACTGTGACTTTCAGGACTGAGCAAACTCAGACTCTCAACTGAAATTTAAGGAAAATTACCTGCACTTGAAAGACATATGAAACCATTTAAATCCAGAGCTTGGGTTGTCCCT
The DNA here is from genome assembly GCA_011076525.1 of Nettapus auritus. Lineage (NCBI taxonomy): Eukaryota > Metazoa > Chordata > Aves > Anseriformes > Anatidae > Nettapus > Nettapus auritus. The sequence goes on along the minus strand of CM021768.1, from coordinate 62,412,328 downwards.
GGTTTGTTTGAAATTTAGGCCAAAGCTATGAATTAAAGCCACAAAGCTTACCTGTGTTTGGTCAGATTGACCTAATTTTCAACTAAAGCCTGGATCCCTTTTCTTCGTAAGTATTGAAAATGTTGCCTGTGGTAATATCAGGGCCTATACCCAACCTTGAACATCAGGATGGAGAAATTCAAATCTCTTGTTTGCTGGATAGTCAAAGGAGCAGTGCTGAGCAGAGGCTGCTTTCAGCATTCCTGTTCAAAATTATGAAATGGAGACCCAGTCCAAATCAGAATGTTTTAGCTGAAACAATAAGCTTAAAGCCATACTGAAAGAAAAATCATAAAATGCTTTTTTTCCCTTAATGCTGTTTTAACTCTGAACTTTAGCTCATTGATTTTGAAATGAATTTGGATTATGAAAGTTTATATTGAATTTACACTGAGAACCAATGTCATTATCAATGGATTTCCTGTGGTATCTCTTTATTTTCCCAAATTTTGCAATAGACAGACTTATATGCATATTGTCTCTCTTTCTTCACTGTAATTGAGTGGAAAATGAAAGGACTAATTAATCCATCCAGCAGATGACACTGGGAGTTCTTTCCTACAGCCAGTATTCCTTTCCAAAAGAAGCACATGTTACCTTGAAGACGTGTTGGACAAAATATTCCAAGCCTTTTCTGAGATATGGTTTAATAACTTTCTTCAGCAGAGAATTCTCTGATAGCATGTGTTCGCCCTAAGAAAGACAAGAGAGTTTGTCTTGAGAAGCTCTGATTCAAAATGTCTCCAGGTAGGGATTAACTAACATGCTTCCAGGAGGCACATAATTTTCTTGGAGAAGTCCACAGACATGGACTGTCAAGCACTTTGAAAGATCGCATCATGAGAAGTGGGAAGTTGCACACTTTCCTCAAGATCTAGATCTTGACCTAGAAAATTATGAGATTTCAAAGAGAAGGTGATAGGTATGAACCACTTGTTTCATTTCCACAAGTAATTCTCACATCTCACTCTCTTTCTCATTCACTGATAGTACTTGAGACCCCTGTAAATCAAGCTTGTGTTTCCTCAACTCCACTAACTCCACTCCCTAGACTTATAATCATTCATTCTGCTCACTTCAGTTCTTATCTACCAGATCAAAAAAAAAAAAAACAAAACTTCCCAAATGTGCACAGAAGACAGCCAGAATATATATATATATATATATATTCATCTAAAGGAGCAGAGACATACACACACACTTGCATACACACACCTTGGTGCACACCCACACATAGAGGGAGAAGGTCTAACCATTGGGAGAAACATCTCACTGCTCTCCTCTCTTGTCCTAGTACATGCATGAGAGAGGAAAAACTGTATTTCTCCACCACTAATTACCTTTTCTATCCACCTACCATCACACAGACTGAAGCCATTGATTCTGTATGTGTCCAAGAATATCTTGGAAAGATGCATTCTGTCAGTCAAATTAAGTCAATGCTAGATGCCTGAAAAAAATAGGATTTTCTGGTGGATGATTGGGCAATACTAAAGGGGTAAGTGCATATATCTAAGCATGAGACTTTGCAGGTCTGAGAGGTTAGGTGCACTTAAATTTTCTTATGTGGATGTTTTTCCTTGGCTATTTTGCCATGTGTTTGATTTCCTAGTTAACTGTGAATTTTCCTAAGAGTGAAGAGAGAGGCATGGAAAACTGAAAGATGGCTAAAGTAATTATTTTGTTTTTATTAGATGTTGTTTAGTGCTGATCTAAGACTGATTACCATGACCATTTGAGGAGATTCCTATATCTATGTTAATGCTAGAGTATTTAAGTAATGGATATATCATGGATTTTCACAATGCATCTATATTTTGTAATAGTTTGTAATAAAATTCTGTACTGATGAGCGAGGCATGCTAGTCAGCATTAAAAAAGGTACCTCCTTGGACTTCACCAAAGTGAAATAGTGATGTTCCTCAGTCATTCATTCTTCAGGTTGTATTCATGCAACTAAATCAACAGTATGGAAAAGAGATTCACATGTTCAGATTTTGGTGCTAACCTTTCAGTTTCCTCTCTAGTATAGACATAGATACGAAAGAAATAAACTGGAGGCAATGGTACAGATTAGACCATCTGTTACTGTAGAACAGTAGAAACCGAGAAAAGTGACCTGAAAAAAAGAATGTATTACTTACCTTGTGAAATGTCTGTGCGTCTGTTTTAACCTAAATGAGTATATTGTATACTGTATGCTCATGTCAAGTGATCATCTTCAATAGCAGAATTCATTGTTTTCTATGTACACTCTATGGTATATTTATAAAAATTAGTGCATACTCACAGGTACCAAGCCCTGTGAATAACTTCATATGATTTGCTATGTGATTATTATTATTATTATTTTCAGATGTAAAAGTAATAACATTCAAAAGCAAACCTAGAATGTGGAAAATTGCAGTGAACTAGGAAAAGTGTCCTATAAAATGCCTTTGAATTCTTCTGTTAGGAAATAAGTTTTAACTCAACATGAATAAAGGTTCTATTCACATTTCCTATGAAATAGGAAAGATATTGAAAGGGTGATTTGTTCTCTGACTGATAAAAGTGGATCTTTATATCCATTATCAGATTAGAGAGGGGGCTTTGGACAGCTAGCAATGTGACGGTTATTTTCTGGTGGAGTTTCAAGATAAAGCTAGTAAATATTTACTGTACTGACTAGCCTCAGAGAACACACCAGGAAGTACTGTGTCTATTAAATATTTTTAAAATCTGGGGTTAGATAATGGCTCCACTGAAATCAATGGCAAAATTCCCAGTGCGTTTGTGGGGCCAGAATTCCACACCTCCAGTTTTCCACAGAAGATTTCAGAGCTGCTCGTGTAAAGCTTGAACAGTATTTTAGCTGAAATAAGATCTGTCTGTGGCAGCTTTAATGCACATAAAAAGTACCCTGGATAGTTTATAAAAGCTGGAAGATTTTTTTTTGCCACCCTTTTTAGCAGTATAACAAGAATAAATGGTAAGTTGTTATTCTTTATTGGAGGCCTTACAAATTTGGACACAGAAGAAAGGTTTAGAAGCTGGTAGTTTTTGTAGCTTTAAGATCCACTTAGAATAAGTTAGGTGCTATGGAAGGTTACTACAGGTAAGTTTCTGGAAGCAAGTTGGGAATTTAGGTCATTAATGAAGTTGAACAAAATGATGGTAAACAATGTTTTTCTGGGCTTTCATCTGAGAACTGAATGCTTAATAAATCCTCCTCTTTGAAACCTGATCCCTCAACCCACAGATATGTACTAAGTCTGCTCTACTAGGTAGATTACCAGAGCACTGGTCATGCACACTGGCCAGTACTGTCAAACCACAGCTTCTGCAGCTAGTTTCTAAGTGACTTTTGCCATTTGGTGCAAGGTTGTTGAGATATAGTTTCAAGTTTCCTTGTGCCATCAAAGCCCTAGTTAGTGATACACAGAGAGCTCTGATAGCCATAATGTCTAAAAGGGCTAATAGGGTTAGGCAATAAATTAATATACTGGCTTTCAATAGTATTCTAGTACCTGAAGGGCCTTCTGATATTAGCTTCAGAAAACAAAATAATTATTATTATAATTTGATATAATTATCCAAATATATCTATATATTTGTATGACTGCTTGACTCCAGTTACTGCAGTCACATAATCTCAGTGCATTTATCTACACCATACATGAGGAAGAAGAGATAAAACAGATTATGGCAGCTCAGAGATGATTACTTGCACATTTTATATATTTATCTTAGGCCATATTTACCATGGCTAGAGTGCTACATAACATTAATGTGGTCTAAACTCAGATAAATGCTTCAGCCTTTCTTTGTCTGTTGTCTTTCTGAGGGAGTAAAGGAAGTGACCAAAGAATAAATCAGACCTGGGTTCAATTCCTTCTTTTGCTCAGGAACCCGCCCTTAGGTTATGTCTTCATTGCATAATTCATTGATGTGAAGATGTTATCTACCAGTCCTCAAGATACATCCCATATGTCTTGCAGCAGAGTGATTCTCTTGTGTCCTGAGGCAGTATGACCACTTGTTCCCTGTGAAGTCTGACTTTTAAATGGCATGATGTACTCCATTTCATTTAATGGTATTATTGAACTGTAAAACTCTATTCACCATCCTGATCACATTTATTTCCACAGTGGTTTAGATACCTACAGGCTTAGTCAACAGCCAGTTACTGATGGCTCCAAGGTTTATCTAAATTTTTTTTTGTAACAGCACTAGTGACATTTGGAAAAAAATGTTCAGCATCATTGCTTCAGTGCTTTATTTATTCATCATTCCACTCCTCCAGCTCAGCCACTGAGCAAATGTAAGATTATCTGCCTTATTTGCCTCCAAAATATTAGACAGTTCTTTGACTGAAAGACTACAATAGCTATGTATTATTATTATTATTATTATTATTATTATCTAATGCTGAAGACACTTTTCCTGCATATAAATCAAGAGGAACAAAATAATTTTAGAGCTGCCTAAGATGATTTAAAAGACTTCTGAATATCATAAGAACTTCTGAAGAACTTAAAAAGATGTAGAGAAATGTGTCTTAAGGGTTCCTCTCATAAATATTTTGTCTTATTTTGTCTCAGTCCCATTATTAATTGTCTTCAGTCTCCAGCCTTAATTCCAGTGCATCAGAGAACAGTCCAGAAGCAAACTCAGCATTTTTTTGACTTCTTAGTGGAGCATTAATCTGTAATTTTTGTGATTTAATAACATACTTAAGGAAGTTTTCTTGGCTAAAATCTGATACATAGTGCTGGTGACCTCCAATGACCTTCCTTTCTTCAAACCAAAGGCCTTAATTGTCAGCCCTCTAATATGTACAGAGAGGCCACTCAAAAGGATGAAATCCAATATAAATAAATGACATCTGGTGATGAGGTCAACTTTCAATTTAAGATTTATTTTACCCAGACGCCTGAAATGAGAGGCTAGGCTACATTTCAGGGTTCAGGGAAAACTTTATAGATATTTGTCAGTGAATTGAAGAAATGACCTGTTGCAAGCATCTGCATTAAATTACATTTTATGGAGAGTATTCTGTATTCAAACTAATCAAGCCTTATGATGTTGTCTTTCATGATGAGATTTTCAAGCCTAAGAAACTAAATAGCTCATAACTGAAAATAAAATAAATAATAATAATAATAATAATAATAATAATAATATGATAAATAAGTTCCAAGGCATACATTTATATTTGGACTCTGCAAGGTGTTAGGCCTACCAGGTCAAGTATCTCTTTCTAATAATGTCAAAGGAATATATACTGACAATTTTGGTGGGAATGAACATCTATAAAAAGTATAAACTCAACAGACCCTATAGCTGTATGAGAGCTAAATGAGAGTCAAACAAGATTTGTATAGTGACTGGGGTTTTAATCTTTATTCTGTCACTAGTTTCCCTTGCCTTTCTGGGAAATATAAAAATTGTTTCTTGTTCATAAACTATATCAGAAATCCTATTAAAATCTAATTTTCTTCATGCTACTTATGACATGTTTATTTTCTGTGATTCACTTGGCTTTAGTACTCTGGAAAGTACTCTAGTAAAGTTCATTTTGTTTTATTTTCAGTTTTCACTGTAGACTTTTCATTCCAAAACTTCTGCAAAATGTTTATAGAAAATAATAATAATAATAATAAAATCAATTTAAATTTTAAATGCATGTTCATATATAAAATAAATAACTATAGCTACATAGGCAATTCCCCTTTCCAAATCCATCTTTTCACTGTAATCCCACATTAGTTGACAACATCATTCTCAGGTGCCTGGCATGCTAAATCTTCGAAGTGGCATATTTAAGCACTTGAACATTCCTAGGACACTGCACTTACACAGAACTGTCCTTCCCTCTTAGATTTCCAGCTGACCTCTGCAATGTCTCTGAAGACAAATGGAACATGTTTTTGTTGTTACCATGTCCACATCCCAGGGTTCTCAGGGAGGAATTGCTGATGTCTAGACATCTGTCCTATATCCAGCACATACCTTGTTTGATATTTATCAGATATCAGATAATATTTATCAGGCAGAACATCTTGACAAATGTAAGACTAAGTGCAATGCATTTTAATTGTTATTCTAGAGAGTCAAAACATTTTTGAAAAGAGGAAAAAATGAGTCACAAGTGTTCCCGAGAACACTTTTGTGTGTGTGTGTGTGTGTGTGTAATCCCAGTGCTTTGTTCTTCTTAAAGAATTACTGTTTCTACAAGGAAGTATTTACAAGGTGTCTGGTACTATAGATCTGTTTGCACAAAGCTTACATTTATATCACTTCATTCAGAATACAGGTTGTAAAATTAATTAAGAATAACATAGAAGTTGCTGAACTCTGTCCTACTTCGGCAAACTCGCTTCCTGTATGATATTAGTTATTTCAACCAATCTCTGATATTGCAAAGTGTATAATACTGATGTACACAATACTAGATAACCTATTCATCTCTAAAATCATGGGGCGTTTTAAACATGAGGTTTCCTTTTGCTACACAGTGTAGTAAAGCCTAAAAATCAGGGTCTTGATATTTTAGAACAGGTACTTCACAGCATACACCCTAAGTTATGCCATATTAATTTCTTATTTCTGCATGTCCAGCTTCCGAGAGCAAATAACAGGTTTTCTGAGAATAAATATACTGTGAGGAAATGATTAGTGTCATGATGTAAATGCTGAGGAAATCAAGCATTCTCTTGACCATAGTGTTTAAATAGCATTGGGGATAAGGACACATATTAAACAGTCCATGCAGTGAAATACTGAAATGCTTGCTAATCTGCCAGAGTTCCTGTGATTCAGTGGGTTCTGAGGGAAAACAAAAATAACCCAGTAACTAGTAGGACTACCAAAACACGGTTCTGAAGTAAAGTTATACAGATAATCTCTCTTCTGGTATTTCCCATACTCTGAGTGCTTGACTTAGGCTGCTATTGTTCTTCCAACTTTGTTTAGAAAAGTAGTATATCCACACATGTCCTGTGTATAAAATATGACTACACACAGAGCTCTGTTTTAGTAAGGCTTTCTCATGAGAACAACAATTCTTACTGCTATATGGAGAACTAGATGAGATATCCCATTGCTGTTAAAGTCATTTCAGGTTTGCCACTGAATTCTACGGTGAATCACAATTTCACCCACAAGATTGCTATGGATCAAAATACAGCTAAAGGAAATGAAAGCAAGCAGTAGTAAAACATCAGCAGTAAACCTGTCCTACACATTTCTTATGGCTTTACAAGGGTGTAGTTAATACATTAAGTTGCTTTTACCTAATTGGTGACTTTTATTGTGTCATCAAACAGAAAACTGATGTCAAATGGCATGAATTAAGACAACATTAGCAGAGTAGAAAACCACACCTTTAACATGGTTTCAGCATGGGAGCAGAGAACTTCTGAAGAAGAACATATTCATATGTGGGAAATAATAACCAAATAATAATCAGTAAGAAGTTATTGGGGTTTTGTCTTTTTGGAAATAAACCATACTGATCATAATCAAACTCATACTTACAGTTCTGTTCTAAGTAACAGCTGTGTCAGTACCATGGATGATGTTTGTCTCCTCTTTCTCTAAGAACTGCCTGCCAGAACTGCCATGTTCAGTGAGGCTTCAGTCTCCCTTCACTCCTTGTCATAGAGCATAGATTGGGCTGGCTCTCACAGCAGGGGATCCTGCAATTGTACCCAACCCCAAACCCATTGCAGTCACCAGAACTGAAATGGAAAAAAGAATAAACTGAAGAGCGGATTGAGAATCCTCCTATGAAAGAGGAGACTTTCTGTGATGTAGATGACAGGCCGTACTTAACAGACCTACACAACAGCCATTCTTATAAGATCTCTCTCTTTTTTTTTTCTTTTTTTTCTTTTCATTTTTATTTATTTATATATTTTTTTCTTTTTTGGATCTGAGTTTTCTACGGTGGAGAAAAATCTTAGTGGTTACCTACTGCTGGATTTCTATTGTAATAGCTGAAAGGAAGAAAAAAGAAGAAAAAATCAATCTTCTTGATTTTTCAGCAAAAATCAGTGAGGAAAAAAAAATCACGAAAGGAAGTTCTTCAGCATTCCATATGGAGGCTACTTAAATGTTGGACCAAAATATTTCATTCTGCATTATAGGTTATAAGAATCAGATGTAAACTACTTCTTATACTGAAGTGATTTTTCTAGGAGACATTTACAAGAAGGAATAAAGCCAAACTCTCAAATAAAAAAAAATGTATTTAGAGCAATTTATCAATCTTTAATGGCTGCCCTGCTATTTAATATGATGTTCTAGGAGACTCACAATGGCTTTGTGGAACAACATTTGTTAAACACGGGCTTCTTCTTCTTTCAAATAGTCAGATTTCAAATACAGCCAGAGTGTTTCATTTTCCAAAAAGCACTAGCATTTGGTTTAAGAATGATTCACTTATCTGTCCTTTTTCTACATAGTTTTTAAATAACATATTTTTCTTTTTCTTCTCTCTTTTTTTTTTTTCTTTCTTTTTTTTTTTCTTTTCTAGCTGTAGGAATGGTCTTATGCGGAAGTACAGTGGTAACGATTTCTCTCTGATTATAATACATCGCATGCTTCACTCTTTTCATTTGTTTAATTTTTAATGACACAAAAAGACCCCAGGCATTATGTCATACTATTAAGTAGAATGGGCATAATATCCAATTAAAAGTTTTTTGTGAGCAATTTTTTAGTCAATTACTGCTATTTATGGGCTTCTGTTTTCAAAAAAGAAAAAGAAAAAAAAAGAATAAAAAAAAAGAAAAAATCTCAAACAAACTAAATAGTAGAATGTTTTAGCCATGATATTCAGAGAAATACAAAAGAACTCAGGGAAAGAGGATAGTTTTTATTAGATGAACTAACATACACTTGAACAAAACAGAGAAGCTGATGGTTACATGACTGTGATTTTGGTCTTGTCATACAGAAACACTAAAATATTAAAAAACTGCACTGCCTTTAAAAAAAAAAAATGTTTGTTTTTTTGTTTGTTTGTTTGTTAGAAAAAGAATGATGTTTTTTGTGACTGTTTTTAGGAGATTGAAGAAAGATCCTTTACTCCTGAATTAGATCATTGATGTAAAATGGAATATACACTTTAATAGGAAAGAGTTCACAGTCTCCTACATGAAGAAAGCTGATAGAAAAGGCACTAACAGCCTTGTGGTATGTTTGTTTGTGAATTTCCTTGGGCACAGACTGAACTTCCTCTCAAAGTAATTCTGTAATTCCTATTGGGTATGGGATTTATGTTAGGGGCTATATAAAGGGCAAGTATGTTAATTTGTAAATGTCACGCTACAGCAGACTTACAAAAAATAATTAAAGTTTAAGAACAAAGCTTCCCTAATGCTACATGACACAAAGCTCAATAAAGTGTATCTAGACAGGTAGAGGGCGGAGGAGGAAAAAAATCCCATAGCCCGTCTGTCTCAGCGGGAACATTAAAATGATACTTACAGGGAAAAATACTGAAAGTTTGAAAAAAAAATGCAGTACACAAGTCATACTGCTTTCTAAAACACATTAGTTTTTTTTAATTCTTTAGGTTCTTTATTACAGCATTTTGTATAAGTGATACCCTGAGAAATATTTTCTAGTTTACAATAGTGTCTGACATGCAGAAGTGCTAGACTGCATGAAGATAATTCATTCAGTCAGCAAATCCTGTTGTCTTTCAGTCTGTAAATTCGAGTGATATTTCTGCATTCATCTAATGTCAATCCATGGCAACAGGCCCAAAATAAGGATTATATCAGAGGAATTTTTTGTGTGTTTGAGAGAAAGAGAGAGAGAAGGAACTTTGATTTGCAAAGGCTCTTCCCAAAGTTGTGCTTTGGGAAATAAACATGTACTAGCTTCTCCCTCATATTACATTTTAAAATCCTTTTTGTTCTTGTTTAAACTAATGTTACTGTAGACTTTGCATACACGGTTGCTTTTCTTTCTGTCATCCCACCAAATATCTCTGATGTTTGGATGATAAATCGAAGCCAGGTCTCAGACTATGTAAAGCGATAGTGATATAATCATATATTATATATACTCATTGTGTTAGCCACCCAACTGCTCAGACATTCTGCCCTTCAAGTATAGAGTATGTTGGAATAATCAGTCTGAAAATTATACAAGAGTATCTGCACAGCAATTTCAGTGGTGTGACTGAATGTTCAGCTTCAATTAGTGTAACTATTCATATAAAGAAACCTAAAAAGTTATGACTTTTGGTTTAGTTCAAATGATAAAGGACTTCCCACATTTTTCACAATTACCAGCTTATTTGTTTTATTCTGGCTCTTCTGTTTCTTTGTGGAAACATCTATCTTTGGGTTGTGATTATAAAATCCTACAGGTACATTGAGAGCATCTCTAAAAAACATCAAAATTACACATCCATAAGTACTTTCCTCTGACTGCATGCATAAGACTTTTAGTGCCCAAACCTCCCAGATGTGAATTTTGTCCTTCTTTCGTCTTTATTACTGATCACAATCCTTAAACATAATCTGGAGTACTATTCTCTTTGCTACCAAGAAGCACGGACCTTAAATTGGCCCACACAAGTATATAAGTAGAGGAAGTTTGGGAAGGTGGGTGAGGTGCTGTGCACTCTGTCATGCATATCAGTGACTACAAGCTGGAAGAACTAGAATGCTGTTCAAACATTTTCAGACATATCAAGACAAACCACTGGAAAATGTGATAATGTATGGATAATCAGCAGCAGCTTCACAGCCCTAAACTTTTCCATTTCTCGAACGTTCCATATTTCTCTTCCTTCAGGAGAGTGTGAAGTCTGACTTCACACTCTATAAAAATATTTATATTTGTTTGAGCATCCTCTGTTAGTCTGAGCAGCAGGCAGAGTGGTAGAAAAACAGGGCTGTTATGAAGGTGTTGTTGAGTCTCAGAGGAGCAGTTCACAGTTTTCTGAACTTTCTGCGCTCCTGTTGTCACGCTGCAAAGAGTAGTGGCCAAGACAGCCCCAGAGGTGGGGTCTACCTCCCACTGCCACAGTCTGCTTGACTGCAGTTCATCCCTCCCATATTGCCTAAGGTGGTAGTTAGTATTCTGCCACTTGTATTACCAACTCTTTGCATCTCATTTGAAGCCTGCAGGAAACAGAGGATACTGCAGAATAAATGCAACTGAGGCATTTTGACCCAGCTGGTTCGTGTTTTGCACTGATGAACTGAACCTCTGCCCTCTTGCACTTGCCTAAGGACAGAGACCAGGGCAATGCTTACTCTCCTAAGGTAACACCGAGAAGTCAATCAGACGTATGTTGCTGTAGTTAACTGGTTCTCTATACTGCCACTCTTTTATCATCAGTTGACATAGAAATAGAATATACCTAGAAGGAGAGGAGATAAACTTAGCATAGTTCTCCTTCACATATATACTGGCAGTTTTTCTGTCATATTTTATTTACACTGAATTCCCATTAGTAGATGGGAATGGACAGTCTGTCACAATATGACTTACTGGAAACCCGTGCCCCACATCTGTAGTGTACAGACTGTCTGTACTCAGACAGTCTTTAGTCTCTTAGTACTGGATTTGGTGCATCCGTAAAGAATATTCACAAATTTGCATCCTTCTCCTTAGCAGGACTTTTGTACAGGATTATCCTTTTCTAATTTGCCTTTGGCAGTTTCCAGAGCATGTAAGTAGTAATATTCAAATACACGAGTCATGCTAGTAATTTTGCTGAGGGTTTTTACAAAGTGAGCTTATTTTGAACAGAAAGTAAATCATCATGGTCTCGATATTTACAAACCAGGGGAAATATTGTCTAGTCTCGAAGTGTTCATGGTGAAATATCTTCCATCTTTGTGTGTACATGCACATGCATATGGATTTAATTTGCAGCGATTGGATTAGTGGATAATTCCAGTTATCTGGTATCCAGGCATTGACTGACATTGAGTCCACTTTATCAAAAGTCAGTACTGCAGCTATCTTCAGCAGACATATTTTCTGACAAAGCACTTAATGGAGTTTCTCAGGGATAAAGTACTTCTCAAAATGAGGCAGACATTGTAAAATAAGGCCTGTTCAATGTGAGACTTTTGGACCTCAATAATTACAGTTTATTTTTTTCCAACTTAGCTTATTCTGTTTCAGATTTTACTCTGGAATTAATTTATCTTCTGCCAACAAGGTATGATTTCATCATAAATACAATGGCAAACCCTAGGCTCAAACCATAGGGATAAGTAAGAATGTGGTTGTTTTAGACTAACATCCACAGTATCAAGCAACGCAAGGAGTGTTTTATGGATTCTTGCAATGTTAGATTGTATAGCCTGGGAGAGAAATACACCGAAATTTAATGCCATGTACAGCACCACTCTGACTAATCATAGCTGCACTTGTCAAATTTAAGCAATATATATTAACATGAAATACAAGTAGATATTTTAAGAACTCTGTTGAAAGTAATTAAGGAAAATTATGTTCTCCAATTATGTAGAAAAATCATCCAAGTTCTAGCCTGTTGCTTTGGCCTAAAACCACTGTCAGTGGTTTATTATTTTTATCATTATTTATTTATTTATTTTTAAATTTATTTTCTTCTAATATTTTGTTCAAAACAAAGTGATACATTAACTAGCAGAGCAACTCTAAAGTAATTTTCCTTACAATGCCTGGTTAAATTGAGCTCTTATATCCTTGTTTTTGTTGTCAGTGGCACAGCTTTGCTCTAACACATCCTGTCAATTAAAACTTTCTGTTGCCATATTTTTAAAAATCTTATTTGTTATTGTAGTCTGTGTCCTTAGAACCCGTAATAATGAGGGACATTGGTGATGCTGAGCTTATTTTGAAAATAGATATAATCTAAAAAACATAACTCTGGTTTTATGGGGAAAGCAACCCAAGAGAGTAGAAAAGCAAACTGGAAGGAATGCATAACTGAGAAGATCATTTGGATTTATATAGAAAATAGACCGTTATAGTCTGTTTTGAACTCAACATCCAACGGCTACCATCTCTACACAAAAACAGAATTCCTCAATATGACAGAAAAACATTGTTCTTTGTTTATATGTATTGTTTTTCGTCTTGTTTTTAAGGTGCTTTCAGATTTAGAGGGTTGATTGAGGATAGTAACAGCCTCAAAATACTAAGTACTGAGCTCATTAAGTAATCTAGCTAAAGTTCTTTCAAGTAATTTTGCAGTGACAGCCAACAAAATAATTATTCAAATAAGATTAATTTTACACAAAATATTATTCAATAGGAAGCACTGCGTAGTTCTCATAATGGAAGTATTTTTCCATTAACTAAGTGTTCTCAAAAAGTTTATCATAAAATACAAAGCACATACAATTACTGTTCACCTATGGCTAAACAGCAGATCTGTTGATATATGATATCTCTAAACTTTTCAATGCAAATACTATTTATCATACAGAGTTCTTGCATAATGAGATTACTTATTTCAGATGATTACACTGAAATTTCCTTCTCCAAGGAACAACTCTCAACATATTAATCTGTTTTACATAAACTGGAGAGATTAAGTGGAAAAACAAGATGTTTCAGGTGCTTGAAAGAAGTTCCTAACATGCCAGGATGCCTCAAGAAAACACACCGTGTCAGATAGAAGTGCAATCATCCACAGAGGACAATATGACACAAGAGTAGCTTTTTTTCATGTAGTAGCTTTTTTCATGTAGTAGATTTTTTCTTACTATATATGACTTATAGTAGTAGGTTCTATACTCCATTAATTTGTATATGTTGTGTATTCTCTATTACTTTGAAACCCCAGACAAACAAACAACAAACAAACAAAAAACATTACTCATTATTATTAATGAAATGTGATATTTTTTGCAAGAAACCTTTGCTGTTTCACCCTCTGGGGTTTTTGTTTGTTATTTTTTCCTTGAAGTTGATTGTAGCAAACAGATGGTGAATCCATGATAAGGCTTTCACGACTACTGCATGAGTATTTTCTTTAACCTCTTAAAACAAATAAGTTCCAATATAAATCTTCAAGGCAGTGCATATATATATATATATAAACAAACATCCACTATTAAGAAGGTTCAATGGAATATAATAAGAATGAAAACTGTAGAATTATACTGAAATTCTTTAAAATGTGTAAGTAATAGTGAAAGTTTTTTTTCTGACTTTTTTTGAGCCATTCTTTACAATTTTAGAATAAGCTTTCAATGGTTTACTATACTCCCTACAAGACTCAACAAAAGAACAGGAAAAAAATATTTGTTTTATTTTATTTTATTTTATTTTATTGCTAAGATTTACAAAAAGAGATAGTAAGCTCTTACTTCAAATTTTTAATATACTACTACTATGATATAATGTGCTTTTTAGCAGCATATTTAGAATTTGTATTAAAATTAGTATTAAATATAGTCTGTAGTGCTATTAAGGTCATAAATTTTAAGCAACAAAAGATGTTTGAACTATCATGACAATAGCTGAGCAATTAATTAATTATTATTAATCTATAATTATTTATAGATTATTTATTTATTTATAATTATTTAAAATAATTTATTTAATGGTTTATTTATAATTACTTAAATTAATAATTGGAAATATTAGTCATACATTATTGTTTCTATAGACTATTGAGTGAGTCATTGTCACAGCTCTACTCATAATCGTCCATGCTTTCATTTTGTTTGCATGAACCCTGAAAAGTCACTACTTACCAGGCAAACTATTCATGTATACAGATCACTTCAGCTGGTACTGGATTCACACTACTGTTCGGATATTTTCAGTTCCTTTTGGAGCTGCTGCTTCTCTGCTTTTAAAGTTTCTGATACCAGAATTGCCCTGCATGACTTGGGAAACCAATCATAAAACATAAAGAATAAAGGAGTACTTGAAAGATCCGTGAAAGCTTGAAAATACCTCTGAAGTTCCTTCTGAGCTTTCTCACCTCAATGCTTCCTTAAACAGCCTCTTGCAGAGCTGTCCTGCCTTTAGGGCATGAGTTGTCTGGCAAGCCTGTTCATCTACTTGGAGCTAGAAGAATCTTTGGACATTAGAATTCACAACACTTAGACATAACAATGTCCATGTATTTCATATTTAAATATTTTTGGGTGGGGAGAGTTCTGGCAGGTGCCTGCCTTTTTAGATACGTAGATGTTAATAAATGTTTCTGTCCATGTTCGTTATAAGTACTTTGAACTGACATGTTAGTTAGTGCTATGCTTTGACATAACATGCAGTCATTGCACTTTTGGGGCAATATTTTTCTGAGCTGTTCATTTAACAACATGAAGAGATCTGTCTTCATTTGCTGTAGCATATCACAGGTGCTGATAAAACAAAGGAACAAATACCACTTTCTGCAAACACAAGCAAGCTATGGGTTAAGTTGTCAACATCATATCATTTCCCTGATGTTGAAAGCAATGCTTCTTCTTATTGCAGGTCTTTTAATAGTTGATATAAAATTACTACAGTGAAATTTACCTACTTTTTAAGCAATATTCTTTCAGATGCAGTATTTTGTTTCTGTTTGCTTGGAAAGATGAAAGGCTTTTGCTTAAGGATGTGGTTTTATAACTCAAACAGAAACATTGCATTAACATTACAAGCAGGAATAATTTTCAATCTGTCTTTAAAACAATTGTAACAGCTTCCGTGTTAATCATCTCCTGTAAACAGTAATTATTAATAGTGCAAGGCCCTATCCCCTCAAACAGAAGAGAAGTAAGCATGAATCAAAAGCTACTAAAAAACAACATTTAAATTGTTTAGTCTTAAAAAAACTAGTGGTTCCTTGTTTTATTGACTAGTCTATGTTACAGCTACTTCTACATTGACACATTATACCTGTTACAGGCATTGTAGAAGTTATTTATAGATTTTTGCCTCTAATAAGGTCATTATTTTATGTTATACTGAAGATGCTTTAGTTAAAAATTATTGAATAAAGCTATATTATTACTCATAAAAGAACAATAAACACATTCTCCTTGATGTAACTTGATAAACTGCAAAAAGTTTCAATGTATGAGTGATTTTATTTTTGATTTGTAGGATTCTGCTAGACTATTCTATTTCTATTATATTATATTATATTTCCAGGCTGTAAGGTACCCATAAAAATGTACTGCAATGAAGTAACTTAAAAATGGAAACTAATTGTTTAGAATTGCCATCTTCAGGTAAAGTGTCACATCATCACTTATTTCAGATCATTACTTTGGCATTAGAGGAGCCGCAATTTAGAACTGGCTAGATATGGACATTAAAGATATCAGGCTACAGGAATCCCTTCTGGTAACTCAGTGCTACGAGTTATTGCAAATCCATGCATAGCTCTGAGCCTGCTCTACATTTCACTAAGGGCTCATGCGTCTCCCTTGTCATTCACATTCAGATCAGGCCAAGTGTTTTTGAATTGAATTTTCCCAATATCCCTAATATCTGTGTTCATCACAGTATATATTGTAACGCAAAAACTCCATTCATTTTGGATCTAACTGAACCAGAAGATGAGTAGCTAGTGTTCTCCATCTGCTACAGGTTCTTCACATAGGCAGACCAGAGCAAGTCCAAGGCAAAACCCCTGGAAGCCCATATCATGTGCACATAGACTCCTAAACACCAGGAAGTCCATGCTGCAGATCTGCTCCTCTGCCTCTGTTGCTTATTCTCATGGATGTAATCAGTATTAACCCTGCCCAGACACAGAAACTGGCACAAAGCCGTACCCCTCAGCCTCTCTGTGAGTGTAACCAGACCTGAAGTTCAGTTTCTGATTTTCATCAAGCGCTTTGCTTTCAAGCACAAGAAACAGGGGTGGAAGGTAAATAAATAGCAAACCACCTGCATAAACAGTACCATTGTACATATATAAGGTACCAGTGAAATCTTAGATTAATTTGTTTCTTTCAGGATTTGTACCACAATATCTTCTTTAGGTTTTGAAGAAAACTGCAATTAATCTTTTGATTCCTTTTTGCAACATATTCTTTTCATCCCAGAAAGTAGGTTACCGAGCCAATTTTAGACAATATCATTTGTGTTTTTTCCTAAGCACAAACTCATTCTTGCTGGACAAAGTAGGATTCCTGCAAATTAGATATTGTGCTGTGTTAGAAATTTAAATATGAAATAATATTCTGAAAATATAAAGGCCTGGCAAATGTATAATTATTACACATATATGTGTATGACTATGTGCAAGTATGATTTACTACAATGAACTGAATACAGCAGAGTGCAAGATACTGATAGTTTTTTATTATGTACCTTTTTCCATTAGAGTAATTCAGACTAAATTAACTTTAAGAACATTTTAAGAATTTCAAGGAGATATTTCAAGACATGCCATATTTTTATATTTTCAAAGACATTCTTATCTCTCTTTTATTTTTACTTATTTTTATTTATTTTTATTTTTATTTTTATTTTTTTATTTTATTTTTTTTTTCTGGCATATTGATTGCCTTTTAGTGTTTCTCACAATAAATTATATTCCACCTTTGCCCAGATTTATGATTTTGTTTTGTTTGTTTGTTTGACAGTGTAATACCAACACTTCTTTTTTTTAAAAAAAAAAAAAAAAAAAAAAAAAAAAAAAAAAAA
>CM021768.1:62340423-62394576 GCA_011076525.1 Nettapus auritus | reverse complement strand
AAAAAAAAAAAAAAAAAAAAAAAAAAAAAAAAAAAAAAAGAAGGAAGGAAGAAAAAGAGATTTTCCTTTTAAATTCTTCCCTTTCTTCCAACAGAAAGCCTATTCTTACCGCCATGGGAATTTCTCTCGGTACACGTTTACATCTGAATAGGGACATTGATGATGCTAGTAATAACAAGACTAATGACAGAAAGAATCACTACTGAAAGAGTACTTCACAGATTGAAAATATTGTTCTGACGTTGAACTGGATTCTCCTCTGGAATAACTTTTCCTTTTTCATTGTTATTACATCAGGGAACTTTATCCTTGATGCAATCCCTTTATCTCTTAGTTAAAAAAGACTCTCAGTTTTCCTTTGATGTAATTTTATAATTTTTTATTATTATTATTTTATTTTTTTCTTACAGGCATAAATGCTCTCCAGCTTTATCTCTGATTTTATTTCTGACTGCATGAATTCTTGCTTTGCAATTTTTCACTGTCAGTTCAAATGCTGCATTGTGGTTTTAAAGAGCAAGGAACAATGGAACCCTCAATTTCTGAATGTTAGATATTAAATTGTTCTTATGAAGAGCTGACATCTTTTTTTTTTTTTTTTTTCTTGGCTTTCACATTCCACTGGCTTCTTAGGAACAGTGGATGGAGGGGAGACAAGGATACAGCTGGCTTAGAGGTTTGTGTGCAATTCAGGACCTTCTTGGACCCAGCTCTTCTCAGTGGTGCCCAAGAATAGGACAAAAGACGGTGGACACACAATGAAATATAGGAAAATTTTCCTAAATACAAGAAAAAAACTTTTTACAGTGAGGGTGATTAAAGAGTGCCTCAGGTTGCCCAGAGAGGTTTTAGAGTCTCCCTCCTTGGAGTTATTCAAAACCTGATTAGACGTGACCCTGAGCAACTGGCTCTAGCTAATCCTGTTTGAGCAGGGCTGTTGCTCTAGACAACCTCCAGAGGTCTCTTCCTACCTCAACCACTCTGTGATTCTCCTAGTTCTGTGAAAGAAAACACTGCACAGACCACAGACATTTTGCAGAGATGCCCCTACATACCTTTTGGCTCCATCAAGTCTTCTCAGCCCTGAATAGAAGGGCCATCTGCAAGAGCAGGGGGAGGAAATCTCTTTTCCTCCCTGTTCTTTGCTTCTTTGGCTGCGTCCCCATGGAGATAACTAACCAAGACCTTCATCCTGCAAGTACTTACGCATGCGATAAACTACTACAGGAGAAATTCCATTAAAGCTAATAACTTTACTGATGTGGTTAGAGTTCAAACATATGCAAGCATATCCGGAGGATAAGGCCTCTAAATAGCTTTTTCTTTTAGTTGTTTTCATGTTTTTCATGTTAGAAACATTTTACAGCTGGAATGTAGAAATTATCATCTCATTTAACTGCTAAGCAGCCATCGGATGATGATAACAGTGTCATTCTGGTGAATCCAGCATCATTTCAAGCTTCTGTAACTGCAGAAAAAGAGTAAAAGCTTTGAGTTTCAGGTCCACTCTAAATCTACAGTCAAACAATCACCATCAGGTGCTGAAGAAACAGGAGAAGGTTTCAAAGCCTCTCTGGTGCCAGGGCATCCGGCACATTGAAAGAAAAGGAGCACATAGAAAAGCTCTTGACTTCCTGCTGTTATTTAAAAATCCCTTCAACTGTCAAGCAAGAAAGTAAGCTATTGTAATAGACAGCACTCTCTCCTCCCATGGGGAAGGAGTATTTCAGAGCTTCATTACATCTCCTGATATACAATTAGCTGAGCCCTCACTAAAATATCTGCCATTCTTAATTTAATCCTTCAAAGCAGTCAAAGCTGAATATTATGCCTATGTTTCCTGTTGCAGAAAGAGACAAGATTATAAAGCATTATAATTTAACTATTTAATTTTGCCTTTAGATATTTGTTATAAATTAATTTTCATGAGAGTACCTATGGTCACCAGATCTATAGGCAGTGGCTGGTAGCAGCTAACTTATCCTGCCTATTGGACTATTTCATATACTTCATATGAACTTCATATGACTTCATATACTTCAGATATGAAGAGAATCTGGTATTTAAGATATTTTATAATCTGGTATCAGTTATTAAGATATATGACAAAGGAAGTAAAGTATAACTTTTAAAAAAAAAAAATATCTAAAATGCCATTTTCAAAAGAAGGAAGACTATTCCAGCCACAACAGTTTGAATAGCAGCTCATCTTAGATCCTACTCATATGTTTACAATCTTCTATTTAGTAGCACTGAACACTAGTTTGTAGTCATCTGCAATGCCTACAATCAAACAAATGTCTACAATGCCTACAAACAAACAAACAAAACAAAACAAAACAAAAACAAAAACAAACAAACAAAAAAAACCTGTGCTGTCGCCCACTGAGATCACACAATAATTTGTGGGCAAAACTAGACATAGTATCCAGATATGATACTTTCTAGTTGCTGGACCATGAAAAAAAGCCAGACAAAGGCATGCCAAATTCCATTTATTAGACAGCTGAATAAGTGTTAGTCTTGTATGCCACTCTGGGCAACATTTAGCAAATATAAAGACAGTGAAGTCAGTATTCAACCCATTTAACCTTTTATGTAATTTGTTATAAGCATCCCATTATAATGTCAATTTTTTTTCAGTTTTCACTGCTGTTATATTTGATTGCTTTACAATGGGTGGAAGCTAAAAAGATGAAAGTACTTTTTCTCTTCATTAGTTTTTTTTTTTTTTTTTAAACCTACAGATTTGTTCTTCACAGAAAATGTATAATGTGCAAGAAGAACTATGCCAATTATCAACATACTTATGTCTTACAGAAGACTTATTTTTCCTGTGAGCTTTAGCCAATTTTTTTGCATGAAAAAAATGTGTCAGTTAAAGTTCCAGAGCAACAAAAAACAATTACTGACTAGGTCCATTTCCTTCAAAGATCATTTGTTTCCCGTTGTAAGAGGTTTTCAGAAGCAGAAAGGAGTGTGAAGCTGTAACAAAGTCAGTAAAGACTACCTCTGCATGAAGAAGTCATCAGCCACTATGTGATGATTTAAATTAACTCTCAGCTAAAGTTACTGTATTTGCAGTTGTCCAGCTTTTCTGCAGCCATTTGCTGCTAACAACTCTGTAAATGTTACGCATATGTTTAGAACATTTTGTAGTTTTTTTGTTTGTTTGCTTGTTTTTAAGAGTTCCCTCCAGTGAAATTTGTTGTTTAATGGTTCAAAGATTATTCGTATGCTCAGTTGTGTCACCTATATTTAGCTGCAAATCCTGAATTAATTGGAAAAAAAACTGTGCCTAATACTCTGTTATGTGCTGCTTAGCAGTGATGCTAGACTAATTCACAAGCTCTTTTAGAAGAATCATGGCATGCTTCCAAGAAAAAAAAAAAAAAAAAAAAAAAAAAAAAAAAAAAAGGAGCAAAAGAAAAGCAGCCTGCTAGCTTTATGATATTCAGAATTAAGCCACTGCTAAAGAAAATTAAAATCATAGACTCTGGTTCTACAAATAATCACACATTTTAAACATGTTAGTAGTACTATTGACTTCAGTGAGCCTCCTTACATTTCTTAGAGTTATTGAAATATTATCTACATGCCAGAGAGAAACTCACATTTAACTTTTTTCTTAAGCATAGGTCCTCCCATTTCTACTAATGCACACGAAATCTGGGCAATCAATGATGAGATGCATAGCTAAAAATCCTAGCTGCCATCTGAAAGCAGTGAACACCCACTCAAAAACTTAAACAGAAACTCCATTACAGTAGATGGAAGCATCTGCTTTTAAATTGAGCTTGTCTACCCAAAAGGCTAAAGAACTGAGTGAAGAATACCCCAGCATTTTCATTCAGCATACACTTTCCATTGTGTATGATCCTAATTCATTGTGATGGTATTTTCATGTTAATGCAATCGTATTACTTTAACAGTATATAACAGATTCATAAATATTTGTATAGAAATTTATATAAATTAAACATCTTGTAGGTAGACGTATATTTCCTTATGTCAAATTGGTACATACTTCGCCTCTTTTTTTTTTTTTTTTTTTTCTTTCCCTAAGGTAACATTATAAAAATATTGGGCAATTTAACCAACTGAAACAATTTCAATCATGTCTGATTGAATGACTGCCCACCTCGTCATGTGGAAATAAAAGCCTTTGTTACACAGTACAGATAAATTATTTCGTTTAAACTCTGGGAAAAAAAATACCTTGGCTGTGCATGCATTCATTAAATCCAGATGTTACACTATTAACTGTCCATTTATTTTTATCAATAAATCGTGATTGAAAGATTTGGTTTTGCAAGATGGCAAAAGAGTGGTCTTGTTTGTTTTGTTTTTCTTTTATATCACACTTTTGTTTCGTTTTGTTTCCTACTTAAGACCTCCTGGTAATAACAGTACAATATTCAATTTGCAGAACAATTTATGTTGTACTGAGAACTACAGTTAAAATGTCTACAGATTCCAGCACAGAATGTGCAGCCATTTTGGACTGTGAAAACTGAAAAAGAACTGATTTTATAAATTGTTCCAACGTTTTGTTATTAGCTGCTTTGTGTCTGAGGCAAAAATACACATAAATGCACATATATTCTTTAACACATGAAAAAGCAGACATTTTCCAGCCAGCTGCCAACTGTATTTAGTAGAAATCCCAAATGTCATCTCCTTCTCAGTCCTATCTCCCATGCAAAATGGAACTGAGGGAGCACTTTCCTAATTTTAAGTTTTTTCAGGCTGGATGATATATAATGGTAACTCATCTATGCCACATAATCCTAAACAGCATTATTTATGCTGAGACATCTGTCCATAGAAACAGACTCATTCCTCTTTCTGAAAATATTAAGGATGTAAAGAACTGTTATCTCCTGAAAAATGGTTAAGCAACTATTTAAAGGAATCTGCAGTCCTCATGACAGCAGTGAGAGAGAAAGCTCTTCCACATCTTGCAGAATTGGACTTTATGACAGTCTATGCACATTGATTGTAACCTATCTTGTCCTTTCAATGATAAACTGCAACATTGTCAGAAAATGTAGTAGACTCGTTTTGAATACTATAAGAAAAGAACCTTATGTTTATAGCATTGCATACATGTATAATAGTATCACACATCCATGATGTAGTTGTACAACATATTTATTACCTCAGTTTATGAAATAAAACCTGCCAGCTAGTAAGCTTAGAAGGTATTGGATGGAATTATTCCTACTTTGCAACAGACAACAGTGTGATTTTCCCTAATATAAACAATTTTTATGACAAACACCTGTGTTCTAACTGAATTATTTTCCAGATCTGATGTCATAATTCTAATGAAACCTTCTGTTCCTCTGGAAACAAATGTTTTTGGACCTTTTGTTATATACATAAATATATACATATATACATATGTATATATATATATAAATATATAAATATACATATATACATATATACATATATAAAATATGTTTATTTTCTGCCTTTTTTTTTTTTTTGTCCTTTAGCAATCATCTTTCTTTTCTCTACAGACTGCTTTTCACTCTCTTTAATGTTTTACTGATAACAGTAATTAATAGACTTCTTAACAAAATCTCCTGTTGTATGGAAGACATTATGACAATGGTTTCTAGTCCCCTGCTTGCTGAAGTTCCCAAGATCCCCCTATCAGGTACTGCTTAAAGACCTGGGTAGTATGAAAGCAAAATCTTAGCAATGGTGCTCAGGTTCTTGTTTTATTTTGTTGAAGGCCATTATATTTGTGTATAATGTACTGTGCTTACACTATTAAAAGCTGAATGCTGCTGTTGCGTGAGTTCTTCATGTATAGAAACAAAACAAAACAAAACAAAACCAGGTGAGGTCTTCAAATGGCTGAGAGACTAGTTTTCAATCACAATAGTTCACTTTGTATGCTTTTTTATGAGAATCCATGCCAAACATGACAGCACTGCTTTAGATTTAATCTGGAAGCTTTGGGGTAGCATAAATTATGGCAAATTCAAGTAGCCCAACAAACAAATCTCTTATCCAGAATTGCCAAAGGAATGTATGCTCCAGTCTCGCTCCTCTCCATGCATTTCTCGACAGCAGAAAGGTGCATACGTGAGGGAGAAAGGGCTCTTCTGAAATCAGCCTTACAAAAGTAGTCTTATATCTCCTTCACAGGAAGTCCTCTCCTGACTTCTTCATTGTCCATTTTAAAAGCCCATCACTCTGAGGATCAGTGTTTTGCAAAAACTGCCCAGAAGCAGCTACGTGAGAGAGGGAGCTGACCAGGTTAAGATACAAACAGAACTTGCAGCAAGTGGGCAGCAGGAACACAGCCTGCATTCCTACCTATTAAATATTAATAATTTAAATATATATATATTGCAAGTTAAGTTGTCCCCAGAAAAAACAGAGATATATGGAAAAATAAATATATTACAAAAAGGAGGATAATATTCTGCTTTGCATAACTTGGCTAAGGCTAAAGATATTAATATTATTATATTTTCTGGTGAAAACATCTCCTATCTTACCTTTTCATGAACTCTTTGATAAAACAGTGAAAAAATAAAAAAAATAAAATCAAGTATGCCAGCTTGCATACTTAGTGAGCATGCCAAGATAATTGGGAAAACCAAGAATATCAGTTCTTTGGTTCCCCGTATGCAACATATTCCCAGTATGCATTTATATTTTAGAACTGTATTTATATTTTAGAACTGTCTTTCTAAATATAATCAATATTGACTACATTCATATCATATGTCAAATACACACATATATATGGATATGTATATAAAATATACAAACTATTAACAGGTCCCCAGTTTGTTCAAGGAGTGTGATTGGTATGTCAAACAAAAGTGATTGGTTTCACTCTTTAGAAACAATGATATTAGGTAGCGAAAAAAAGAAAAAAAAAAAAAGAAAAAGGCAAGATTTGCTAGATATCATGTTTTATCTTTCATTATTTGCTTTCACAATTATCTTTTTATCTATGCATGGACACTTGTGTTTGGACGTCGCTCATGTATACTTCAAGCTGTAGTTTGGCCTCAACTTTGATTTTCAGGGATTTTGACATGTCATTGTTTATCTCCTGACTTTCCAGCAAGGAAACATATTTACAGCCTTCTGACCCTTTGCATTGTGTCTATAAGTACAATATATAAATTTATGTGCATACCAGGAATCCCTATGCATCTAGTGAAATCCACATGTAACTTTCAGTGCCCATATTCCATCATATTTTTACATGAACACATGGCTTTTATAACAGACCCTGCTCATAATTTGAGGCCCTCCTTTTTCTGCGATCCAGCCATGGAATGGGTTTTTCATTAATAGGGCCCTAAAACTTTACACTTGACTTTGGAAAAAGAGCAGGCACTGGTGCCAAGTTTTGAACTCCACACTCATTATAATGCAGTCTGTTGTGTCAAACACACTCAAAAATGTAATTCTAGGAGAAAACAGGGTCCAGATCCTCAAGCAGACCTTGGTGGGCAGCAGGCAATAAAGTGCATTTGACAGCAGTGCTTCCAGGCATGTTGCTGTGGACAACTGATGGCTTAGAGCTGGTATAGAAGTGTGCAAGAAGTGGAACTTGTGGGATTTCTTCTTCCAAGTAAGTACTGCACTATGATGCATGAATGCTTTGGTGAAGTGCCTTAGTTAATTATTTAGTACAATAACTTCCTTTTTGTCTCAGATTTCATTCAGCCAGCTTCTAGATCCTTTTATCATAGTAGACCCCAATCCATTGGTACCATGTCCTAAAAGAAAGGCATGTTCCCATATCAGGATTGCCCTTACCTTTTTTTTAAAACAAAACAAAACAAAACAAAACAAAACAAAAGGTCCAGGCCTGCTAGCGCTGTAATTCAAAGAAATCAGTAAAATGGGGGAATACTTATAAATGACTAATACTTTGAATTGTCATTTCCCCTTCCATCACAGAATCTTGTGGACCCCTACAGAAACATAATTCTATTTTCAACAAGCACTGGCTTTTATGTTTAACAGTAAGAAGACATTTGATGCCATTGTGGAAACACGATCATCTATAGTTTCAGAATAGATAACAGATAAATGTTCTTAAAGAAGAGACTTGAAATATGAAGAGTTAAGAAATGGGGAATCTTTTGTCACATCCAAGGTACATCTAACACAGTCTAGTCAACATCTATCTTGCATTCCTGATGTTTTATATTGAATGGTTCTACATAAATAGAATTAAATAGCTCTCTCCAGGGTGGATGTATCTCTGATCTTAGAGAATGTGCTGTGCAGTGCCCGGGACTTGGGATGTCATGAGATAAATAGACATGTTAATCATAATTTAGGAGAAAGGCATGTATCTCTGTTTAGATTCCTAATAAAGCTGTGCCTGGCTTTTGTGTTGGGACTGGCCATCCTCATGCAATTATTTTGTGAGAAAAAACACTTGTCCATTATGTGTTGGGGAAACAAAAACAAAACAAAACAAAACAAAAAAAGCTCTGAACTGACAGCTCCCAAAGTTGAAATTGTTAATTAATTTTCAAATGAAAAAAATTTGGGCATTACTCATTAAGGCTTTACTATACCAATCTGTCAATAGTTTGAAATAGTTCCTGCCCAGAGGAACCATTCCTAGAAGTGAGAGAGTCAATATCTTGGATCTCCTTTGAGATGGTAGACTGCCAATCAGTACTAATTGTGGTGATGGTTTATTTCATGTACACTCTGTAACTGTCAGCCCACAAGGCCAAAACCATTGACTTATTTAATTTAACCTTTATTATCTGTTTATCATTATATGCATTTACAAGGTATGCATCATTGCAGCGTCTGGACACACTTTGCAATTACATGGTCCAGAACAGAATCTACTGGCACTGTTAATATTGTTAAGCATTTATTATATTCCAGCGTTGTTCCTATTGTCCTGCACACAGCCCTCAGCCATTGGAAAGACAGACTTTGTCCCATGGAGTTTACAGTACAGACCAGCAAGTTTTTATGAATAGCACAACAATGGCATTATGGAGTGGGGTCCTGACCTTTAGCATTAATAAAAACAGAATTTACATAAAACCTCTTTGAAGACCAAGGCCAAAAAAAGACTCTGCATTTCTGTATAGGTGAGAACAGAACATTTCTAATAATACTTGCATAGCACTGGTTCCCCCAAAGACCATATATCAGGTAACAGAAGTGTCTTTCTATAATGCATTCTCTTTTAGAGAAGACAAACTTTGATACATACACTTAATAGATATTTCATTTTACTTCCCAGAATTGTACTTTTTGTTTCTGAGTAGCTCCTGAGTTTTACATACTCTGAAAACTACAAAATTATACTGCCCATAGCCATGGAGTTTTGGAGCTCTGAAATCCAACATGTATTGCTCCTAGCTAGCTAGGAATTACTTTAATTATTTTATTGAAAACTTACATCAGAACTTGCATCGGTTTCTGGTATTTTCCAGTGAATATGGGAAATGTTTTACATAAAATATTTCACATAGTTGGTATGGCTAATGCATGTTGTGGGTGCAGGCTGAGAAGGAAAAGCAAAGATGCTGTTCAATGTGGTAGAACAATAAATAAATAAAAAGAGAGTGAATGACTCTCAGATTTAGGATGTCAAGACTAAAGTCAGGCAGCAGTGATGAGGGAAGGTCTTTCTGAACATACTTTAAAACTTCTGTTGAAGTGAACTAGTTTTATTAGGTTTTATTGTTTCATGGTGTGTGATGTCACTAGAAATCTTGGATGGGAGTATAAACTGATTCTGTTAGATTTTTAGAATAATTTTTTCCTTATGCATTACCCATTTTTAACTGGATATCATCTTGTATTACACACATTTGGACATGTAACTAATTTTACACCCTTCTACTTACAAGCCAGTAAAGCACTTGTAGATTGTGATTTTAAAGCCCCACATATAGCAGGATCTCACTGTTAAGGTTCATTTGCTATCCTCAGAAAGCACTTAAATTTGTTCTTTTAAAGTGTATCAGCATTTTAAGCCAAAACAAATAATATATTTAAATTAAAAATGAAAAAAAAAAAAAATAAAATAAAAAAATCAAGCCTGCTGTGTTTTTCATTAACTCACGGGAATCTAAAATAAGGTTAATGGATTTAAGCCAATCCATAGTGTGTGCTTTTGTCCCGTGAAATTTTCAGTTAATATTCATGAATTGGAAATGGGAAGCTGATATTTCAGGTTGAAACATGCTATACTATTATCTTGTAACAACCTGAAAGAGAGGACTAGCAACAAGAGAGAAAAGGCAAGCATTTCTGCAAAAGTGCTATGATGTCGATTCCCAGGTCTCTGCTCACAATGAACACAAAGTCTGAAACTGGTTATGCTGAACCAGCTAAAGACTCCATAGAGTAAGGCCTGTGCACCACAGGTTAACTGTGCCCACATGTGCAAGGAATAGGAGTCTGCTTTCCTGAGCCTGTCATCCATGCGTCTTCCATGTAAATGCTTCTCGTGCAACTTGCATTGCATCAAAAAACAGGTCCAAAATAGGTCTCTCCACTGGCCTTTTAAGCTTATGAAGAAGCATTTCTTCTGAGACTAGAATCCCAGACCAGACAATGGAGATCCATAGAAGCAGAATCATAGAATCATTAAGGTTGGAAAAGACCTCCAAGGTTATCTGTTCAACTGCCCCCCTACCACCAATATTACCACCCTAATTACCACATCCAAGTAAGTCTGCCAGCCCCATGCCCCAGGTTTCCTCTATCATTTATGTTGGCCTGAGTTGTGAAAGAAAGCATTTAATAGCATACCAATTCAAAAATCTAGAAGCTTTGAGCTTCTTCACAGTTAGGTGCAGAAGCTGCTCCTATTTGTCTCAAATGAAAAATAAATTCCTAAATATCTCAGAAGAAATTTGGAGAGATGTGGGTTATCTCACCTGTTGCAGCATTAGTTTGCTACTGGACTTAGGTTATTGGCCTGCTTTTAAAAATGTTAACAGCTGTGATTAACAATATTTTCATTGTCACTTTAAATACAAGAAGTAATTTGCAAAGAGGGAGAGAAGTTTGCTCCTCTCTAGATAGCTCTTTTCTCATGCCAGACATACACATGGTTGAATCTCTTCAAGCTCTGCTTACAGAGAAGTGGATGTATATCACATATAAAATTGATGTCCACAACAAAAATAAATAAATAAATGATTGAATAAATAAATAAAATAAATAAAAGTATGCTTATGCTCAGGATAAACCTTGTTAGTAATGCCTAGCTGGGAATCAGAGGAAAAAAAGTGAAGAGGATTTTCAAGTCCAACCATTTTGTATCACAGAATATTAACCTATGCCTTTAGATAGAAACACAAGCAGACACACAGGCACACATACACACACACATATCCATACAAGCCTTCAAAAGGCTGAGTTAAACAAGCATAATTCTGCATAACCCAGCAAACCTTCTGGACACATTCTGCTTTCCAGAAATCCAGCTGACTCTGGTATTTTGTTAGGGGGAAGTGACTGCAAGTAGAGGATTTGAATAAATATTTATTTATGCACAATTATGTCATCTGCTGGATGCTGCATCATTTTTCTGGCAAGAGGACTGATTAAATGGAAAGAGTAAAATGCATGAATGAATGTACGACATGTCACTGTTTTGTTTTGCTTATAGTGAAACAGGAAGGCAGTGGCACAGAAACCCTCACCCAAATCAGGAAAATGTCTCACATGACCTTGGTCTTACCATTGCCAGATGCACGTCCACCATTTTAATTTTATCCTCATAAAGACATTAAGCTGAGCTAGCCCATTTCACATACATATGTATGCATATATATACACTTATATAAAATATATATATTTTTTGTAATTGCAACTTTTCCTTATTAAACATACTCTAATATTTGGGGAAAATGTGTTGTTCATTAAAACCATATTTTGCTAATAACATTTTGCAAGAGTTCGGATTACATAGTGCACTATTTTTTTGCTCCTTTTTAAGGAGGTGTTGTAATTTTGGAAAGCAACCTATGCCCCATTTGAAGCCTGGGTTGCTATGGCAAATTCACATTTTGATTCAATCATGTAGTAAATAATAACATAAAATTGTGTGCAAATGGCCAGAGTGAAGGTTAAATAAGCCTCCCAAGTACCCTTTACTTGGGGCAAGATGCTTTTTCCTGCCAAGACTTTCAGTTCCCTCAAATGTTCCCTGTACAGCCTGCATGCATATCATGTGCACCTTTAATTGCCTTTTCATACTTTTGGTTGTTCTGAATGTCTTGGCTTACAGACAGTTTCTAGGATACACTACAAAGGGAGATTCCCAGGCCTTGATAAAGATGAGTTTTATGAAGAGGTAGGCTCCAGACGCTGTCCAAAACAGCTGAATACTTTCAAGTACTACCCAATATATCTGGTTGTAGTCAAGCAATTGCTCTTCCCTCATACATGACATAAATGAGTGCTGCAGTGTAGAAGAAAACCCTCCAAACACCACGCACTCCTGTAAAAACAGAGCTGGTAACAACACAGCCATGCTCTACCTCTTCACATATTCACCATTTGGGATAAGCACATTTCTTCATTCTTCCCTGATCTACTGGGATATGAGGTGATTCTTATTCCTTCATAACTGAGAAGAGACGTGGCATTTAAGAAAAAAAAAAAAAAAAAAAAAAAAAAGGTAATAAAAAAGATCTCTATGGACATAAGCTTATTTACTCTCTCCATACCATAACTCAGCTTGTCTTGGCATGCATTTTTTGTTTGTTTGTTTCTTTCTCAATGTTGAGAACATATCAGAGAGAACAAAAATGGTTTGCAGATAGTGTTATATTCACAGAAAAATTAAAAAATGTATGTTACTACGTGGCAAATATAAACACATTCTGGAGAGGGAACAGATCATACTAGTCGTTATTGCCCTGCCTGTAAAACATCAGAGACAATGGCTAGTGGCCTTGGATCTGCAGCTCATTTGCTCCTGTGGGTTTTTGTGACCACCTGCCTTAACAGTGGTTATTTTACACTAACAGCTCAAAGGTAGAAAAGGAGGAAATATTTTTCTCTAAAATATACAGTAATTGTTAACAATAGGTCACAGGAAGAAAATTTGCAAATCATGCATCCTCAAAGAAGATGCATGAATATAATATAAATAATAATTCTAAGTTAGCACAGAAATGAATTAGATTATCTAATTTACAAGTTTCCAAGGCTGAGGTCACATCATACACATATGTGCAGCCAAACAACTCTGACTGAAGGTCTCTCTTCAGGAGACACTGCCAGGAAATGCTAGGTTAAATTTTCCCACTCCCTCTGTTTTTTTTGTTTTTTTTTTTTCTTTCTTTTCCATTGGCTTTTGGGTTTCTATTCCTGACAGGGTCCCAGAGCTGCAGGGACTCTTTCCTCAGCCCCTAGGCACCAGAACAGCCCCCTGGGGAAAGCTCCACTCAATGAGCCTTGTGCAGGGCTCGACCTCCCACCTCTTCACATATGCCTTTATCTGAGTTGCCCTCTGATCCTGCTCTTTCAGAGAGGTTTTCCAGGCTGAGTAAATAATGCAAATGTTAGCTACGGAGCTCCAGAGGTGGTGGTAGCTCAGAATTTCTGTCCCTTGGGATTGTCAATATTTTGAGACCTCTGTTTATGGTGTGCCAGCATAACAAGATTTAGTTAACTTTCATACGTCTTAAAACATGTTTTTAAAGTTTCATTTCAGGAAGAATAAATCTTATATCTAAATGAAGCAGTCATTAGATTATCTTCACACAGTTTTCATTTTCTCTCATTTGTCATTAAGCTGCTACCAGCATGTATCAGAAGAGAAAAACAAACAAACAAACAAACATACATATAAAGTCTTTTCAAATCATGTTAATGATTGTAATTTTAATGGTTTAAATACATTCAAATAATTTTACAGATCACAGGTAATGAGATTTATATGACAATCATTTATAAAGTCTATTTTTTAATTGAAGTGCAGTTACAAAGCCACTTAATGCAGACTGAAATTTGAGATTTTTCCAGTCTTCATTGTAACAGTTTAAATATGAAGCAAATATACTTCCAAAAAAAAAATCACCTGAAGTTTATACAGAAACTTCTATTGTCCTTCACATGCTTGTTTTCCAGGAAATGTAAAATCAGAAGTCCTATATGATTACCAAACAACCCAGCACTAGTTACACTGGGGGTGTTTCCCATCAAAAGTACCAAACTACTATTTCCCCTACCCTCTGGCCTCATAATTTTGATAACACTGATTTATATTTAGGAGGAAAACTTTATCTGATCTGAATATTGCCTCTAGAAGAGAGAAAAAAATGTTGGGTTTTTGCCAGGTCTACTGTCTTGGAACAACTCTTACTATGAAAGCTCACACCACTACTATTGTTACAAAAAAAAATACTTTCTTAATTTTGTCAATAACTTTTCTCGAATCTTATTGATTTTAGGCCCACTGTCTTTTCTTCAGTAACAATAGTTTTTAAAGCTCTGCAGGTTTAGTCAACTGCAGAAGCAACTAGCTGTTGAATCTGGTAAAAATAACAACAAGTAGACTTTATTTCCTATGATTTAACTCAAAAAATCTTGCACATGTGCTTAATTTAAAGTACGTGTGTATTCTCACTGGAATCAATGGGAATATGCAGATGACTAAAGGTAAGCAGATGTGTAAGTCATAGAATACCGGTCTGAAATTAAGACAAGCTTCAACAAGTGAAAGCTGCAACAGAAAGGGAAATCAAAGATGACAGAAGCAATAAACAGTAATAATATTGTGGAGTCAACCTAAGACACGTGTATATCATGACCATCATCATAATGCATTTCAAATTTAAAACAAACAAACAAAAAAGATAATTGTAAATATGAATTCTTAATCACAAATAAATCTTCCTTCTCAAAGGGAGATATTTAAAGACAGGGGTAAGTATTGAGAATGGAGCTGAATGAGGAAAAATAAGGTTTTCAGGCTGCTGAAATAGAACATTTCGATTAACATAATCACTGTAAATTCCAGAAGAATAATGTTACAAATGTATATCTCCATAGCAAAGATGTTATGAAAGCAAATAGTCATAGGTTGATAGAAAAAAAAAAAAATATCAAAATGTGGATCTGAATTTGTCCTATGACACTATGAAGAAGAACCAAGCTTCTCTATTGCTCTAAATGATAACAGTGGAAGCATTCAGGGAAGGTTTGACTCTAACAGTAGTGGTAAGGATGGAATTTCACCTACAGCAGCTGTATGTGAGTGAGCCTTAGATAAGTTAAAGAAGAGATGTTGACCATTTTCAAAGATGGAGATGATAAAGACGGGTGAAGATTTCAGCTCTCTGAGCAGGAAAGAATTAGTCTCAGGAATATTTAAGAAAAATACAAGCAGTAGATGGCTTAGGATGAATATAATCAGAAATCACCAAACTCTTTATTTTACTATGATTGACTTCAAAATTCTTCCTTGCCACTTGTCTGTTCAGCAGTTTCAATCTGCATATAACATATGATCAGAGAAAAAAAAAATGGGAAAAGGAAAGAAGGAAGTACTGGAAATGTCATTACAATATCCTCTGATCCACAGCTTCATTTTGGATGATGAGCCTGGCTTGAACATTTTACATAAACATTCCTGGTACCTCACTGCTCTGTCAGAACCAATGATGTACCTCCCATTTTTTTCTTTAGCACAGAATGCCTTCCTTCAAATGTCTGATCTCCACATCTCCAGTCATCTTTTTGGTATGGATAGACAAGATTCATAAAAATATGCAGATATTTAATAGGGAGTAAACGCATAGGTGTTGATACTAATTCTAACTATACAGATTGTATCTTTGACATTAAGCACCTCTTTGAAATGTTTTTTTTTGGCTTGGCAACTACGCTTTCAGAATGATAGTGCGAATGACAGATGACCTCTAACGAAGGTGCTATGACTAGTGTTTGGGAAGGTTGCAATGGCAACTGTGGGTGGTCTGGAAGGGGAAGGAGATAAGGTCTTAGTAAGATTTTCAAGGGAAAAACATTTAAAAAGAAATTCTCAGGTCATATTTACGATGTACACTACCTGTGTCTTGGAAGCTTTACACTGACAGAGTCAGGGTGATTTCTCATATCTTGCACTCAGTGGGAGCTCACAGTACAACTTAGAACAGGGCTTTTGTCCTTAATATTCATTTTGGCGCTCACTCTGGTGCGAAGATGGGACTGAGTCACAACTTTTGGAGTAATAGCCACATCAGAAAACCCCTAAGTTTAAGGCACTTGGACTGATACTTTTGGCTCAAATCACCTCTGATCTTCTGTAAACAATTTGGCATTCTTCCGATTTGTACATACTCAGTGAATGATGTGAACCAGGAAAGAAAATAAGTATGCTAAAATAATCCTTTCCCCCCTGTTGTGCATGTGAATTAAACTGAGTCCGTCAGAAAGGAGGATATCTGCCAGTATCAGCAGGGAGGTTATTATCTTTGCATATGTTGTTTGCTAAGAAAATCCCCATTAAGAACTGTTGTGGTGATACGCAGAATTGTGGAAGGATGCATTTGCACTGTACAAATTTGCTTCCGTCTGACTTCTTAATTTCCTGGGGCTCTAAAACCGTGCTACATGAGCAGTTTGCCATCCCTAAATAAATTAGCTTGCACTGCATTCAGCTTTATCAGAACAGGATGGAGTTCTTCTGACAACAATGCTGCCAAAGAGTTGCATGCTTGATCCCTTTATGAAAAGGACCTACCTGACTGGATTGTTGCTGATGTCAAAGCACCGGGTTGGATGACTCCGGATTGTCTGTTCTGTCTGCCTCTTTTATATCCCTGTGTCACAACCTTCTTTCCTTTCCACAAATGTACCAGCCTCTATCTTTAAAACAGATAAGGAAAACATGGGAGAGTAGTGATCACTGTATTTTCTAAGCTGCTGTATTTCTTAAATTTAACAGAGGTTAGCAAATTGCCAACAGGTAAGAAAGAGGGAGGGAGAGAAAAAGCACATATTTGTGTCCATGCCTGTTTACTCCCATTTTTTCCCAAACTCCTGCTTTTCATTTCATATGAGTACAAACAGCAAGCAACTGCTGAAGGCTAGAGGGGGAAGAGCACAAAATTAGTGCACGTGAAATCAAGATCAGTATTTAATAAGGGACAGAACAGAAGGATTCAAAAACTCAGCAAAAAGCTTGCTGAGGAAAAAAGTAATGACACTTTTTTTAAAAGAGCAAGATCCCCAAAATAAAAAACACACCATTGGTGGTCACTGGTGCTGTGATTAAGCTGTCATCTGTTGAATCTGGCAGCCTGCATGTCATTCAACAGATAAATGCCTTTACCAGAGCCCTCTGGACAACGAGAATATACAGTGCACACATTTAAACCAGACTGTGAGGGCTGGGGAAGCTCTGTTGGTGGTCACAGACACCAAAGAACCAGGTATAGGAAATTCTGAGTAAGGCAGACATACTTTGGAGAAAAAATAAATAAATAAATAAATTACGAGAAGCAAATCTTTTTTTCCTTCTTCTTACCCAAAGTTTTGGTAATCCAGGCTGATTGCACTTTAATGTAGCCACTCATAAATTTAAGAATATACAGAAATTACGTTTGTGTGGCTAAACTGGAAGTGGTCTTTCCTTTTAGATAGCCACAGAGACATACAATTTGCTCTGGGAAAGCAGGACATAAATTTTATCTGCTCTCATCCAATTTGCGCTAAGGAACCACATACGGCTAGCAGTACTGTCTACTCTGCAACCCATTAAACACGCCACAGCTCTTGGTAAAGCAGTGTTTTCAACTGTATGCCATGTGGTGAGTCTCAGCAGAGAAAGAAATGGTGGGATTTTTAGGAAATTATTACATGGGCTCAAAAATCCTGAGCCTGTGCAAACATTAAAAAATACTCAAAATATTTGAACTGGAAAACACCCTCATTTGCTGTAATGCCTGTGGATTTCTTAAAAAAATACAGGATCTTCTTTTCCAGTCATCCTCTCAAATGTGAAGTGGTTTAATGAAAAAGAATTCTAAACAATTTTATTGTAGCATGTTTTCATAGGCTATTTACAGCCGTTTCAGTTTATTCATTTATGTACATTTTGTCTCAGTTTTCAAACAAAACCAAACCTTTCCTGGGGGTAGCTTCATCCAAGTTTTGTCTTCTGCTCCATTGTTCTTTGACGCACTCCATGGAAACAGGCACGTTGCTGGAATCTCCTCCATTCACATCAGTGCTGGCACAAAGTTTCAAGAGACAGCAGTTACATTGATCAGCCTGGGGCTTTTAAAGGCTATTTCTGGGGGCACTGCAGCCCCTAGTAGGAGTGCTGAGATTTGGAACAAACCCAGTGCATTACTGTAGTTGTAGATGAAGATGCTTCTGTGTGACACAAGGCAGCCTGAACACTCTGTTGTTCTTGTTTGTTACCACTGCTATGACAATGCTCTTTAAGTATATTATCCAGGTTTTTTTACTTCTCACATTTTTCTTTCCCTCTTATAAGACTGTGACTAAGATTAGTGTTTTCTATGCTATCTGCTGTATATAAGAGGATGAGAAAACTAACCTTTTTATAGTCAAAGGCAGAGAATCCTCCAGAGACTATTTGCTTTACTCAAGATACTTTCCATCAAATAACACAGAAGCAAAGTTTTGAAAATATCACTTCCACAGAAATTTCCATTTCCTTTTGTTTATTTCTAATCTGCATCACCCGGGCCTCCTGTGCTTTTGGGTGAGCAGTTGGTGTGTAGTCCAACACATGAATTATCTTCACATGCCAAAGAAAGCTTAGGAATTGCCCAGTCTATTTCAAAACCTAGAAAAAGTACAAGGTTGTATCTGGCAGCAGCAATATGCATTAAACATTCTCAAAGAAAGCATTGTTATTAAGGAGAAGCAACCTGTTTGGATCAAGAAGGACCAACGTAAATCTTCATTCAGGACTTAAGCATACCAGGAAATATTCTGAAATTAAATAAACTGCTTTCTTCTTTTTCTTTTCCCCCATAAAACTTTTTTTTTTTTTTTTTTTTTTTTCCCCCCCATATCTCCTAGATCTCTGCACTTCCAGATTTTAGCCTCTAATGAAATAAAAGACATCTCTTTTTTCCTGAAAATCCTGCACTCTTCAAGACTTACTTTGGATTGACTTTCCAAAGTGTCCTGAAGTAAACAACTTCGATGACTGTCCAGGCAAAGGCTGAAGAATGATTTCTGTTCTTGTTACCCTAATTTATAGGAACCAAGGCCATTAGCATCTCTCGGATTGCCACACGCAGAACTGAGTGCTCGGCCTCCTTCCCTCTGTCAGACATCAAATACAGAATAACAAGCCATAATAAGGAGTCAAATCAGACCTGACTGAACCTTCTTCAAGATATGATAAAAGGTCATGCCTTTTGTTGTTTCTCCACTGCTGTTTACATCTATTATTTCCGTTCATTGCTTTATTGGTGGTTTGGATGGTGTTTTGAAAAGCTCAGTGTCTCTGATGCAGTATGAAGTAAAATGGACAATGTATTGTTGAAAACTCTCTGGCTTGTTTTGCAACAAGCTGCCCATCAGTAATTGTTCCTTCCAGAGAGAAGTGATGCAATGTTTTCAAAGAATGCTATTGCTCCCAGAGGAGAAAACATAAACAATCCCAAAGAACATGCCAGAGAGCTGCCAATTCTTCTGATCCAACCTGGAGCCCCCCAGCATTTTGGTGGTGGTGTTAAGGTCTGGCTCTTGGAACCATGTACTGTTGTGGGATACTCAGCTTTCATTAATAGATAATTCACTTTTAACCCTTCATACTGCAGAGGGGAAAAAACTGTAACCAAGGACTAGAACAGCATAGAAAAGTGGCAAACAAACCTCCTAATTTTCTTTGCAGTTGCATGACTTTTGAACAATGCAACATCTGACTCATGATCTTGAACTACTTAGCAGCAATGCACATGCTCCATTGATTCCACCAGATAGAGCAAGCACTCTACATGCACTCAGGCAGGCTTCGGGGGAGTGAGACACCCTCCTGCAGACAAAAGCTGGGGTGGGAACTGCAGCTGGCTGGCCCCGTCACATTGTTCATGCCATGTGGCTGACTAACCCACCACTGGGTAGATGATGCATTGAGAGAGGGAAGTTCTGCTTAGGGAGGCACTACGTACATATATATATATATTTTTATCTTGCAGGGCAAGATAAGAATAGCAGAAGTGCCCCCCAAAAATAATTAAATAAATCAAAAAGCCTTTAGCTTCTTCTTCCAACCTTATCAGTTTGGTCCAATGAATGACAGTAAACCTCTGGGAAAACCCTTTCACTGTGGCAGAACAACTACTGTGGCAGCAACACCACAGTATAAGCAACTGGACATGAGCGCTGAATAACAAATTCTCCCACGCAAAGGGTTAATCCTCAATATATACATATATATAGGCTAGTAATCTGCTATTTTGTTGACTTCACAGAGAGGAAGGATGAGTTAGGGAAGTGTGGACTTGCAGACGGTGCCTCATATCTGCCTAAGAGTCTGAAATATATGGAACATAATTATGCACTGTGTTTGCAAGACTGTGGAATGTGGTTAAAATAATATGCAAATTAAAAAATAAAGATCCTGCTGAAGTGTTCGACTGAATGTACCTTAAGTGTGCTGAGGCCAGCTGGGAATTTCCTTAAGCCCCAGAATGAAGTGAGGTTTCTGATGTAGATAGCCCACAGTGGAGCAACAATTTTACATGGATTTTATGAGTTTCAATAACTCTGCTTTAATCAGAAAATTAGAAGTAACGAAGAAAACCCCCTAAGGCCTGATTTGATACTCTATTAAACCAGTATAGCACTAGAGTAATATCATCATTTTCAATGGAGTTATGCTGGCATAAAATTGATGTCAGACGTGGGTGAATCAAACCCCAAGACAGCTGTGAATTATGTTCTGACATTTTAATGTTCAAATGAAAAAACATGGTGGACTTGGGAATGAGTCCCAAATGCAGTTAACCTGAAAGGCTTGATAGAGAAGGATATGTTTTTAGTGCTAGCTTAATCATTCAGATATACAGAATATAAGTCTTCTTAACAGAAAACACCACTGAAACAATGTCTGCCACAGTTCTTAATAAAAGAGAAATGTCTATTTATGCACTGGCATTAGCAAAACTTTGCAGGGTATTATGATGGACAAACCTAAATGTTTGCATAAGATTTAGAGATGATTTTTTTTTTTTTTTTTTTTTTTTTTTTTTTTTTTTTTTTTTTTTTTCTGAATACAAAGCTCAAATGTTTACCCTCTGGTACGAGAAATAATTTTGTAAACTGTAATGTAAGCAAAGAACTTAGCTGCACTTTTTCTCTGTTATGCATCTACAAGAAAATATATAATTGCATTAAAATGAAGAATGCTCTGCTAATTGAAAGCAACAATAAAGAATAGACTTTACAATGCAATAAGATTTTAACTTAAAAGAACCAATTCACTTTGGTACCATTTGAAAAATCGCAGTATTGTGATGTTTACTAAATATTTGAAAAATTACATGAAATTGCTTTAAAATAGAAATCTGCAAAATAAGCAGAAAGAAAACATCTGTAAGTAATATAGCATCTGAATATAAAAATATTAACCAGGAGACAAATGTTGCCAAACATATACATAATTATTGTACTTAATTAGACCCAAATCTGATCAATCTCAGTTAAACTTGCAAATACATTTGAGATTCAATCCACTTTCACACCACTTTTATGTCAGGGGAATCCTATTAACTGGAGTTTAGTGGAGACCTTGTGTTGGTGTATGAGAAATGGGGGAAACAGTCACTCTGCTTATAGTCTGCCAGGAGGGACATAGCCACTTACAATTTTTGTGTCTTAAGTGGAATGAATGCAAA
The DNA here is from genome assembly GCA_011076525.1 of Nettapus auritus. Lineage (NCBI taxonomy): Eukaryota > Metazoa > Chordata > Aves > Anseriformes > Anatidae > Nettapus > Nettapus auritus. The sequence continues at coordinate 62,372,692 of CM021768.1, read as the reverse complement.
AACCCCAAAGTGAAATTTTTACCACCAGGAACTGAACAACTCAAGCATGCAAAATGAAGCAATATGGTATTTTAGTGCCAAAGTAAGTCCACTTAAAATTTCTGAAAAAGTACAGTTTGCCAACTCAATGTCTGCTGCATACAACTAGGCTGTAATGAGGGATAAACATAGGAAGGTAAATGGCCAGCTTCCTGTACAAATACTTGACTTCATCTTAAATATTCAACCCAAATCCCCTTACAGCCTTAATTCAAAACTGTGTCTATTACTCTTTTGTCCAATACTTAAACAGGGCTTTAGCATTTGTTGCAACAGTTGGCATCACAGGAGGAGTTAGAACTAATCCTCAGTGAGCATCAACACATCTTTACAAAGTCCAAAATGGTAGGACTGACATTTTTTTTCTGCTCCATACCACTCTCGGAACAGCTCAAGCTCTTCTACTTAATTTAGGGTTGGGTATTTATTTTAAGCATACATTCATCTACCAGTATACTCACATCTTATAAAATGTTTTATCTAGACTATCTCAAAAGCCACCTGAGGTCTCAAACACTTTGCAAATAACCTGCAAAGGATGTTTCATATCACATTTACCAAACTAAACAGATGGTAATACATAGATAAATTTTGGTGCTTTACCCCCTGCTAATGCCTCACACATTAAATAGCTCTCTGGGAGGAAAACGTGGGATCACCTGCCAGTCACTTAGTTATGGCCTGTGCTGTTCACTTCAGAGATCAGTTAGCAATACTTCAAAGCTGCAGATATTCCACTGAATTGCTATTTTACATACATAAGGAAGAAGAGAGAATAGCCAAGGATTAAAAAGACGACTTCAGATCTCAGTCTTGCTAATCCAAATATTGCTGTGGCACTCTTTTCCTCACCCTTGCTCTTGGCCTCTGCTGCCTCCCATCCTACTGCATATAACAGTCATGGAGAATCTGGTTCCTAGCCTAAGGCAGACCTCCAAGGTCAGGAGATACCAGTTCACCTCAGGAAGAAAATTAACTCCACTCATTCTGTAAGTATGCAGCACTTCTCCAAGAAGAAATTCATACTCATTTAACCGACCACCTCACAGGCACACATAAAATGCTCAGCAGTTTACAAGATGCCACCACCAGGAGATTCAGTCAGATGACTATCTATCACTGCTATCAGTGCTGTGAAGAAAAGCAAACTAAAAACGCCCCACAAAACAGCCAGCAAGAACTTCTACATACAGAATGGAATGGAATGGAATGGAATGGAATGGAATGAAAATAAAATGAAATGAAAGCAAAATTCATTTACAAATACTTAGGCAGAATAATAGGAAGTGTATAAAACTGGTTGCATGAAGAAGATTCTGGGAATAGAAGAAAAGAGAAAAAGTAGTATACCTTAAAAATACCACATGAATCACAAAAACAAATTTTGAGGAAATTTCCTGCTGCAATTTTGGCAACACATAACTGAGAAAAACACATCACTGCTTCCCTCTCTTTACAGTAATTTTGCTGAGTGAGATCTACAAGTAAGAAATCACAGTCAGGAGAAAAGTCAAGGAAAAGACTGCAATCATCAAAATCCTTAGGGAATAGTTACTTAAAAATAAAGCAGAATGGGCCAAGCATCAAAGTATCTTTACATGGATTCCAAACCTCTCTTAAGAGTTGGGCAACAAACCTGTTTGAAAAAAAATGAATCAATACACAATAAAAAATTGCTGGAACAGGATTATGATTACACTAAATAGATTGTGCACTAGCATGAATCTCCAGGATTTTTTTTTTTCAGTTGATGGTTTTATGTGCAAAATTTGGTCTAAAATAATTGGGGTGTAGGGGTGGGAGGCCTGTTTAAAAGAGAGAAAAGTAAGGGGGAAGAATAAAAATTCTGCATTACCTAATAATGTCAATAGACATTTAATTCATGTTGAAATATATTCAGCAACTTTTCAGCTACAATAAGACAGCTATGTAGAAGAGAGACTATTATATTAACAAAACATATTTCTAAAAAAAAAAATTTACCAGTTCTTTCAGAAACCACCATGGCTACCTTCTTATAATAACTATGTAAATTGACAATCAGACATCTATAGTCTTTATTAAAAAAAACCCTTACCCGATTCAGATTTTTTATTGGTACTTAAAAAAAATCTTAATAAACTGTAAATTACTTTGTATTACTTTCATCAACACAGAAAGTTCTTTAGTGTTTCATTATCTGCTGAGCAATGTTTACAATCAATTTTATTGACTGTGATCCTAGTATGTTAGAAGCAATGTCTCATTCTTAATCTAGTTGTCACTGAGTATATAATTTTCAAAACGTCCATGTTCATTTCCTTATTTTGGTGATTTAGCCCACTCTTTAACTCATTGCTTCTTCAGTTGCACAACTTGGGTGCAAATTTTAAATAACGTTATTATTGACTTGAGAACATCCTCTATATCCTTTGCTCAGATGATGTTCTCGAAGAAAACACAGGATTTAAGATATTTCAACTTCCTTTTTCTTTAGTTACCTGCCAAATTCTAAAGCTTTCATTTCTGTTCTCTATGCTTTCTTTGAAAATAGCATGATGAGCTAACATATCATATCTTTTTAGGCATCTGACCTGTATGGACAGATGATGCTACCAAGTTTTGCTAGATCCAATTCACCACTGCTATAACTAGAACACAGAAAGTTATTAGCTGGTGAGATTAAATCACACTTATTTTTGTGCTTTAGTGTCCAAGAAGGAAAGAAATATTCCTCTTACAGTCTTATAAGCCAAAAATGAGTAAGACTTGATTAATGTATATACGTTCAGTGGTTCATGTTTTTTGATTGGGTTGAGGAGAAGGCCAAGTGATCCTGTTGAGCCAGATATCTAAATTGGAAAGAAAATCTCTTAACAATTTCAATCCACAGGTCTTTCATTACAAAAAGATTTTTCAATTTGTCCAGAAAAAAAAAAAAAATAAAAAATAAAAACATGTTCAGTCCTCTGGAAATCATTTTCCATGCTTCAGACTTGTTTAGAGTAAATAAATCATGTGCTGGATTAACAGAAAACCCATGTCATGTTTTAGCTTGAGTCTTTAAGCTTGAGAGTTTACAAAAATATACTGCTATTTTTTTTTTCATTCCTACCCAAGACAAATTGAGAGAAATCAAGTCTCCAGTAGAGATGTGAGGGGTAGTTCCATTTTGTCACATGAGGAATCCTTCCCAAATGACTCTAGTTAAGAATCAGCAGATCACATAGTAAGTTACACATGAGACACCAGACCTCAGAGGTTTAACTTCAACTTTAACTCAGCAAGGGATTTTTCTTATCCTCCAAATTTCAGTTATGCTTGCACATGATTTCTGGTACTATTAACTTCAATAATATGTTGACAGAAACTCTTTTCTCACAGAACCATAAGATATGTACATATGGTGCTGAATGAAATATTTTTCTCAGTATCAACAACCCTTCCTCCCCAAGAGCTATGTTGCCCAATAATAACATGAATAACTCTCATGAAAAATCTGTTGATTAATTCCTTGTGTCTACAGTTTATTGAGCACAGTTTAGCCAACCTGGCAGTAGGTATTTATGAAAACAACATTGTTATAGCACTTGCAATTGTGATAACACACACACACACACTGGTTACCAATTTCTTCCAATCTTGCTGTTTTGGGAATCTAGACAGGCTGGCAGCTCCTCACTATTCCAGGTTTTTCTGTTATGGAAGTAGAGCAAGTTTGTAATGGATTCATCACTAGATCCATGAGAAAATATGTGGGAGATAGTATAAATTATGAGCTAACTCTTAAAAAACAAAACAAAACAAACAGAAAACAGCAAACATCTAAAGGTGCTAACTTCATCTGGATCTACTATGACTTTGAATTATTGACATTATCAACATTAGTCAGACTGCAAGGCGAAACACTTGGCAATAAAATTGCAACACCACTTTTGACATTCCAAAATAAAGTCTAACATACATTATGAAAAGCTAAAATCCAGTAAAGGTGATTTTCTTTCCACCATTGTAAGCATAGATTAAAAATCATTGAAGCCTACCTTTATTTAATTTCATATTATTTTGCACATATGTAAATTCAGGTTTTTCTTTTTGCTGCTGCTATGTTATCACTAATTTAGTGTACACTTAGTAGCTGCTCCTCTACAAAAGGCAAATACAATTTCATTTGACACAATTTACAATTACCTTTACCTAAAGGCTCTTACAATATTGAGGGCTTTTTTGTCTCAGATGTTATATTTATTTTTTAAGTTTTTGAGCCACAAGCATGACACAGACACGTCATCAAAGACAGCTAAATAATTCCTCAAATCTTGGGAACGTGAGGAGCATGTGTTTATGAAGAACTCTACACTGTATATCTGAAGCCTATTTACAATAGTTAAATTTTTACTCTAAAAAAAGCCAGCTGATCATTATAATATGGTTTGGAAATCTAATGGAAAATCTGAACTCTGAGTAAAGACAGAAAGGACTTAATGAGAAGATATATACATACATATACTCTCTGAATTAAATCTACGTATTCTTTAATCAGAGAGTCTTTGATCATATTTTTTTGCAATGTGGGTCATATGACAGTTGTGCAGTCTTCACATAGTCACGATCCCTTTCTTGTGTCTGCTCTTTTAATGTATGAATTGAGTGGTATCGTGTCTTAATAAATAGCAAGGGTGCACAGAAGCACACAAAGCTTTTCTCAGCCTTTTGTTCAATCTGGATTTAAAAAAAATATATTTTTTAAAATATATATATTAAAAAAAAAACTTTTTAAAAAATATAAAGCAAACAGTTTTATAATCCTAAGAATGATTCTGGTTTAGAAGCCTGGAAGCTGGAGAGAACATGCCCATTAATCATTTGGGAGCAGTAGGAAATGAGACACACTCGGCTACTCCACACAACATTGTATTTTAATGATCTGCAGCTATTCGTTTTAAGACATCATAACTGCTAGGTAATGACACATAAACAGTACTGAACCAATACACATATACATTTAAACTCATACACATTTAGGCTAAACCCACCTCTCAGGGAAGTGATGCAACTTTCTCTGACCTGCATAAACAAACAACTGGCATTTTCACCTTTGTCCTTTCAGCACAAACAGGGCCATGCATCTGCCCCTGAAAGGCTCATGACTCTTTCAGAGGGTACAGATCAGCAGAGAAGGGGTTTATGTCAGGATGCTGCTGTTCATTCAACGTTAACTATTAGAGTAAGACAAAGTTCTGAAAATAGCAAGAGATCACTACTTTCCAAAGGGCTTCCAAGTCAGGTACCATGTTACAGGATAGGGCAGGAGGGTGCTGTGTATGACAACACGAACCAACAGCTAGGTTAATACAATTTTAAAATTCACCTGATCAAGATATTCTACCAGGGAATGGAGAGAAAAGTAGTGAGGTTTTTTTGTTGCAGTGCATTGGCAATATGATGATCATTTAAGAGAGAGCCCAGTTCAATTTCCTGAAAGATTTTCTTGTTGTTAAAGAGCAAGACACTTCCATCTAGGTGATGTTACTGGACTACAGTTCCCTAGCAAAAAATAAGCAATTTCCACTAGAAAGCAGCTGTAAGAAAGACAGAGTTCTTCTGCCATTTCCATAGCGTTCCCAAGATTCGCAACAGGGATGCTGGATCGAGGGTCTGACACTGGACTGCATAACTTTGTGAATTTTGCCTTGAAGCTACAATATTTAATTCATAATTGAAATGATGAGTGCTAAAATTTTAGATACCCTTCTCACTCCTGAAAATGCCGATGTCCAAAAACATGAAGTTAGAACCCCTGACTCGCTATTATTATGTCCAAATAAGTAAACAGTGGGGAAAATATAAAAATGTGGACTGACTTTACTAATTAAGGCACATTAACAGCAAGCTGTGATACATCATTGCTCTTCCCCAATACCGAAGCTCTAGTCCTGTCCTGATAGCTACAGCAATGCTAAAGAGGTCAGCATAAACCTTTGTCACTCCTGTGCTGTTGCCTGTATCTCTGTTCATGTCTGGGTATCCGTATAACTCATTTCCCCATATTTTGTGCACATTTAGAATGGAGACTATGTGATTTTGAGCATGAATTAGATATTTATTGCAGTAGAGGGCAGCAGTATTCATTCACAAGCGAGACAGAACTGTATACAGTACATAGTTGTCAGACAATTTAAGAAAACCAGCATAGTTGTCAGACAATTTAAGAAAATGGAGTGATGTGAAAGAAAATGAATTGAATTTTTAATACTTTGATCAGTGCATAATGAACTCACATCACACTTTTTACAGATAGAGATAGGTAATCAGACTGTATAATCCCAATATTAAAATCAACCCACACATGTTAAAATTAGCAACCTCTTAGGAAATCACTCCAAATTTATGAGTGAACAGAGTGCAACCACTTGTGCTTCATGCAACAATATGTGTAATTTAAAAATCTGCAGTATTGAACTTGGGGCCATCCTCACCCCATTAAAAATAAAATTCTCCTCCAAGCCAGTGGAAACTGGCAATCTTCACTGAATAGCAACAGCTTACAGAAATATATCTCCATTTGTAATCATTTCAGTGTATGGATTATGACATTTTGAAACATCTGGATCTGATGATGTCCACAAGAGATTCCAAAATGGTAGTGTCTAAATGTGATGATACAATAAATACAAGATGTTTTATTTTAGATTGAAAAAGCAGGATAGAGACAAGGGCAGACATAGATAAAGTATGCAAGCATGGGACTTCAGGTGGCAGGGCATACGCTTCTTAACTCTTGAAAATACCCCCAGCAACAGCCACCTTCTGTGATCTCAGAGCAGCCCTACAGCTGTTCTCCAGCCAAAATTCTTAACAGGCTTGTGCTCACCAAACTATGTGGCTGTAATTCAAACCATTCACTGCTCAACATAATTAAGAACCAATCTCTGAGTCCAGAACAATAGACTGCTCAAACACTAGCACATGGGAGCAAAATGAGACTTTATGTCTTGGCTCATGTTTGCTTTCATATTTTTTTTTTTTTCTCTTCCAAACAAAATCCTTCCCCTTTCCTCCCTACTTCACATTTGTGAGCAGTTTTCAGGTTACCATAGCTCACTTCAGACTTTCTTTACCACAGAAGTGGAGCCACAAAATTACCCTGAATGTATTGTCGCGCACGAGCGCTAAAGCAATAAATTTAGGATCTCCAACTTAGAGAATGCTCATTTGGAGATCTAACAGCAAGACACTCAAAACTGATGGGGCACTGTTATTTCTGGTCCACTCCAGCTACTTTTGGTGCAGAACAAGAGGGGAAATAGCGGACTTCACACAAACTTTGCTGTTGCTTAAACCCCTGATGACTCAAGAACTACTTACACCTCAGCCTGACCAAAGGCAGCCTCAGAGACATTTCTGACAGCCAAGAATAGCTAGTAGGGAGCAGCCCAAGGCGATTTCTGGTTTCCCACTACATTCCCTGCTCTACCATGCAAAGGCTGAGACAGCCGAGAGACATAAAACCATTTTTATGACCCAGTTTTCCTCTGTCAGTCAAATTTCCTGGTAGACTGGGCAGGCATTGCTCAGCTCTCCAGAGCTTCCAGCAGCCTGAGGAAGGCTTGCTGTCCATTGAGAGCAGGTCTTCCTTGCACCAGAGGTGTGTGACATCACTCACCACATCCCCACCAAGTTTTCTGTCAATGGTTACTTACAGCCATTGCTGGTAAGTCACACCTTCACCATGGGCTGAAGGCTTAAATGAAGACATACAGCAGAGCAGAAAACAATTAACACAGACAAAAGCAGAAGACTTTCTAGGCCAGGAGCAGAAAGTTGAGCCATCCTGTAAGAGAAAACAAGCACAAACAAGCCCCTCTTCCTACAAGTGTTTTACTTTTGAGAGAGGACTTTCCCTGCTTCAAACTACTGACAAAGATATAAAACCTGGAAATATTTCCTGTTTTGCAAAACAAAGTCCTGTTAAGGAGGCCAGGGAAGGAACATAAAATATATTTTGAAGATCTGAAATCAAAACCATGTGGGGACTCATGGAAAAATACTGCAGACAGAGGTTAATGAAGAGGAAATCTCAGGAATGTCATACTTTTTTGCTATTTATTCCTTACAAATGAAACAGTTTCCTTCCCAGTGGAAAGGCTGCCTCTAGTCTCCACAGGCCTAGAATTTGCAGAAATTAGGGGGATCAGCTGAAGATCTAAACAACCAGTGAAGAGGACCTCACTACTAAGGATGGCACCAGTTTCACAGGAAACACAGTGGATATGGGTCTCAGGTGGAGGCCCATTAATAGGAACAATGGGACCAGCTTCTTAAGGGTGATTACCCAGTGTAGTGATGGCTGAAACACCTGAAGTTCTTGGGAGTAGAGGGAAGGGAGGAATCCTGCTCTGCTGCTGGGTGTCTTGTTTGCTGATATGCTTCCCCTGTAAGGGATGTGGGAAATTATAAACCTTCCAAACAGTGCAAGAAAGATATTGCTGCCAAGTTGTTTAACCTTTTGTATTTCATGAGCATGAGGAGAATAACCAACAACTCCTCAGCATGCTTCAGATGGGTATGTTATGGGGACCATTATTTGGAGGAGCCAAAACATTGTTCTCACAGTTCAAACCCTTTACACTCACCACAGAGCACTGATCATATTAAATTTCTAACCCAAAACTAATCAAATTAACATCATGGAAATGCAAAAACATAATAATGATATTGTCTTAGCAGAACCTTTCTATCCCTTAATTAACCATTGTTATCATTAAATTAGAAGCTTCTGAGATTGTCCTTGCAAGACATACCACTGAAGTTAAGCAGTACCCATGTCTCTTTATTTAGCTATCCAAAAATGAGATATGTACACAGTTTATGTCATCTTTCCATGGATGGCTCAGAAGGAATTAGAGCCACCCACTTTCCATTCCATGGCTCATTTCTACTTGGGAAGCAAGGATTTGTTGCCAGGAATGTTTTTAGGAGCTTAGACACTATTGTCATTTCATTAAAATTGTTCCTAGATTTCACAGCTGTTTTTCACTGTGTAATGGGACATGCATGCTGCTCACTTCTGCACATGACCTGATGCTTCTGCATATATCTCAGAATGTGAAGGGAAGGAGAAAGCCACCATTGTTAATCTTAGTCTCATTTTGCTATCCGCACTAGAACTACTACTCCTTAACGTTAACATTTGTCTGCTGAAAATATTCATGCTAATTATGTGTCATGGCAAAGAACAGCATGGCAAAGTCCACATCCATCAGACCATCTTTGTCTTTGTTTCAGACCATGAAATCAGTGGGTGTGAACTGCTTAAATGTTTCCATGCCTTTGAGCCAGTGGAACTACAGTCAAACACTTTTTAGGTGTTAGAGCACAGAGCTCTGTGCTCATAGGTCCCCTTTTACTTTCAGCATATTTGCCTTGCATAGATTTATCTTCCTCCCCCTTCTTTCCTTCAGGATCTTATTCTTAAACATCATGTGTTTGCCCCAAATTCTGCCTTATTTTATATGTCCTTGCACAGATGTTCAGAGTGACAAAGCTAGTGTATGACATCAGAGTTTATTCTACAGCAATTCGTCTTTCTGCATTAACCGCGTGATAAACTATGGAAGAGGGGCCTCCTTTCCAGTTCTCCTATCTATGGACTGTAGTAAATATTATCGGCAAACTGGTGACCCACTTCCTCCAGTTTCCCATGATAACTTCATTGGATTTGTTTAAACAAACCTGTGTCCCAGTCCTCTGCTACACTAACCTATTTGTTGTGGAATCACTGCAGCTGTTGGTAAATCGTATATTTTACAAGAAGACCTATATCAAATGTTTAAGGTCAGATTTGGCTCCATGTCCCTGTCAGACTGAATAACGATCAGTTTGCCATACTAATGAATATGGGGAAAGTTTGCTGCAGTGAACAAAGGACTTATGTGTATATGCAACAGAAGCAAAAAGAGAGGAATTAGAACATGAGTTTCACTGAAATACACCTAATTTGGCCAGACAGTTAATATCTGTTTTTAAAAATATACAAAGAAACGATCTCTTTTTTGTTATCAAGGCTAACTTAATATATACAGTCACACCTCTTATTTGTCATTGCTTTCTTTGTGTCCCTGCATTTTCAGCAAAATCAAGTTTAAAAGATTATATGTAATAATGCTGAAATGCTTCAGGTGAACACACTGGTTTAATATATTTCAAATGTGGACTATTCATATTGTTTTCTACCGTGGATCTCAAAACTTTAAAGAGTTGCAAATCTACATTACATGCCTCATGTTCTTTAGCAAGCAAGACAACTACTGCATTAACTACTTCCTGCGTTAGATAACCCTCTGCTCTAAAACCTGCAATCTAGACCACCCTAAATGCGCTCATCTCTTTGCTGAAAGAAGAATTACAAATGCTATAGACTCTGGAAGCATACATTACCTTCCTCAGGTTGCTAGCGTTCAACCACTTTTCTCCCCAGCTTCCTGCTTGCCCTAGGAAGCTTGTCTTTTGAGTAGGAGGGCACCATGCACCAAATGCCAGCCAGATGCTTCAACAAAATTACCAGTTTCAGACTTTAAAACCATGTTCTCATTTCTGTCATCTAAAACCAGGCCTCCATGATGCAGTGAGAAATATGGAACAACATCACCTGAAGATAAAAGTCAGACTCACAGAACACTGGGTGGGACGGTAGCCATACCTCAATCCAGAACAGTGACAGATAACCTAAGAGAAGGAATTTCTGCTTTTCCCTTTTCCTCTCTCATTATAATCTCAACATTCTTTGCTGAAAGAGGGGAAAGCCACCTGTTCTACCTCTCCCTTCCCTTTTCCTCCCAACTCCAGAGGCTGCTTTTCCGCTGCTGTTCTTATCAGTTCCCAGGCCCCACCCTGCTGAGATGGAAGGACCCTTCCCTCCTGTTTTTCTTGGAGAACCTTCTTAACAGTAAAATTCCTTTGCAGCTCTCCATGTCTCACAGAGTGTGACTTCTTAGTGCTAGGGTCACTCAGCTAATTTTCTGCTGAAGGGTGATGGACACGTTTTTCCAAAATGCAGCTTCTTTTCTAACTCATGCATTCCCTCTTCTGATACTCATCATTCCCACTTGTGCAACATTTCTTCACAGAAAGCAGCCATGCTTTTGTCCCATTTGATCTGCTGAACAACATAAAAAATGTTAAAACAAACAAACAAACAAACAAACAAACAAAAAAAAACAACCTGTAAGTACCTGAAAAGCTTTTTTCTTGGGAATTACGGATCTGAACTATTTCATTGGAAGTGAATCACGTTAATGAAGCAATAAATAAAAACTTAAAGAAAACACAAAATTTGGAAAAAGCAAACATGGAATATGAATTAGCTGGCAGTAAAGTAAATGTTATAAGTTTCATTTACTCTAGCAGGCTGTTTTAATTCCAGTTTTGTGCATTGAGTCAAATACTAAATCCAGGTAGCCAGTCAACCTCCTTTTAAAAATTCTGTTAATGTACAGTTTCTGACTGAACATTTTATAAATAATATATGCTGTCTTATTTTAATAAATTTTCCTTAAATGGCTTTGAGAGCTAATGTCTGTGTCAGTCTTGGTATTCAGCATGGAAACTGAGAAGAGGGAGGAGTGGTGAAACAAGCACAGAAAATGTAAGTTCGCAAACAAACACCCTTCCCCTCAAGACAGAATATTGAAAGTGGAGAGTCCTTTTTCAGTATCTTAACTCAGGAGTAAGGAAGTATTCAGATAACTGAAATTTTCCAAAAAATTGAGCCCAGACCTTTCCCAGGGCAAGGCAAGTTGGACTCACAGACCCAACCTTTCAGGAAACTCTGTGTCTGATTGGGTCTGTATCAGCTTATTGTAGGGGGATTTCTACATGGTGCTGTGACTGCCATCGCCCCCTCACGTGTGTGGCTATGCAATGTCCCTATCCTTGGGGCAGCAGGAAGAGGAGGTGGGAGGATGGTAATGGGAAAAAGCATATTCTGTGCTTCTCACTCTAAACCAGTCACTTCTTTGTATGAATTCGATGGGATATCTTGCCCAGTGTTGCTTTTGAACATGCACTGCCTGCCAGTGTTTTAAGCTATGAAAAATGGACAATGGCTGAAACTGTGAGGCTTTGATTTTTATTGTATTGGTTGTGTGCACTGTACACCTGCAGCATAAATGTAACTTTTTATTGGAGATGGAAGGCATCCATATGAATTCCCGCAAACAGAGTAGCATATAACAAAAATAAGACTCTCTTGGGCTTTTGCCAAAATAATTTGAAATTTCAATTTATAACAATTTTAAAACCCAGTACCAGCTGTCAGCTACTGTTTTTAGGGGATTCATTTTGGTTATGGCAACAAATAATTAAGTTTCTTTTAAGGCAATAAAAAATAGTAGTTTTAAGCTGAGATCCAATAAGGCAAAACAACCTTGCACCCAAATACCTGTTACTACAGCCTCTTGTGAACAAACCCAACTGTTCCTACACAGTTATTCCTATGCAGACACCACTTTGAGTGGTTTTTGTTTGTTTGTTTGTTTTTTAACTTTTCAAGTTAAATGTCATTAAGAATCAGTACAATTGTCTTATAAACACAGCAGATCATAAGCATGTTCTGTCAGAGCTTTATATTTAAAATGAAAGTTTAACTCTTGTCCATCAATGCCAGTGGCAGAGATTAATATCCTGTACAGGAGGAAATTTGCATAAAGAAAATATTGTTCCAAGATCACTAGATACTCCTCTCCAGCTCCAGAAATAATAATAATAATAATAAAAAAAAAAAGTGTGAAACCATGAAAATAAGAATTAATTAAAATATGGGATGTAGCATAAATTGCCATAAATCAGCATTTTCTGCAACAGTTCCATACTCTTTGCCAGACAGAATTCTCCTCTCCACCACATAGGTTAAACAACCTATGGGTTCTAACCCCCAGCGATGAGAACAGATGTGAGGAACTGCGGTATCAAGTGAAACCACCATGTGGATGGCCAGCACAAAACCCTGCTTTGGGTTCTCCTTTCTTCATTTTAGTCAGCACCATTGGAAGCAGTGGTCAAGCAAGAACAAAGGTCTCTGAATCTGCTGTCCTTAAAGGGGTCCTCTTGAAAGACTACCAACAAAACAGACTTGCTCTGAGCTCCATTATTGACAATAGAGTAGGAGAAGATCACCGAGGTCTGGTCAGATCACAGTCAAACCTTCTGAAGTCACAAATTTATTTTGTTGTTGTTGTTGTTGCTTTGCACCAGCTGTAACATGGGATGTGTTTGATATAATTCCTAGTTTGCTCAAGTCAGTAATTCTGATATACCATGGGAAAGAGCAAATTGTATGACTGCATTGCACCCCCGTCTTGATCTGAGAGCTGACTGATGAGTCTGACTGATGATATCAGTAAAAGGAAAAGTATTTTGAAGGGAATGAGAGACATGCATGCTCACCAGTGCCAGCAGTCAATCCATTTTATCCAGAGAGTGAGGGAGTGATGTAAGCACACCTTTGAAAAATTTTACCAGTATCTTAGAAGCTTATTTTTTCATATGTACAGCTTTCATTTCTATTTGCTTACATTTATGTAGAAATAATGAAAGTACTTACAAATGAATGCAGTAAATGTAAAACCAGTTTGATGAAAGGGTTATACAAAGGATAGGGATTTCTGTGTCAGAAAGAGAGATTTCTGACACATTCAGGAGATACAGTGAGTGTAAATAGCAGAAGAATTAGTAGGTTGAAGTAAAAAAGAAGGCAATAGGAGACAAAAAGGATTCATACAAGCATGGAATAACTGATCCAGTGGCTATTCAGTTGTAGGCTTTTCAATAACATCTAGTTTCTCAACAGGGTAATATTTCACAATTTGCCAACTAATTACAGTAACTATGTTCTGGAAAAAAAAAAAAAAAAAAAAAAATCTCTATCGATTTTGAGGCTAAAAAAGCTAATACTTTGTTTTTCAAATAAGTTTTCATTTTTTTTCTGACATACAGTCCTCCATAGGTTTATTAGTTCATAGGCAGAGTTGAAAAATGATGGCCTGCACTAGTGAAAGTTTTGAGTTTGAAGGAGCTAGAGAGCCTGCATGAAGTAAAATATTGGCATGCAGATCACCTGCCTTTCATTACAAGGGCTGGATATGAGCCTGATGAGAAAGTGAGGGGACTACTTCCAATGTACTACAAACTGATGGCTGCAAGGAATGGCAATCCCAAAAAAAATGGGAGGGGACTGAATCCAAGTGACATGAATTACATCTGTTGAAAGGGTGCAGAGGAATGGAAATACAGCTGCATGTACTTCTGATGTAGACTAAGAGATGGGAAGAGGAAGAGGAAAAGGAAACAGAAAGTACAGCTGTTGCAGTGGCAGCTACTGAGTCATTAAAGAAGGGAACCATGAAGCTGTTCTGTGAGAAGAAATCATCCCAGAGTAAAGTGACAAGAGTCAATACAGGAGCTCCTCAGAGAGAGGACAGCAATACAATACTGAATCACATTTCTGCTTCCTGGGTGAATTCACTTACAGTTTGCTGGCTTATAAAGCACGGTGTTTCCCAGTTTAAGTTCTTCAGAGGGATGAGTGTATATGCTACAGAGGTTTTTATAAGACAAGTTGAAGTTAAATATCAGTAAAGGATATAGGGATTCACCACAGTGAAGGAATTGAATTAATAACATTCCAGAGAGGAACGATATTGAAAATGTACCACCCTCATAGGCATTTCACACAATCACATCTGTAGGCAATCTCTTGTGGGCTGTGAAGTTTTTTTTGTTTTGTTTTGTTTTGTTTTGTTTTTTGTTTGTTTGTTTGTTTGTTTGTGATCCCAATTTATATGGTCTCCTATGGTTGATTTTACGCACTACTTTAGGACCATAATTAATCATTTTCTTGGACCAAATAACGGATGTTTAGCTAAATATATGCCCTAGAACATGGAAACAATACCCCTAAAAACTTTGGGCATTGAGATAAATATTTCATCAACTACATCAAAGATTAAAGACATTTTCAGATTCTTTGCCATCCTCCCTAATAAATCAAAATGGACACATGACATATACAAGTGTATGTCTGAATCAAAAAAAAATGTTAAAAAAATTTGCAAGCACATACTCCAACAGTTGAAACTTCAAGGGATTGTATGGTCATTAAACAAAATCTTTGCTTCATCTTTTTATGGTGGAGTAGATGTTTTCTATCTGAGAAAGCGTCATGAGGCATTGTAATAATATAGAAAGTAATAGTAGAAAATCTGGGAAGCTATTGGGAAACAGGTAGGAAAATTCACAAACTTCACAGAAGAGTGACTGAGTGTTCTTATGAGTTCATCTGAGAATCCACAATCACAACATCAAACCTTTCACCTTATATGTGTAGTAAATGGGCTACACCTGCTAGACATTCTGACCAGGAGAAGAGATGGTTTGGGGAAATGCATATTTCGTTGTCATTTATGTTTTAATAAAACCTTTTTTTTTTCTTTACAAAGACCATGTGTTGAAATACAGACAATACATCATGATAAGACCCTGAAAGCTATTGTTTATTATCTCTCTGTACATAAACAAAGTTTTCAATGCTCCTCAAGCTGTTTCTATCTTTTCCTTGTTTGGTTTTGTTTTCTGAGTGCTTTATCCAAGATTTGCCTTTTAACTTTCCTCATGGAAATAAATCTCACAGAGCAGTTTTCACAAAATTCTTGCAACCGTGAACTTGGAATGTTTAACCAAGCATCTACATAAAATTTTAAACTGAAATCTTGAAATGAAGCTAATGTTCCCATAATGTTTTATGAACCAGAAGAATCATACAATCACTAAATAAATGCCTGGCACTGTGGATGTCAGTGAACCTGAAAGAATTAACAGGACTCCAGTGGCACGTCAACACTGGGCAGAGCTGCAGGCCCAAAAGGAGACAAAGAAAGAAAGCAATGGAAGAGGAAGGAACCCCACTGAAGGAAGCAGCATTGAAGACTCTCAGCTCCTTTTCTTCTTCTCTGTATTTGCATGTACCCCAGGCTAATTTTACCATGGACGTGCAATAAAGTCTTTTTAAAGGAAAGAAACACTGGCCTACAGTCTCAGGTCTACTCCCAGTACTGGGGCTAAATGCACTTAGTGATATAGGGACTCTCCTCAAGAAGAGTCAGCACAGGGACTGGCATCACTGGCATAACTTACTTGCTTGTGGGTAGCAGTCCGAGTCTGCAGTAGTAAATATGTAAAACTGTGGCAGAAGTTTCAGCAAGGGCCTTTGTCCCAGATCTGGATGATGAAATGACTTTGTGGCATCCCAGGGATGTGACTAACAAAACTACTTTTTTCTTTTATTTCTGTGCTATTGCTTTAATTAGGAAACTTTAAAAGTTAATGTATTGAACTAAACATCTGAAAGATAAAAGTACAGTTAAATCTGAATGTCCTTGATCTGAGTGCTTTGATGTAAGGTTTAGTTCAGCTGTGAGATATAAGTGTCGAAACTGGGGTAGGATGGCTTATGTCTGTCAAGTCTCCTACCATAGCTGAAAAGAGTGATTTGAACAGTCTGTTGTTAAAATGTCTGAGGCAGATGTTACTTTTACCACCACAGTCAAAGCAAGGGTCCTCAGTGTTTGACTTTCAAAATCCCCTCTAAGTTCCTTACAGAGACGTAAAATGGTTTGTTTACTAAATCTGTAATTTTACAAAGCTTGTGAGGTCCAGAATGAAATGTCTGATTCTCTGCAATCTCCGGTAGGACATATATTTCCTTAATCTCTTAAGAACGTACATCCTTCAGCCCAACACCAAGTGCTATATTTATAATCTAAGAAGACAGTAAAGATCCTTTTTCTTTTTGTTATCATTTTTCCTATAGTTATCTTAATAGTTTCAAATTTTGCCATTTTATTCTTGTGAAAACATGGAACTGGCAGTGGAACTCAGCTTCCTGATACATTTGTTTTTGAATGCCTAAATATATTCATACTTACTTGCTGCTTTCTTTGTCTCAAAAGATTTCAAAGGTGTTTTCAAACCTCATATACAAAAGACTCACTTCACCAGTCACAAAAGATTGATCATCACTCAGCAGCAGAAAGCTGTAAACTAAACACTGCAGAACAGTTTATGTCAAGAAATACAAGCAGAGGTTTCCCTGAAATCCATGTTCAATTAGTAGATTTTTTTTTCCTCAGCAGTCCCATCAGTCAGTCACATCTTTGTGTACCAGAAATCAAAAATGGAATAGCAGCTCTGTAGTAACGTCAAGAAACAATGCAGTTAAATGCATCTATTTTCTCTATTTAAATTTCTACGTAGTGAGATAATAGTGATTAATTCATGTCAAAATCTGAGTGAAAGAATACAGCCAGACTCCAAGCAGGGAAAGGCACTATGTTTCCCAAAAAAGTACAGCGTGAACCTCCTAATTTGAAGCAGCATTTAAAAGTCATGGAGGAGACTGAACCCACTGAAGCTGAATAGAGGTTCAGCTCTGGAAGTAAATGTTAGCATTTCAGTAAAGCATAATGTAATTCTAGGTATTTAAAAATACATTTCCAGGTTTGCTAACACCGTATTAACTGGATTTGCATCTCTTATGACAGTGCTACATTTAACTCAGTGACATTTGTTTGAAACTTAAAATAATTGTAAAAACATGCTTTTTTATCTGATGCATTGCATTTGCCAACTATTCCATGTCTAATGTCAAACATAAGTTTAAAGACATGAATGGCAGCCCCATGAGACACAGTCTGTCACCCAGAAGGTGCCCGTATCACTCTTACCACAGTAATCATCAGCCTCATGTTTAGAATCACTGCAGTTGTCTGAGATCTGCACCTAAACTCAGTAGACAGTCTGAAAGAATCAACAGCTGAGAAACATGTTACTACAGCATTAGCTAGTCATCATCAATCCACAAACACTGCTGTAATGTCACCTGCTGATTGCCCAAATCTGACACTGAACTGACATAAACCAACTTACCTGTGGGTCAAATGTATGGCAGTCTGTGCTGTAACACAAGGTGAGCTAGGAAGAGTAGCACATGGAGAAGGGGGGAAACTAAGCTGGGATGAGGAGTCACCTTGTCTAGTCAGGGCAGGTCTCATTCTCCCTGAAATGGGAAGTGGAAAACAGTTTAAAACAAGCAAGAACGAGAGGAAAAAAGTGGCAGAATATTTTCCAGCTGAGTAGCCTTCAAAACCTAAGACGCTGAGCATAACTTTAGAGAAGGCTTGGATATTCTGTTCATTGCTTCAGCACAAAGGAAACAGTAAAGATCTCCCTCAGGTCAGAAATTTTATTTCTTTCCAATTATTATACACATTTTTCATGTTCTTGAAGAATTTGTACATAACCGTGCAAACAAATCGGTACACATACCAAATAATACTCTTACACGTGTATAAGGTAACAAGCAGATTCAGATTTCTAAAGAGGTGCTACAGTGGCTCCCTGATATCAAGGTCTCCCCTGAAATATTCTTTCACCACCTATGATTTGCAGCATTGTTTATATCCATAAAAGGAACAGGAATACTTGTTATGAAGTGCACTGCACATTCCTTATTTCTTAGGAACCATTATTAAAGGAAAGCATTTCCACTGATTCTAGACAAAACAAACAAACAAACAAACAACAACAACAAAAAAAAAAAAAAAAGAAGAGGAAAATAGGGTTTCTGTTAAATAAGTAGAAGAAAAGAAATTCTGTAGTAGCCTAAGCAAAAGATACACTTAATAAGAAGGATCAGTTATTTTGTGTATAAATATTGTGTGACTTGCAGGTTTACATGTAAGTGTTCTTCAGTTAGTGCACCAATCAGTAATTAGTACATTTTTTAAAGTTAATTCAATCCCTTGATTCAGTTCCCTGAAATAAATGGAAATAGATGACTACCACCAGACAGATTTTTTGTGTTTATGGAAATAACAGAAAGATGACTTCTGTGCATCATAGGGAAGCCAGAGAATCAAATACATATCCAAAATGATCTGAAATCTTTCTTAATATATCCCATTACCTTAGTGCTCAGGAAACTGTGAGGTTAGTCTTAAAATATTGCAAGATCTGTTTTGTTTTGTTTTTTCCTGAGCAACCTATTTTCTGATTCCTTTCCAGTGTCACTCTTCATCTCACTTCGAAAGTGAGATCCTGTTTGTACATTTTTCAATTTATTTTTTTAAATGTGTATTATTTGCAGAGAAAAATGCATTATTCCTGCTGTCTACTTTACTTGGAACAAAATAGTCAGAAATAGTTCAGGGCTGGAGTAACCAGTCAGACCCATTAATGTGTATTTTATTCAGAAAGTATCAGAGATAAGCAAGAAGTTTGTAGAGAACATAAGTGGTCGCAAACCATCCATCTTATATTTCCACTGCGCAAATGAAAGGCCAGGTCCTGGTGTGCAGTGAGCTCCCCAGGAGCAGCTGCAGTCAAGGCCTACATCTACAGAAGGACACCTTAGACCTTCTGCCATGCCATCCAAAAAAAAAAAACAAAAAAAAACAACCAACCCAACCAAAACAACCAGAAAACAAGAAATGTTTTTGTGCACCAATTCTTACAGCCTGTAGTCACATTAAAAGTGTCAAATTTTCAAAAGCACACTAGGTGAATTCAGTTTTGGTTTCAGCAGTATATCACGAAGCCCACTTAAATGTTGCATCCTGCACATATCCAGCAGAGAAGCACGGGGTTATTTTGCTGACTGATGTTTTTCCTTTCTTTTCAATTTTACCCCAGGGGGAGCTCCGGGTCCTCCAATCTCTGCTTTCTGATGGTCTCCCAGTATTGCTGCTGGAGGCCTTCTCAGGGAGGCCGAGTTGGGGGTAGCAGGGGTAGCAATGCTAAGGTCCTCAATTTCCCTATTGCTAGGAACCATCTTGAGGGCTCTGGTAGGTTATTAGCTGTTAGTATATCTAAAGCATATCAATAGATGTGAACGCCTGCCAATGTGTTATTCATCTCCCTCTCTATATTCTTTTTATTGACATCTGGTCACAAAATGCTGTACTTCCACTAGTCAATATAACCTTACTGTTCATAAAATATACATGTTGTATGAGAAGTTCAGCTAGCCCCTGACAGTGCCCCATACTAAATGCTTAAGAAGTAGTATCCAGACAAGTCAAGCGCACAGTAATAATTCATTAGAAAGACAGTTTCATTTTGTCCTCCAGTTCTTGTGTCTGCTATATTCTGATACAGCTGCTGAAGGAGATACATAATTCATAATGGAGACCTCCAAACATTCAGACAGAGAGCAAGATAATGCCAGTAAAAGCCGTTCTTTAAAACACTGATCTAGTGCTCAATATTAGGACATGCTTAGACACACCGCAGTGTTCATCCTCCCTGGCTGGCAGAATTTCAGTAGCAGTTTAATGCAGAATATCACACTAACAGAAATCCCCAACACTCTGTATTTACACGTACCTTTAACTGAAGCACTTGAAACCTGAAAGGAGACATAGCTTTTGGAAAAACAACTTTTTGAAAAAGAACATGCATGGCCTCACAGTTGCTGTGATCTTCTTTGACAGACTGTGAGAAAAATGTATTTTAAGAATCTTTACATTAAGTTCTAACCACAGCAACTTTCGGTACTATTCCAAATATGTTTTCCCTTTCTAGAAGTGAAAAATTTTATTTCTACTACACATGGCAAACAGAAGAGCTCAGAAAACATCACAGAGGAACCTCCTGTTGATGGAATCACGGCAATTTTTATAGCCGAGCTTACATTTACAAGCAGGAGTATCACAGGGGTCACAGCCCTGCTTCATGTTATGTGGAAACCGAACAAAGTTGAACACACACAGGGAGACACTGAGGTGGCCAGCTGGCATGGGGGGTAAGCGCTGCAAAATCATTTTGCCCACCCACATAGATAGTGCTTTAAAACCAGTAAATAGAAATGCAACAGTAGTTTTATGGAAATGCCAGACCATAAATAATTAATCCATTAGATAAATACATTTACATCAAACAGAAAGGCAGAAGCCACAAGCCAAACTTTACCTTGTAGAACATTATTTTGAGCACCTGCTTTTTCCAAATATCATTTATACAAAACATACAACTCTGAAGTTACCCTAACTTTTTGTTGCTTCATGCAACCAGCTACAGTAGTAGAAACCTTTGTTAGGAGGCATGCTGTATGTTCAATATACAACTATCTTTACATCATGGAAACAACTACAATTCATGTCACCATTTCCCTCAAGATGCAACTCATTCTCCAGTATTTAATTTAATGTGGCAACGACTTCCACATTTTAGCAAATGTGAAAGTCGCCTGTGTTGCGACTTTTTTTTATTGAATTAAGGTTTCAATATCAACACATACCAATAAATCCAATTTGTTCCTTATTCACATGCTTTGAGATTGATACATTAAAAAAAAAAAAATAAATGTGGTTCACTGTATGAACTAATTCCCCTATGCATTTTCACTTTTTTTTAATGGCAATTTTCTGACAAGTCGTAAAAAAACAAACCCTCCCCCCCCAAAAAAAAACAAAACAAAACAGAACAACAACAACAAAAAACACCACTAGCAACAACAATAACAGAATTTAAAAATCAAGTTGTTTTGGAGAAAAAACTTTATTAGCCTACCCTTATTATGCAGCTTTACAGAAAAAGGTAAACAACTCTTAATGTAGTATAAAACTAGCCTTAATTGGCAGCAAGATAACATCAAAACTAAGAATTTATTGGCATTCAAGGAAAGACTCTACAGTTATGAGACAGCAAGAATAGTCACCATCATATTGAAGGGGGAAAATATATTCTGCTAGAGCTATGAAAGAACTGCAAGTTTCAGAACATGATCCAACCTGTACCAAATCAGGGAATGAGGAAAATCCTAAATTTCTTGAGTCCTACAGAACACTTTTCACTGTTGACACAAGGGAACAGGCAGTATTTGATCCCAGTTCAATTGACGTTCCAGACACCACACAGCTGATACAAGGATAGAAAAACGTCTGCATTTTGTGCGTGCTTTAGAGACCAGTCTCACTGGCCCTGTGCTGCACTGTTTTCTGCAGCTGCTCAGTAAATCCTGCTCATCAGATTTGCTGCATATTGCTTACTCAGAGCCTCCTAGGATTTTAAAATAACTCTGCACAAAGAACTGAAGTTTGACTCTCCTATATCCCAGGTCAAGTCAGGCAGACTGCCAGCTACTTGCAATTTTGATTAGAAAATAACAGAAATAATAAAAGGGGAACCACATACAGTCCTTTTGCATGGCCTTTTTTTTTTTTTTTTTTTTTTTTGAGTGTGTGTGTGAGAGAGAGAGAGAACAAACAAATTTTCAGGTTCTGTTTGAGGGTTAGGCACAACATCACATCAGTTCTTATTTCATCTTCTCGTAGTCTTCACCTGGTTTCACTAGAATTCCTAAAGCTTTACTTCATACATTTGCTCACTTACACTTTATCTCTTTTAAATCACAGGTATGGTTTCATTCTTGGCAAGCTCCACACAGCTACTGAAGCATGTTAGCAATTAGGAAAGTTCACTGCTTGGCTGCAAGAAATAAGAGTTGCAGATCTCCACATCAGATGAAAATGGATCGCTATTGTAGCTGACAGTTGGCTCTCCAGAGACATTTTCCCACTGGGTATTTTGTCACAGCATATTGCTAAGAAAGTCTTGTACAGGAGCAGGAGACTCATTGGTTGCAGTCATGAGTCCTTCATGAAAAATCACCAGTAGCTTCATAAACAGCTCTGAAGTGAAAGGACACATTGACAAATAATAATCAAATAATAGCTTTATTTTCCCTTCCCTGAGCTTTTTCTCTTGGGACTTTACCTTGACTTATTCCTCTGTCTCACACCCTTCTTCATCAAGACTTTGGATTTTGTCCACTGCAACCCTGTGAGAGGACCTCTCTCCTTCCAATTTTACACCACATGTAAAAAAAAACAGGGTTACACCTGCTTTACAGCTAAAGTAATAGTTTCTTCCTCATTAGCACATGTCGGATATAATTAAAGTTTTCAACAGTATGGGAAACTAATATGGATGGAATCCATATGTTTAACATAAAACAGTGCTTTGTTTACATATTTCATTAATTAAGGCACTTTGTTTATATACTCCTATATTCAGACAGAATTTCATGTGCTTAAGTTTGTGCCCATTGCCTCTTGTCCTGTCACTGGGCACAACTGAAAAGAGACTGGTTTCACTGTC
Source organism: Nettapus auritus (assembly GCA_011076525.1). Lineage (NCBI taxonomy): Eukaryota > Metazoa > Chordata > Aves > Anseriformes > Anatidae > Nettapus > Nettapus auritus. The sequence continues at coordinate 62,349,460 of CM021768.1, read as the reverse complement.
TTGACATCTTCCCTTCAGATATTTTTATACACTGATGAGGTCTCTCCTCAGTCTTCTTTTTTCCAGACAAAACAGGCCCAATCCTCTCAGCCTGTCCACATATGACAGGTGCTCCTGTCCCCATATCACCTTAGAAGTGTCTTGTTATTTTTTTTTTTTTTGGTGCTGATGGTGAAATGCAACTTAAATTATACATCCCAAGTAAAGGCTCTTACAGCACACATGGTTAAAGACATATTTGATGGTAACATTTTCCTATTTTAGTAGTTAAAATACAGCTTTATACCTGGGCTGCCTTGTACTTTCTGTCATATAAAGTTATTTCAAGTTCAACACTTCCATCCTTTTAATATTCATCATGGAGAAAACCAACAGGTCACACAAGTGACTTCTCCTGTACTATAAAATTCCATGTAGACTTGAAATAAGCTCTGAGCTCATAGGGCTGTGACCTCGCTCAGGAAGTTCATAATTTCTAGCACGAGGGCTACAAGCTCCACCATCTCAAGACCAACCCCAGAAACAGCCACACCCATAGAGACTAAAAGAAATGGCAGTTTTGCAGCTCAGACAGCTACCATTATGTAAAAACACTTCATAGATAAATGCTTAATAGTAATACCTAGTAGGATTGTTACCTGTGAACATAATGACATTTTATTCCTACTGAGGTGTTGCTTTTTTGTTTGTTTGTTTTGTTTTTATTTTTTTTATTTTTATCCATTAAAAAGTAGACAACTTCAAGTAGACACCTTCCTGTTTTACCACCAGGAATGAATATCAGTCCTGGATTTAGGATACACTGAGCTATTTTCACCAGTTTAAATCTGCCATGATACCATTTTAGACAACAATTTATCTTTCAGTTCTCTCTCTCTAAGCTGGAAATAGTAGCCCAATACATCAAAAGGAGATAAATGTCTTAATATTCTCCAGGTACATAGTTGGTACATGGATGAATGTTCTAAAAGAGACCAAAAGTAAGTGTGCAATTCCACATTTAAGTCAAGCCTTAAAGATGTGAAAGAGCTCTGTGATGAATAATGAAAAGCAAGAATAAGTAGTAGGAAACTGCCTAGAGTATGTGCGAACATGCAATTAAAAACTGTACCTTAATGCAAAAGGCAGATGAATTAGAACTGCAAATCCACTTACTGTTAGCACTCCTAACTTCAGAGAACCTTGTAGATTAATGTTCTTTTAATGCATTTCCAAGTAATGATGTACAAGTCTATAAATATATATATATAAAAGCACTGAATGAACAATAGATCAAGTCTCTGATTCAGGAAAAATTAACTGTATAGCAGCCATAGGGAATAAAAACTGGATAAGAAATGTCTTGTACTGGAAACTAGTTTCAAAATATTCATGTTTATTAATAAGACTAATGAAAAAAAAAAAAAGAGATTTTGCTTTCTAAGTTAAAATTGAAATGTTCTTTATGAAAAACAAACAAGAACAACTGCAACAAAAAACACCACCCAACTATTATCACAATCAGGCTGAAAAGTGTTTTACAGTAAAGTCCTACACTGTTGCCTTCAGTGTTCAGAGAAAAACTTCAGAGGTGCCTGAATATTTTTGTAGATCACACTCCTTTGGGTTGAAAGAGTGCCTTGGTTCACATCTCTACAGCTGGTGAAATTTTCTCAACATTGACACAAAAACACACATGATAACACAAGTCTTCACATGTGCAGACAGCTGAGGACATCTGCATCTGGGGAGACAGCAGCATGGGCAGGCCCTGCATATTGCCAGTGCCAGGCAGGGCTCCCCAGAGCCAGCAGCATGCATGCTAGTGGCATAAGCCACCAGCAGCCTGGCATAACTGGGATGTCTTTGATATCTTGTAACAAATAAAATAAAATAAAAATAAAAATAATAAAAAAATTAAAATTAAAATAATAATAATAAAAATAATAAAAAATAAAAATAAAAATATAAAATAAAATAATAAAAATAATAAAATAAATAAAATAAAATAAAATAATAAAATAAAATAGAGCACACTATGGTCTAGGTAGATACTCACTCTTTTCCTTCAAAGACCTCCTCAAAAGCTACCTGCTCTGCTCCATCCATCTCCTCACAGATACCATATTTTTCTACATAACAGGATGCACATTAGAATGATGCTTCAGCTGCTGTTAATTCAGCTCAGTCAATTCAAAGCCCCAACAAAGAAAAGGAACAAAGAGTAAAACAAATAAAAATAATGAACCAGTTGCTCAGTTGGTGTAATTGCACTAGCTTCAATAGAACTACACTCATTTTCAGCAGCTGCAGTTTTGGCTCTTTTTTACTTATTTATTTACTTTACCTCCTGTTCTTAATTTCCTACCCTTCCATTTGTTTGCTATTTTCATTCATTTGGAGTGTAAATCCCTTGAGGAATGACTTTTTGGTTTGTTTGTTTTCTTTCTCTTCAAAACCAAGCTGCTTTGGTTAGTTCCATTATATGTTAGGTAGGAAAGACATGGTAGGCATAAAGACAGTATAGAACTGGAAAAAATAATAAACAAACAAAAACAAACAAAATCTAAATCTGGCTCCATGTCTGATTTTCTAACTTCATCAGACAACTATCTGAGTAAGATCAGGGTGGACAACAGGCAAAGCACTGCCATAAGACTCTGTTGCCTTCCCTACTCCTAGTGACAGGACATACTTAAAAAATACCAGTTTAATGCACTCTTCCATTTCAGAGCATTCCAGAGCTACCTGTCAAAAGACAGAGCTTTAAAAGAGGGAGCTTTGAAAGGATTGCTAGCCTTTTTTTTTTTTTTTTTTTTTTTTTTTAAGCTGGTTAGCATGGTGAGCTTTTCTTCTTGGATTTGTTCTCCTGGCAAACCAACCAAAGGTCTAAATCAGCTTATTATAACTTTTCATAGAGAAGACCCTAATTCAAGTTCTCAAGTTTAAATCTGTTGAACTGCAAAACAATCAAGATTAAAGCCACAAACAGATAAGGAGATGAACTGAAATACAGTATAACACCTTCACTTCTGTAACAGTTCCCCAGAGTCCTCACTACTTGTTCACAAGCAAAAAATATATTACTAATGATTTATTATGATCATCCTGTGACAGAGCTCATAAAAATTGTTAATAAATCAATCTATACTTTAAAATTCTTTCTGAATAGCTTAGGTGAGGTAACAAAAATATTTAGCATTCTCATTTTTCTCAGGAGTTGTATTACTTCAGATATCACAGAACTAGGTATCATTAAGTACTGTATAACTATCACTGCAAATTACTAGCTTATTTATTATGCTTGAATGTGGAATTAGTTTTAGCATTTTTTGTGAAAAAAAAAATAATCCATAAAGGAGTAACAATTCAGTCAGTTCTTTCAGTACCAATTGCACAAAATGTTTAGTATTAGACTTCAAAAGACATCAAGCCTGCAATGTTGTAATGAAAATACAATTACATCTTTCCTGTTCCCAAAGGGTGAAAAGGTTTTTCTAATACAAAATGTGCCTGTAGCTGGCTTGCCAGTCCATGTGCAGTAAGGGGCAATTCAGCAGACAATCTTATTCACAGTGGTACAAAATTTCATTTTTAGGTCTTGGCTAAAAATTTAATTGTCTTTTTGCAGACAAACACAGATTACAAAGACAGTTCTTGGTTTTTACTTTCACTCTCTCTGGCAATTTTCAATTTTACTCCTCAGATGTATTTATCAGGAACTGATACAGAAATCTGCCAGCATATAACATGAAGCAGTATTTTACTCTCCTCATACCCCATACCTCCATCTTCTCTGTTCTCAGGGTGCTTCCACAAGTGAAGCAGAAATTTCAGGTTAGAATCTGTTAAAATATTTTGAAATATGAGTTGCTACCTTGGAGTTGTATTATGTGTTCAAAAACATGATAAAAAGATTATATATTCATCTTCTAACAATGGATAAGGATGATGTCTTGAACTACAATTCAGATCAAAGTAATTACGTTTAATGGTTTCTGTAGCAGAAGTTGCAATCTTCCTCTACAAACCCACTTTATTATAGGTATCCAGTGGTATTCAATTCCATTAATTAAATGTTAAATACAAATAACTAAGCATTCCTACATTTCAGTCCTAAAGCTAGATTTATTAGGCAAACCTGCTCATAACTTTTCAAAAGAATATAAATTCAGTTAAGTGAAGATACCAACATGTCCCTGTACAAAAACAACAACAACAACAACAACAACACGCAGATTTAAGTGAACTCTAAATCACTGCATCACCCATATTCAAAGATTTTGGCTACAGCTATTTTTGCAAACCCTTTTCATATAAATATGCCATATATATTTTCCCACTGGGTTTCCATTTCCTTACACAGAAACGTCACCGTGAGATATAATTTACTGAATATCATCCTGCTAATTTATACTGATGTGGCAGCGTAGGAGGAAGAAAGTGTAAAAAACTGTTTTCTTGAAGAAAGACTGAATGACAAGGAATCTGGTGCAACAGTGTTTTATAAGAGGAATAATATGTCAGAAAATAGGTTATTTGAACCATAGGTATGAATTAGATTTTTGACAGAAGAGTATTACTGTTATTTTCACTTGCATCTGTTTTTTTTCTAAGAATTTGCATTAGAACTGGTGGATGACGTAAGAAGCATGAAATAATGCAAAATTCACCCCATCTCATACAGATCAAAAACCTCAGAATTCCCCCTGAAATTAAGCTGGCATTCATGTAAGGATTTAATAAGGACAGCAGGTCAGAGACCAAGCCAAAGACAGAAGTTAAAATGGAAGTTGTAAAATTTGGTCTGGGACTATTACAGAGCCAGTAGTTAACAAGCTTACTCCAGCAGTAAATCAGAAGTCTAACAGCAAAGGGACTCACAAGCTTAGTGTTGTCTTTAGTATTGTTCTTGGATTTCAAGAGCTTTCATCTGAAAGTCTTTAGGATAGATGAATTTGTTCAAACAAAACCTCCATGGATTCGTTTTTTTATTATCAGACAGGAAGAAGAGTTTAATTTCTTCAGTACAGACTTTATCCAGTTTATGATTCCTCTGAAATTCCTTTGTAAACACACACACACACATATATATAGTGTGAGAACTCTTTCCATGAGACTAGATATAAACCTCTTTTACCAATAATTCATTAAAATTTATAATAGACGTACACTATAAATATGTATATTAAAATGTTCCTAAAAATAACTTAGTTTATTACTGACATAAAAATGACTATCAGTTTTCAAAATTTATTTCTCTTATCTCAGTTATTTTGTGTTGGAGAGTTTTGCACGCATTTCTAATGATAGCAGTCAAGAAAGTCCTAGTCTTAAAATGCCTGGTGAGAGAGATTTTTCCTTGGATGAAGCCCACCTAAGTGAAAATAGATCTGGTAAATCAGGAGACAGGAAACCTAGGAGTTAATGGCTTTATTAGTTTTGTTTGGTTGGTTGTTTTGGTTTGTTTTTCTTCTACTTGTCTTGGTTTGTTTTTCTTCTACTTGTCTTGTGCTTTTCTACTAAACCTTTAAAAATTGTATTATTCTGATTGTCATTAAAAGCTCAGCCATTAAAATCGTCTTGGAACAACTTATGTAAGGCCTCTAAATATGGTTGATTGTATTGAAAATACATTTTTTTATTGCATTTCATATTTATTTTTAGTTTTTCATCAGTCATAACACAAGTCATAAAGAAAACTAAAAAGCCTATAAATTCCACATATATGCAATATTTTTTTCTTCTTTTCAAATTAACAACTTGTTTTTTACATCAATAATAAAATGTATTTTACTAAGCAATGTTTATAGATGACTCTTCAGCTTAAGCATGTTATGAGGTGTTTTTCCCATTTTTAGTTGTAAAAATAAATTCTAATAATAATAAAAATATGAATAAATTTTAATATTCCAATATCAGTATCGTTAATTTCAAAACCACACTAATTTACTAGAGGCTACAGAGTTTATTTGTAAATTATTAATCCCATCAGCAGAAGCATTTTTCCTATGATATACTTCTTTTTTAATGTTTCTAAGATCTGTGAAGCAAAAAACAAGAACTTAAAAATAATTTGCTCCAGATAATGTATTATAATATAAATTCCTATCACACATGCAAAACACTACACTTATAGTTCACAATGTGTATTTTACAATAATTAATTCTTGCTGTCATTATTAATTATTTTTTGCTGTCAGGTAAGAACTAAAGTTATTAATTACGGTAAAATAAGAACTCATCCCATTAGAATCAATCTAGTCACACAATTAGAACTCATTTATAGACTTTTCCATTAATGGTGTCACTTCATTTATAGACTTACTATTGTGAGGGGAAATAAAGGTCCCAATTTTTTTCAGGCCTATATAAAGTACAAATTGTAATTCCAGGTGTAGTGATAATGCCATGTGTAGTGAAGTTATGTGGTGGGGAAAAAAAAAAAAAAAAAAAAAAAAAAAAAAAGTTCATTATAACTACGCCATGTATTTTCATTAGCCTTTCTAATACAGCTGAGTTATTGATATTTCTATGCACCTTTGTCAGCCAATGCAGGAGTCTTTGGATATTGAAGTTCTCTAACATTTTAGGGAAGAAACTTAATTATATTCCTGTATTGATGTAATTGTGGAAACCCAGTGTGCATCTTTAGAGCCAATCTACTATGAATACATGCCTAAAGTGCCTCCAGTGCAAAATAAAAACACTTATTCTATAAAGTAAATGCTATGTTATTGTAGTACATAATATATTTCTTGTCCTACTAACAACTTAAAATAGATTACTCATGAAGAGACAGGTGGTATTTTTTATGTATAAATTGTTATTGCTCAATGACACTGAGTAAAACAAAGATTGAAAACTTAAAACATTTAGGTCCCCTATTGGCCTTTCCTGAATGTAGAGCTCTTTTCCACTGCATGAATTTGGCCCATTTTAGGGGTTTAAATGGATATGAGGACATTATAAATATATATAAGTAACAGTTTGCCTTTAAATGTCTTTTGTCCAGACTGTATTTCTTGCAGCAAGAAGAAATACCTGCAAATCACCACTATGCAACAACTATGGGCATTTTAATCACATTTAGCATTTTTAGAAGGAACAATAGGAGACTGCTGAAATTCAAGGGGTAGATTTTGTTGCATGTTAGCACTGCAAAGAGAACTAAAAATATATTCTGCTGGTACAAGAGACTAATTTGAACAAATATTTAAAACTTCAGAATTTTGAAACTAAAGCTCATAATCCTCCTATTTATAGCCTTTATGAAACAACGTAGTGCTTCATATAGAATATGAATCAGAATATTTCATCAGAAATCAATATACTTTTGAAAATTATGTTGAAAAGAGATAAATGAAGCAAATGAAAAACACAGGAAAAAGATATTTTTGAACTATGAATACATTAAAAAAAAATAATAAAAAAGAAACAACTTTAAGACTTCTACAATTAAAAAATAACATCTGAAAATATGCTTTTTTTCCTCTCTTTCAGATGGAATGTGAAAAACCCTTCAAAAAAAATGTCTGCATTTGTACAACAGTTTCAAAGTTTCAAGTGCATTCCATAAGTATTACGGAAAACCATTTTATTTGGTGGTAGTATTAAATTATTATTATTATTATTTTTATTATTATTATTAATATTATTATTATTATTTGGCCTAGGATGTGTACTAGTTAAAGCAGAACTATTTGGTCAACCACAAAGAAAGGACTGTTTACCCATGATTAATACAGAACATGTTAAATCATGGGTGAGCAGCATATGTAGACAGATAAGGGACTGATTGCAAACCCCAAGTTTACCTCCACAATCTGTAAATTTTCTTCAGTCAACCACACAAACATTTCTTCAAAGCACAAGGAGGTGGAAAGACAGATCATCCCTGAATAATAAACAACCCAGGTTTTGAAAGAAGCTCCTCAGATTTAAAACTGTTTCTGCCACCAGAGCTGCCACAGTTTTGTTGACCTTACTGCTGCTTGACCAGGCCAGAGGATGCAAGACGCTTTGTGTTCATTTAGTGACTACATAAAGCAGAAGGAACTCAGGACCATAATGCTCAAGTCTTCTGGAAACAGTACCAGTAACATTTTATTCTAAAGCAACAAACCTTCAGATTTATTGTTGAAAGCACATGAAACAAACAAACAAACAAACAAACAAAAACACAACAGAAAATTCCTAGGAAAGTGGTGAAAAAAGAAAAAAAAAAAAATATATATATATATAAATAAATAAATAAAATGTGGGCAAAGGAATCATATCTTTCTCTCTTACTGTCAAAATATGCTGCGGAGTCAAGTGCTGTATAGAAATGAGTCTACAGTGCTAGAGAAAGAAACCTTCCACTGACTAAAATAACTGCTGCAAGGTGGACAGTAATGATATTTGCCTCTCACATAGTCCTGAGAAGGCACTATTGTTTTGTCACTGTTATCATACTCCACGACAAAAAGAATGCAAAAGCTTTCAATGCTCATCCTGCTTTTATACAGAATTTGTAAATAAGTAAAAGTTCATCCTTGGGTTCTCTCAGACTAATTCCTACAAATCTAAGGATCATATTCAGATATAAAATACTGTAAATAGTAGTGCTGTTTATTCATTAAGATGGCTCATGTCACTCTGTTCTAGCTGATTCTTTGATAAGAGAAAATCTTACATTCAATATCCTCTAAAGTCTGAATTTGTAGTAGTCATAAAATAATCCAAAACAGGGTAAAGTCTGGTTCTGCACTGTTATCTCTCAGTGATTAAAGAATGTGTAAATGTCATGTATATCCTACAAGGTTGCCCCCCATAAGACTGCCTGAAACACCTTCAGTGTGTTAATCCTACGTGGAACCATTGTTTACATTTCTCACATGAATATTCACCACATCTCAGGAAACCTTTCCTGCTATTTGCCACCTTGGTTCAAATGACAAATTCAAAGTGGTGAGCAAGTTCTTTTTAACCACCCTGAATGCTAGATTCAAGATGTGGTACTTTGAAATATCTCTAAAAATGACTTCTTTTTTTTTTTTTTTTTTTTTTTTTTTTT
>CM021768.1:62328997-62340323 GCA_011076525.1 Nettapus auritus | reverse complement strand
TTTTTTTTTTTTTTTTTTTTTTTTTTTTTTTTCAGATTTAAATGTAAAAGCACTATGTTCCCATTTCTACAGTGCCTGGGAAACTATCCAAATAAAACCCAGGGTTGTACTATCCACATTTTGCAAGTCTTTCACAATGTTCTATGCTTTTTTTCCACAAATAATGTAGCCAAATAACTTCTGTCCAAATTAGCAACAGTGACTTACCCAGAAAAAAAAAAAAAAAAAAAAAAAAAAGGTTAACATTATGACAGGTCTAAGTTTTCGAGCATGAGAGGGTAAGGAAAGCTCTTTGTCAAATGTCTTATGTTTGTAGATGATACAGAGAAATCTATTTCATCAGCTTACAGATGAAATTGCATTGACACTGTAAAAACAAAATTTTGCACCTTTGTTCACCTTTAAGTAGGTGAGCCAATAAAGAGAGAAATATACACGTCCCCTGTAAGTCATATGAAACTGTTCAACTATAAAACACTAGCATTTCTCTTCAGCTCTAGAAATAATCCCTTCTCTTTAGTGTGAAGCTTGGACCATTTCTAAATGTTTTTATCCCGCTTCCTTGTCCTCTAACATGCCACCCAAGCAGGCTTTTTGGTAGAACTTATGTGTGTTTGGGTCACAGAAAAAGAAAATCAGTCCTTCTGCTTTACATGATATTGACAGTGTGGGATTGTGCTGAGTGCCATTTGTATTAACATTCCAGGACATAAAATTATTGTTCTCCTTTGAATTTTTGTTATTACTAGTCAGGGCAACTAGTATTTTGACTTCTTCACAGACTTTAAAAAAGAATAATCACAGGCTCGATCCTGTTCCCATTTAAGCTAATGAAACATTTGCCACAACTTCAATAGGGTCCCAGGCCCTCGAGGACAATTTTCTGAATATCCAGATTTAGCTTTTGAAGTTCCACATGGTTCAACTCAAAAGTTGAGTCATTTGGGAGAAACAATTTTTCAAATTCTTATTTGCACACCAAAATTCACATTCCAAAAATTGTGGAGGCCAGTTTAAACTAGAAATAATATTATTAAACATGCCATCCTTTTTCCCCCCATTGTTTTCCATAGTACCTGCTGTTCACTGTGAACTTAGCAATTTCACATGTGACTTCCTATTATTTCAATAGGACGTGGTTGCTGTAAAAACAAGCCAGCAGTAGCATGCTCTGTGTCACTGAGTACCAGCTAATTTGTACAGATTGCCTATCGAAAACACAAAAGCTGAGGGTGGCTTTTATCTCTTTACAGTCTCACTATACTCTAGGCTAAAAATATTGTCTGAAAATCAACTCGCTCCAGAACAAGAACATTCATGGCTGACTGGACCACCTTCTGTGCACATCACCTACCCACAAGATGTGTCCAGTTAATGGAAGGATCTTCTATTTAAACACCAAAATGTAGTGCCACTCCACCTTTACTCTGATCATGTACATAACCTTTTTGTGACTTACTCTTTCACTCCAAAAGAATAGACTAATACTATACTTTTAAAGAAATGTGAATAGGGATTTATGCTGTATGAAGAAGTCACTTTCACATGAAAATCATGTGTGCAATCATTTCCACTCCAGTGCAGGAACAGGATGATCTCCCACGATGCCAAGGAAAATAGTATGGCTGCTATGGCAAGGGTGAAACAACTTTCACTGGGAATTTGACTTGTTATTTCTTCTGCAAAAACCTTTAGAACTTTCTGAAAAGGGACTCAGTATTTGGTGAAGCATTAAGGGCTTTTTTGGAAAATGTGCTTTGCTTCATAAGAAGTTACTCAGAATGTGGTTCAAAATGTGTTTTTTTAACTAAAGAGAAACTTGTGGTGCATATAAAAAATACAGAAAACCATGAAAGATATCTTTGTTAAATGTCAGTGCTATGTGTCTGTTATTTTTCTGTCTTGCAAACTAATAAACTTAAGACCAGTTGCTTTACAGACAGGGTAGTTATTAGCTCTCAGTAGAAAATAATGTACTATGGGGAATTTACAGTATAAGAAAAATGCTCTTAAATATTTTGGACCATCTGAGCCACCCAGGGTAAGTGTTTTCTGGCAGTAGAAGTGTTATTGTTGCCATAGCCCTGTCACATGATGTTATTCTCCTAAGTAAAATGTAGTTTTCCTATTAAAGAGCTCTGCTTAAGCCCAGTGGCAAGTAGCCATGATTTTGTTCTCATACCCAGCATGGAAGAGATGGTTTTGAAGATCGTGCAGTAGTGGTAAAGGAAAAGAGCAAAACTGCAGTCTCTGGTTTAAATACAGCAGGTGAAAAGAAAGGCGTGTCATTTCTGACCATGCTCAGAAAAACTAAAATAGCCAAAGGAGAATAGTATTGATGACAGAGATTTAAACGCAAACTTGTTGCTTACAAATTTTAGAAAGCCATCCAATAATAAAACTAAAACATCGCAAAAACAGATCTATGAGGAGATATATAACCCCATGGTTTTATTTTCATGGAACTTTAATTTTGCTATTAGATGTCTACTGTTTTTTGTCTTGTTTTGCTTTTTTTTCTTAACTAATCTAGTTATTGAATATCCTGATTAGCAAAAAGAACAGTTAAAATTGAAAGCCCAACAGCCAGACTATGTGGTGATTGTTGGGATTTAGCAAACACCTTCCAGATAGAAAAATAAACATGAAATTGTGTTTTGAAACCCTGAAACAATGTTTGGCAGTACACACTCTTGGCTTTAAAGTCTGCTTTTAATACTGTAAATATAAAATGATTCTGCGTTAAAACTTGACAAAATTGTTTCATCCTTTATTCCAGGGCACCCATACTGAAGTTGAGGTTTTATGAGTGTAAGTAGATTAGACCTGCAATGTTATTTTTAGTCATGTACTTATTCATGAGCAAAGGTCTTTTTAGATACAAACCAGGTGCAGACCAGCTGCTTTGTGTATCTGTGAAAGTGGCCCCAAACTGAACAAAAAAAAATTGCAGATACCTATCTTTGAATAATAGCATTTATGTGTCATGCAGTTCCTCTCTGTTATTCTTGTGCAATGTTTTTCCATAACCAAATAATTTGTCAAACTATGTCTTGGTGGGCTTCTCAGCTAAGGTCACAGCTGTGTGATACGCTTCTCCAAGGGGCAGCGCAGGCAGCTGGAGAGCTGATTGTTGGAAGAGGGTGAGCGAGTCCCCCCGCTCTTGCCTATTGTCATGGTCACACACAATTGGTATGTGCTGATAGAACCATACAACACTGGCATAGATATAAAAGTGGCAAGTTGTGCCAAAAAAAAAAAAAAAAAAAAGCTGCAGAAACAAAGGCTGTAAATCCCAACAGAGGTCAGTGTCTCCTTGACCAAAATCAAATGATAATAACTAATAGTAACATACACATTTCTCTAAGGGGAGGAGAAGAAATGCCTGGAGGAATGCTACAATACATAGTGATTTCTCAGAGTGATTTGCAAGTGGTAGCTACTGAATAAAGGTTGGAAGCAATATTTGATTGGAAAAACAATATGCAGCTAGAAAGTGAGAAAAAATTAGAGAAAGGAACCGATAGCATTTGAGTCTGAGGACTGAAAGTTTCATCTGATTGAAAAAATGTATGTCTGTTGATCTGCGGAAAACATAATGAGAAACATGTTTGCTGAGTGAGAAAAATGTTGATTGGGCAATATCAAAAGCAGCTGTCATGTCACAGTGGAAAAACAATTAAATAAATGTGACATGGCAGCAAAATAGTCCATGTGGATTGGGGTCTGTGACGTTATTAGAGAGGGCAGCAATGTAAAGTTCCTCACTAAGCTGTAACTGTTCTGACAGCATCAGTGACCTGCCAAGGTGGTCACAATATGCATATTACTCGATGCCTTACTATATGTCTTACTTTCATAATTATGGTCCATCCCTAAGCTTATTGACTGTCATGGTTCCTGACTAATCTTGATCAGGCACTTCCCATGTTATGGTGCAGATAAGTTACCAACACACGTAGGTTTGCTTACCTGGTAGTTCCCTGGTATTCTCCATTCCCTGGTCTTCTCTTTGTATTTCTTGACACCAATCTGGATTAAAAACAACAAAAAACAACAAAAAACTGATAAGCAATAGGCTCTGACAGATAAAAATGTTACATTGACAGCATTCTGTGCCATGACTTTCAACTCAATAGGAATATAATGAAGTATTTATTCATTTTTGCTGTCAAGGGCAGGTTTTCTACAGCTGTCATTCTTCTTGTTTGAAGGAATACGCAGTGTCTGTAATGGGTATAATGCATGATTTAATGTGTCAAATATTTTTAAAGTATTTGGCCTTGATTTTTTTCCATTTTATTTTCCAGCCTTGTTCCTACACCTGCAGCAATCTAGCCAAGGGAGTACGGTGAGTTGGATTTCATTAAATGCATTGCTACTAGAGCCAATATGCAAATCATCTAATTAGATATCTCTGCTGTTCTACAATCATCTTAATACAAAGGTTTGTGGGTGTTGGTACAAAAAGTAATCTTAGCATCTATGTCACATAACTTCGATAGCTAGCAAGTTGTGACCCTGTAAATTTATCCTCAACTTAAAAGAACTGTAAGTAAATCCAGTTCAGCTGATTGCATGCTCTTGTTTAATGGCCCACCAGAAATCTTCTGAAGAGAATGAGATATTTGCACTTCACAAGAGATGGGGACACTAAGAGAAAGGACATTGGCACTAGATAAAAAAGGGCCCCAAAATCTGCCATCTCATGGCATTCACCAGAAAGAAACTAAGCTGTACATTAGTTAGGTTAATTTATTTAGCTAGGTTAATTTATTTGGTTAGGTTGATTTATAACTATCATTACAAGATAAATCATTCTAGGTACAAAGTTAAATTATGACACATTGCATCACAAGTTGGATGCATGAGACATACTGGCTATCAAAATTTTATAAAGTGGCATGGGATGGGAAACAACTCTGAGTACCTGAAAATACTGCAAAGTCAAAGTCCAAAAAGGGACAGAGAAGAGCAAGGTAGCAATGTTTATATCCTCTTCTTCATCTCTCTCTTTCTCTCTTTCTTTCTTTTAATTTTGTAAGTTCCTTTTTGAACAACGAAATCCATATTCAATTGTCATGTTTATTTGAATCCCTTGAAATGTTTTGCCAAAATGCCACTGTGAAGAGACTACATGAAAATAATTTTCATGAAAAGATAATGTGACAAAGCAAAACAACTTTATGTTCCAGATTATTATGTAAGCATCTAGTTTTCAAAATATGCTTGCAACGATTCAAAAAAATATATATATAATTTTTTTATTTTATTTTTTTTACACACCCCAGACAGCATCAACATTTTTGGTTCATAAAGCTTTCTACATTTCCATGGAATGGGAGCAACTTTCATTCTAACTTCCCCAACACTCTCCCACCTTTTTCTTAAGGGACCACTTCACGATGAACGCATGGTTTAGTCTCCATGACCCACTCACTCGTTGGTGCCACTACAATTGCCAATAAATGACTGAAATTAGTTTTAACTGTGATGTGAATACTAGAAGTAGACAGACGCCATTAATTCATCCTTCACTTAATGTACATTTCTGCTACTGTTAATCTGCTTGAAACAGTGACCTACAGCTAATGGATTCAATAGGCTTTTTGCTTAAGTCTGATCAAGTAACAGAGTTGGGCAAAACAGAAAGAAAAATACTTCAAATTTTAATATGATTTCTTAATGACCTTCTTTTTTCCTAATGCCTACAGCCCACTTGTTTTCAGGTCAGGCTAACGTCTAAAGCAATCATCCCAAGCAGGAATAGCTTATCTTGGTGCTTACAATCCATTCTGTTTGGTGTGCTTTCCTTCTTTTTTTAACAGCAGCTGGGAAAGCAATTGCTGGTGGAAACACATGAACCCAGTGAGCATTAGCATCACCAGGACTGCATTAGACCATGTGGTTAACTTGAATTGCATGTGTTTGGATTCCCTGTCTTAATTTTGAACCCACAACATAAGGGGAGCATATTTCCCTGCTCCCACATCATTAATTGCAATCACTGTTATCCAAATAATCTGGTTCATAGATAAAAATTGTTTAAAAAAACTTGGAAGAGACACAATGGATCAGCTAACAATAGGCCAGCTGATCGTTTAGGAAAACCAATAAAAAAATTGTGACATATTAATAAACCATTCTGACTCCTGGCTTGTCAAGGATTTGGATTGTGAAGTATAACAAATCCAAAATCCATCGGTTAAATTCTACTGACATTGAAATCTATAGGAACTCTGATTCTTGCATAGGGTGATGGGTCAGCTTAGTGAGTTCAGCCAAGCACTAAAGCCTGAAATTTGGCTTCAGAAATTCTGACATGCTTCTACCTCTGAACGATAACAAAGGCTTACCAATGTTGTAAATAGCCCAAGCACAAGCATCTGAATGAACACAAAAAGAAGCTGCATTAGGTTTTAGCAATAAAAATGTTGTTACTTTCTGCCTTACACAGATTTCCTACGTGACAAACATCAAAATTAAACAGTTGCAATATTCAGCACATTTTTATCCAGATAAATATTGAAAACATATTTAATGCAATATTGAAGGGATTACAGAATTCAGAAAAGGGAAAGTCTGACTAATGCTGCAGCTGTGCAGCATTCCAGCGAATCCAAGCCATTGCCAGCATTTATTAGCCACTCAGCCTTTGAAAATAAACAATCTTCAGCTCGCGATCATATATCCAGACAGATAGATGTATGGTATTGCTTAGACAGCCACATTAACACTGTCCTGTCTATGAGCCATGACTACCCTTAACCATTAGCTTTCACTCTGAGTCTGTTATGAAAGGCATAGTCCAATTTTGATTTAATTTTCTTTAATGACAAATCAATTACAGTATTGTACCTTTTGTTACACATTTATTTTTGTTTTCTGGAAGATTTACCACGGGCAGTTCACAAAAATGTTACTGCTGACATTTAAATAAAAACTTCAGCCATTTTACAGGTAAAAAATAAAAATAAAACAGAAAATTTAGGTTAGAAAACCTGTTTTTTCAAAACAATATCCAGAAAACAAAAGACAATCAAACTACTTAAAGACATGGCAGCTATTTCAATAGGAAGCAGGTTTTCACCCATCATAGAAAGTGTGATTTGTAAAAGAAAATAGCAATGGAAATGGCTGTTTTAATATTCCTCCAAAGAAACAAGTACAATACTAGGAATAGCAAAGAAATCATTATGATACTGTCTTGTTAAATAAGGTGAAGAAAATTCTCATGTATCATTTTCAATCATTTAATGGAATAAATAACACAAGTTTTGAGAAATCTCTTCTGTTTACATATGCACACTACACTGCTTTCAGGCACGCACAAGGACTCAGAAAGACGCTTCTCTTATCTTCAGTCATCACCATATTATAAACTTCAGTTAAGGGCCTTATTTATATTTGGTGAAGGTTCAGAAAGAGAAGTAAAGAAAGAATTGTCATTAAATGCACAAAACTGCTCAAAGCCTATATGAAAGTGCTTTGGTTTCCGAAAATACCTGGTTTGCACAGGAAATGCTCAAGAATTTATAACAAATATGCCAAGACACTTGCTTTGACATATAGCATTAGAACTGGAATAATACCAGCCAAGATGAATCTCAGATCAGCAGTTCTGAGAATGTTGTAAACAATACAAAATAAAACAAGAAAGAATGCTTTGAAAAGACAGGGAAATGCTTCAATGCTTCCAATAATACAAAGCAGAAAGTCACACAAAAGAGCTTCTAATTTAAAATAAATATTTTTCAATACATGAGATAAAACAATTATTTGTCCCCCTTTACATTCTAGTTCCTTCAGTATATGAAGAATGAAACACCATCATTACTATTCTGTTATGTTCTTGTCAAAGTCAGCATATCAGAAAAAATCTCAAAAAATATTGAGAAAGAGATTATTGGCAGCGGGAGACTGTTTTATTGTGGTACCTTGCTAGGATAGTTTTATAAATACTATCCAAGAATGAGTGGAAAAAGTAAGAAAATCTTGTAATATATGGAAGGATTATGGTAAGAATAATATATCTATTTTCATTTATACTCAGCACTGAATGTTCCAACATTAAATACAATGGGAAAGTATTTTAAAAGTGAATTTTTCACTAACATAGAATTTTCCCTACAGTGCAACCATCTGTGGGACATCCGGACCTCTAAAAATGATATTTCTCAATCATGGCCTGGATGGTTAGGAGTCAAGGCAGCACCTGTGAGACCAAGAACTAAACGGGGGATCCAATTAATACAAGCTCTGTCCTGAACAACCCCTATGGGTGTCAGAGCTGCCAGACATGCAGAATAGTCCATTTTAAGGCAAAAGTTTTGACATAGAGCAAACTGGACAAGGATGCACTTCAAAATGGCACAGTGTACCTTGCAGAATGAATAGGCAAGAAGCTCATACTGCAGAAACATGATAGACAATTCTAGCTTACACTTTCAGTATTCATTCTAAATTGTCAGAAACTTGTTAATCACTAAGCTTCAAAATATTTCTTATGGAATTGTAAATGATTTCATAGAAGATATGTTCATATATATATATATATACACACATATATATCTAAGTCCAGGAATTACAAATAGTTGAAGCTGTATGGATTTTGATCCATAAGACAGTGACATCTTTTGATCCAAGAGCAGTGACATCAGAGAACAGAACCAAGGAGGACAGAGAAGACTCCATTCATAGTGAGTCATTGCTGATGAAGGTGATCTATGGGAAAAAGTTCTGAGCTCAGAACTAGATACTTCTGACATCAGATAATTAAACACTGCTGTGGTTACACTATTTTCAGATATTTTTTTCAAGGTACCACTTTAATATCAACTCATTCATTGCCACAAAGATGACAGGTGGTCAACCAAAAAAACTCAACATTATGGTGACATAATGAATCATAATGTTGATAGCACTTGCATCCCCCTTTTTAATGACTGAAGAATTAAGAAAATCGATAAAATAAAATAAAATAAAATAAAATAAAATAAAATAAAATAAAATAAAATAAAATAATATGATATAAAATAAAATAAAATAAAAATAGCTTTGAAAGTCTCAACATGGTTAAAGATTTGCATTTACTAGAATTTCACTATTTCAGACAGAATTCCACTCTGTAGAAGCAGGATATCACCTCTGAGTTCATGTCAAGTTCAACTTGAAAAACACAATGATACAGTATTTGCTGTTGGATATAAAAAAATGAAGAAAATGATTACAGCTAAACTAAGATTATCGAACCAGAGAGAGTTGTTGAATCAATGATCGCCAACTGAAAACCTACCATGGTGGTCTGGTCTAGAGGACATTTATTACTGTATAAGGAGCACTGGACTAAAAAACTAGACAAAAATCAATAAATATATTCTTCATTTATGAGTGCAGTGATAACCTGAAGAGTCAGCTAAGATCCTTTAATAACAACAACAACAAAAATAATTTCTTTGGCCTTTTGTTAAATCTTTTTGATGTTTCACAAAGGTTTAGGAGAAACTGTGGTCAGGGATCAGAAGCTCAAGTGCAACTGCCTGCAGATGATAGTCACATAAAATATAAAAAGCTGTAATACCATATGGCATCCAAGCAATCAAAATGAACATTGTCATAAGAAAATGAAAAAGAAAATGGAAAAATGAAAGGGAAAGGAAAAATGAAAGGGAAAGGGAAAGGGAATACACAATTCACAGAATCACAGAATCACAGAATCACAGAATTTCTAGGTTGGAAGAGACCTCAAGATCATCGAGTCCAACCTCTGACCTAACACTAACAGTCCCCACTAAACCATATCCCTAAGCTCTACATCTAAACGTCTTTTAAAGACCTCCAGGGATGGGGACTCCACCACTTCCCTGGGCAGCCCGTTCCAATGTCTAACAACCCTTTCGGTAAAGAAGTTCTTCCTAAGATCCAACCTAAAATTCCCCTGGCGCAACTTAAGCCCATTCCCCCTCGTCCTGTCACCAGGCACGTGGGAGAACAGACCAACCGCCACCTCGCTACAGCCTCCTTTGAGGTACCTGTAGAGAGCGATAAGGTCACCCCTGAGCCTCCTTTTCTCCAGGCTGAACAATCCCAGCTCCCTCAGCCGCTCCTCGTAGGACTTGTTCTCCAGGCCCCTCACCAGCTTCGTCGCTCTTCTCTGAACTCGCTCAAGCACCTCGATGTCCTTCTTGTAGCGAGGGGCCCAAAACTGAACACAGTATTCGAGGTGCGGCCTCACCAGAGCCGAGTACAGGGGGACGATCACCTCCCTAGCCCTGCTGGTCACACTGCTTCTTATACAGGCCAGGATGCTGTTGGCCTTCTTGGCCACCTGAGCACGCTGCTGGCTCATATTCAGCCGACTATCAACCATCGCTCCCAGGTCCTTCTCTGCCTGGCAGCTCTCCAACCACTCATCTCCCAGCCTGTAGCTCTGCTTGGGGTTATTGCGTCCCAGGTGGAGGACCCGGCACTTGGCCTTGTTGAACTTCATACCGTTGACCTCAGCCCATCGGTGCAGCCTATCCAGATCCTCCTGCAGAGTCTTCCTACCCTCGAGCAGATCGACACACGCACCTAACTTGGTGTCATCTGCAAACTTACTGAGGGTGCACTCGATCCCCTCATCCAGATCATTGATGAAGATATTAAAGAGGACTGGCCCCAGCACCGAGCCCTGGGGAACGCCACTAGCGACCGGCCTCCAACTGGATTTGACTCCATTTATCACGACTCTTTGGGCCCGGCCATCCAGCCAGTTTCTAACCCAACGAAGCGTGCGCCAGTCCAAGCCAAGAGCAGCCAGTTTCCTGAGGAGAATGCTGTGGGAAACGGTGTCAAAAGCCTTGCTGAAGTCAAGGTAGACCACATCCACAGCCTTTCCCTCGTCCACCCAGCGCGTCACTTTGTCATAGAAGGAGATCAGGTTCATCAAGCAGGACCTGCCCTTCATAAACCCATGCTGACTGGGCCTGATCACCTGCTTGCCCCGCAAGTGCTGCGTGATGACTCTCAAGATAATCTGCTCCATGAGCTTCCCTGGCACTGAGGTCAAACTGACAGGCCTGTAGTTTCCCGGGTCAGTCCTCCGGCCCTTCTTGTAGATGGGCGTCACGTTTGCTAGCCGCCAGTCAACTGGGATCTCCCCCGATAGCCAGGACTGTTGATAAATGATGGTAAGCGGTTTGGTCAGCTCATCTGCCAGTTCTCTCAGTACCCTCGGGTGGATCCCGTCCGGCCCCATCGACTTGTGCACATCCAAGTGCCGTACCAGGTCACCAACCACTTCTTCATGTATAGTGAGGGCCACATCCTGCTCCCCATCCCCTTC
>CM021768.1:62275183-62322307 GCA_011076525.1 Nettapus auritus | reverse complement strand
AAAAAAAAAAAAAAAAAAAAAAAAAAAAAAAAAAAAAAGGAGTTAAAGCTTTTTCAGTTCAGAAATATTTTTCTGGACTTTTTAAGAAACCAAAGTATTTGAGTATTCAAGAAAACAAATTAAAACCTCTATGGAAAATAATTTTTGATGAAGTAGAAACATCAAAAGCCACAGGTTCCTTCTGTTAAAAAGCCATTCCAAAAACAAGGTCCTTTTCATCAGAATGTTCTGAGGGAGTACATCTGATCAGCATCAGAACAAAGAAGGAAGCACATCAGAGAGTTTCAACAACATGCCATCAGCCTGATATGACTTAGACTGAGGTGCACCATCTACATATTGTAGAGAATTAGAATTGAATAGAGAGGAGGGAAGGGGAAAGTGGAGGGAAAAGGAGAGAAAAGGGGAGGGGAGGACAGGCAAAGCGAGGTGAGGAAACATTGGAAGGGACCTACAAAGATCAATGAGTCCAAGTGCCTGATCACTTCAGGGCTAACCAAAAGTTAAAGTGCATTACTGAGGGCAGTGCCCAAACGCCTCGTGAATGCTGACAGGCGTGGGGCTTCAACCACCACCCTAGGAAGCCTATGTCAGTGTTCAGCTACCCTCACGATAAAGAAATTCTCCCTAATGGCTGGAGTGAACCTCCCCTGGCACAGCTCTGTGCTGTTCCCATGCAGCCTGCCACCGGTGAGCAGGGAGCAGAGACCGGCACCTCCCTCTGTGCTTCCCCTCCTCAGAAGGTGCCAAGGGCATGGAGGTTGCCTCTCGGCCTCCTCTTCTCCAGGACGGGCACCCCATGTGTCCTCAGCCTTCCCTCACAGGAAGGGCATTCCAGCCCTTTCACCAGATTCATTGCCCTTCTCTAGAGGCTTTCAAGTGCCTTAACATCCTTTTTATATTGTGAGCCTAGAACTGCTCACAATACTCAAGACAAAGCTGCATCAATGTTACATACAGTGGGTTAATCACCTCTTCTGACTGGCTGGCTATGATGTGTCTAAAGCATCCCAAAATGTAGTTCTTCCTCTTGGCTGCCAGACAGTTCCCAGAAATAAAGCTGTGTATCATAACAGCTACTTCCTCGAGGAAGGTCCTACAGAGCTCTGTTCCAAATCTGTTTGAAATCCCAAATTTGAAGGCTTGTATCAAATACTCTGTTCATTCACCTCATGTACTCAGTAGAGGAGATCACAATTTTACTATTCTGTACAAAGAAAAGAAAAAAAAGTGACCACCAACACAAAATGTATGTCCCCTGTCATTAACAGAAGTTCAGAGAATGAGTATTCTGCTTGCCAGACTGCATTCTCTACGTAGTTTTTCTCTGTGTATAAAGGGTGAGTAACTGAAGATTCAAATTGCATAGCAGATGAAATCCCAAGTTATTCTGTTCAGTCACATGTTATACACTGATCTAAGAATCAGGCCTTCCAACATCACCTCATCCATGTGATATTTTTAGTGTTGCCTGGTTTCCATCAGGAGAGTAATCTCAGAAAGATATCTTTTATTTTGTCTTTTTCTATGTATTTCTATTGTCATTCTAACTCAGAGGGGAAAAAAAAAAAAAAAAAAAAAAAAAAAAAAAAAAAAAACATAGAGAAATGAAGCACAGCAGGACAGTAAGTACTGGACCATAAAAAAACTGTGTTACCACTTCTGATGAATAATCAGAAGTCATCAACATGCCTTCAAGGTAAATAAAAAAATTTAGTCCAGTGAAATATTATTACAAGCATGAAATCGAAAAGTATCAGCTATGTCAGGTGAAAATAATCTCTTCTTAATGTCATGGAAGTGAGTTAAGACAGAGTTACAACTGACGCTTAAAGCTCTCTGATATAAATAATAAGTGGAAGGATACAGTCTACGCCATTCACCAGGAAAGCAAAACAAACAAACACCTCTTTTTACTTATTATTTTTGTAATGTTTTTACCATTGTTCAAAGTAATCAGGCACTATGCTGAGCAAGCATCATCATAGGCTATTTTCCTCCTCCTTATTTTTTTTCAATAAAACCTAATTATTATTATTGTTTTAATTACCATTCTGAAAGCATGTGCTTGCTGTTGTTTTGTTCCCAGGGAGGAAGCTGGGGAAGACCCTGTCTCTGACCCTAGTCCATGGCCGGCCTCTGGCCTTGCCACCACCGCTGAAGACCAGGTAAAGAGGAGAGCTTCATTTCTTATGCATTACACAGCACATCTCTCTCAGGCCTTTCCTACATTGCTTCTGGACAGTAACAGCCAACAAGATCTTACCAAACTATTTTTTAATGATATAGAAATGTCACTACTTTCAAGCTAAATAAAATACTTCTGATTTTATAAAGTGTTCACTCAAGAACTCACCAAATTTTCATTCCAACAGAACATAGTCTGGACATTTTAAAAAGGTTGGAAATCTATCTGAAATTTGAACATAGTTACTTTGAACCACTCTTCAGCACATTTCCAGGGATTTATACTATTCTGATAACTTGGAATAGTCAGGAGCTCAGCTCAGGGCTGCTTTGCATTCCCAGTGTGACGCAAAATAAATGAATTGTACTAGAGAATTCACCCTTTCCTAAGTTCTATTCTTTTCTCCTTTCTTTCACCAATGCTATATCAAATAACTATTATGTATAAGTATTCAAAACAAACAAACAAACAACCCTTTACTGGAGAAATAAAAAATTCATACATAGAAGCTGCAATTTTGCTTCAACAGAAAAATTTAATATTCCTTTTTCTTTCTTCAAAAACATTGTCTGAAAATCTATAACAAACTCATTCAGTCATGAAAACATGCTTAGCACTCTGTATGCACAATGCATGAAAACTGTGGTATGCCTTTCCAGAAATACACCCTGGCCACACACATGCACAGTGCTAGTGATCAGGTATATAGGTATAGGGCACTGTGAGGGGCTGGTGGGAAGTCAGCCCTTTTGATGCAAAAATGTAATTGAGCAAAGAAATAGGGGCTTGTAGACTGCAGTTTGCTCCATGGACTGCCACAATGAGAAGAGAAGATTTAACTTCAGCCAAAACCAATAAAAGTACCTCTCCTCTCCTCTGCCTCTGAAATCCTCTGGGACACAGAGGTTCACCCAGAACATCACGTAAGTCGGAACTGTTAAAATTGTCAGTGAAACTGTACACCCAAATCCTATCCTAGCCCTAGCCATGTGTAATAGATATATGTATGGAACTCTTTATTCAGTGGGTACATGCTTATACAGGTTCCTTGTAGGACCAAGGAGAAAGCTGCAGTGTCTGATGTATACATCCACCTACACAGAAGCTCGGTGAAGTGGGTAGAACTAGGTGCCCTAGGAGAGAAAATGAGAGTAACAGTTTCCTGAGGATTGCTAAGCCAGCACACTATTAAATACACCATCTAACATTGCTCTGTTCTTCCACTCTTGCAGCTACCACATGTGATGGACAAAATCCAAGTTAAACACTAACACCAGGGCATGCTCCAAGACAGACGACCAGGCCTCAGGCTTTGCCAGTACAATACAGTTCTATTCTATATTTATTTTTGTAGTTCAAAAGACCTGGCAGTAGCCCATTTGATGCCTGCCATAAGGACCAGTGCACTCCTGATTACTTCCATGAGATTTCCAAGGCCACAGACGGCTTGTACTCCAGCAGATGCCAGTCACCAAGATAGACTATGTACAAATAGCAGGGGGATTCTCTGAAAGAAAGAAAAAAGCCAGCTCCCATTTCCACTCTGAAATCCCCAATGATAGGCTGCCAACTTGAGGACCTTGCTTTAATCACAGCAACCACATGAAAGACTTTATTATGTTTATCTTGGTTCATTGAGGAAGCCAGTGATAAGTCTGCCATGAAAAAATTCCATCTTCTCCCCAAAGCTGGCATACTTGTCCCAAGACAAGAGCTTTGATTTCATTTTAAGTGCAGTTATTTACAGCCATATAGAATGCATGAGGTTTTTTTTTGTCCTACCAGATGACTTCTTCCTCATAAGCAGGTTGTGAATACTTGAAAATTCCTCCAAAGCACAACGGCATCTCTGAGTGGAAGTGGTGAGAAAAAAGAGCAGCAGACCTTCCTACAGCTGCAACACAATCATGCAGCCACATCCTTGATGTGTGCACCCAGCCAGGCAGCAAGAGGTGCTGGAAAGAAGAGCTGTGGCCCACACGTAGGAGGGATGAGGTGTGTGATGCAACTAGTATTTTCTTCTCCCACTAATCTCTCTGAAGCAAATAGGACAAGTACAATATTAAATAAAAAGATGAGACTGGTGCCCAGCTACTGAATCTAGAGCATTACTTTGCCATAGAATAACAATAACAAATAAAAACAAAGATAAAGACTAATTGCAGATAAAATCATATAAGCTAGCTTCCACATAAGCTAGCTGTGGTTGTTTGGCTGTGGAATACTGTGAATAATTGAGCAGGTACTACTGTTCCTGTAAATTAGAGCAGTATACTTTTGCTTCTATCTAGAGATGGCTGGCAGGCCATGGTGCTGCTTATGGTGCCACCAGATTCTGTAGTTTTGTTGAGTTAGTTTTCTGGGCTCACCAGATACTTCATAGGATTTAAATGACAGTGAATGCAAATCTCTGTCTACTAATAATAAATTTTAGAAAGTGTGAAATGGCCAACAAAATATTTTGAACCCAATGAATGTAAGACAGTGACTGACGATGAAGGGAGTATGCAGTAGACACTATTTAGGGACAGGTTGCTAAAGGACTTTGGAAGCAGGCATATTAACAGGGAGATAACTGAAAGATATTCATAGATGTTTGATTCCTGATAGCTACACAAAGCCTGAGCTTCTGGCAAAGACATAAATAGAAACGGAGAGGAAAACTCATTTGAGATTTGCAGAAAGATGCATAATCTTTTAATTCCGTAGGTCCATTACTTCCAGCACAACCATTTTTACTGTTGAAATGTAGGTTGTATTACGACGTTCACTTCTGAATTCCCAGCCCCTGGCACCCATAATTCAATTTTCCTGTCTAAAAAAAATGCTGAGGCCTCTATGCTGATATCTCAGCAAACATAATACTTCATCTCTTACTGCATCCTGTTTAGTCTGGATTTGTTCACAAGCAGCAGATTTGAAATACAGCCTTGCAGCATATTCAGTAATAAACACGCAAAACTGACAGGCAATAATTTCCTAGTTTTTATGGAAGATAACATAAGATATTTTGCAAAAATTTGCCATATTATGTGATTGTGCCAGTTTACCTCTCCCAGTGAGATAGAGTTATTCTTATTGCAAGATAGTAGGAGATGCTACTATAAATCTTGCAGTATCTTGCAAATGTGCAATTACTCTTTACAAGTGCCCAGATGGGGATTATATCTCATTATATCAAGTGCTATGCAAAAAACAAATGTCTGGCTGTAATTAATGGGGTTGGAAACTTCAAGAACAGATCTGCTGATGAAAAAAACACAAATGGTCAGAGTTTTGGCTTGAATAACAACCCAAATGACTGGACGTTTATCTTAACCTTGTCCAAAGTATATAATCATCCTGGGAATGCAAAACTGGACTGAATCACAAGAATGACCTTTTTTTGCAAGCTTTTCACTACGTCCTTTGTCTATATGTTGAAAATATGTCCAAAAATTTTCCTTTCTCATGCTACAGTAGCACTTAGATTTCTGACCATTTTTTTTTTAAACAGAAATAACAGAAATGAAATAAATAAATAAATAAATAAATAAAACCAATTTTACAGAGCATAGGGTGAGAAAAAAATGCCCATTTTAGTGAAAGCTTAAATTGATTACTATTTTAGGAAAAGGAGTTCACTCATGAACACATAGATGTGAAATAGCATTGCCAGATTGCCAGTTACAGGCACTAATCAACATTTCCAACACAAAACATTCCCTTCCTCCTTTTAAAACATATAACCGATTAATCAGTTCACTTCATTTACCACTGTAGTATTCTGCAAATAGACATTATCCCTGGATTATCCTTCTCAAGAAAGCTTCTGGCCAATCCACAAACTTTTCAGTATTTCATTCTAATTTGACCCACTAACACATTTACCCAAAGAAACACTTTTGGATCATCCCAAAGGCAAGGCAGGGAGAGGTAGCTGTTCTGTTTTCTTTTTTTTTTTTTTTTTTTTTTTTTTTCCCTTTAGTTTTCTGTAACATTATTTGCTGACCAGGTTCAACTGAGTATATATTCAGACATGCTCTTACTGAAATTTGCTTTAATTTTAGTCATTAACAGATCTTCATACTTCTAAATATTCTTCTTTTTACTGCCAACACAAGTAAAGAAACTTGCATTCAAACTTTTTTTTTTCTCATTGTATAATAATTTTTTGATTAAACACACCAAGTGCTAATCCATCTCTATACAGTGATATGCAAGTTTTCAAGTTTTGCTGAAAATTTCATAGTAAATCTATTCTATTAAGCATAGGACAGGTAGGATTAGATTTTAAGGTATAAAGTGAAAACAGCAGAAATCTTTCATTCAAGAAAAATCACATCTTAAAAAGAAGGCTTCAAATGTATGATTCTACTAGTTTTCCTTTCGTTCTCAGAAGTTTTGAGAAACAAAAGGAAAGCAATCCCTTTTTCTTTCTATTGGAAGAGCAAAAGGAGCACAAAAGCAGAGGTGGGTAAATTTGTTTACCTACCTTTAATTTCAGCCTCAGTGTCACTTGTCAGTCAGAACTTATGTCAGGGTTTCACACTTATTAACTGAGTCACTTTTATTGAATCTTTGCAACCTTTACTAATGTGTAAACCATAAAGCATGAAGGTATACTTTCATTTTGAGTTAAGTTTGCAGAACAAGCAAGCAGAAAAATTACTGCTCTGTTTTTCAGCTCCCCAAACCTGTCTTCAAAATATTTAATGACCCTAACCCAGCAAAGTCACTGTGCAAATGGATGCCACTTAAACAAACTGCCATAAACACGATGAACAGGTGGAGCCATAACAGCTATTTTGAGATGGCACCAGGTTCAGAGAAAACTTCCCTTAAAAAGAAAAGCTATTGAATCACCTTTTCATATCTGAAGCTACATTAATCAGCCTCGGGTTACTCCATGATGAAAAACGAGCAAGTGATTTCTAGCATCATGCATGAGCTTTCTGCTAAAAAGAGAGGAAATGTCCTGCAGGCTGTGTGGAGCTGCAACTGCCATTTAGCAGTGACTTGGTCATTGGTGGGAAACTGAAATCCACAAATCTGTTCTAACCAGTTTGCTCTTTTAAATCTTCCTTGCAGTTTTTTATACGCTGTCTACAAATAATCAACTTATCTCTCTTTTGTACCTGTTTCTGTTTAACGCTATGCTTTTAGAAGAGAATTGAAATACTTGCACTAATCGGTCCTAATAGTTGTCCTTGAAAGATTACTGTTGTTTTATGTTTGGGAATACAAATACTGACAAGATATGCCAACACTTAATTTGTTCTTGTATCATTTAGTAGGTTAGTTGACTTTGATCACCCTTAACACTAAAAAAGGATTGAACAATGTAAAATAAGTATGCTGAAACATTTCTGCATTCCTGAGCATTCTTAGTCTCTTTTTTGGATCCGTACAACTCAGAACAAGGTATGAGGTATATTTTGTGCCATATTATTTATGGACAGCTTGTTCAAGAGAATCTCTCTTTATCTGGGAGTATATGCTTGATAGTGTATGCTTATCAAGAAATACAGAATACTGAATTGTTGTTCTGAACTTTTAATGGGTAGCAAGCTAAGACAGAGCTTTGCCTAGAGATAAACAAAGTATTACCCGGATGTGATGATGTGCTCTTTCTTTCATAAAAAATAGTATAAAGGAAACCAGAATAAGACTCTGTTTATCTATAAAATATATTTTTTTCCAAAAGAAACTAGAATAGTTTAATGTGTTGATTTTTATATCTTTATAGCGTCTTTTAAGAAAATCAACCTGCAGTTTGGTATGTTTGTCCACTGTATTTAAAAGATACTAGTGTCCAGATTGTAAATTTGACTATTTCTTCTTCTCTACAGCATTTAACAACATTATAACAAACAGAAAAGAAATAAACTCTGCTTGATAGTATACTTACATCATTTCTAACATTAAAAAAATTGTTCTGTGTTATATATTTTATGTGTTTTTTTTTTTTTTTTCTAACAAATCCAGTAGAATACACTTTTAGCAGTTGACTCAGTCTCCATCAATATCTACTGAAATACACATGAGTAGAACTTGGCAGAAATAATACTATTCCTAAGAAAAAAAGAAGAAAGATAAAAAATCTGAGAACATAACTTAAACCCAAATCCTTAGAACCCCCCAGAAACCCTTAAAAATACTTATTTTTTTCATAGGAAGAAGAAACAAACAGAAAGTTCTGGCCTCCTGAATGCATGCCAGGAAAGCTCCTGTCATTTGATAGTGAACTTACAGTAGTGAAAAAGGTGCCTTCATAAGCCCAAGGGAGCAATAAGAACAGCAAAATTATATGAACAGCCTGGTAGGTAGTAATTACAACCATAAAACTGTTGCTATTTACCAACTCATCTTTTTATAGCTATCATGGCAAAATAAATTTGAAAGGGATGATGAGATATTTTGGAGAAGTTTTAATCATTTGAGAAGCTCATCATGTTCAAGAGAGCTGTAAAGACTGAAAGCCCGAAAGGGCTCACTGGGAAATTTGATAAATGGGCAGTCTAGTGTGTTTTCTGAGAAAACCTGATAAAGACAACTTTATGTGAATACAGAAACAGAAATTGTTTAGGAAGAAAAAAATTAAAAAGTTGTGTTTTTTTTTTCTGAGCTATTAATTTAGAAATGTTTCTTGTGTGAATAATTTCACTGTTTCTAATTCAATTTCATGACAACACAAAAGATAGATTTAGTGGGAATTTCATGCTCAAACTAGCTCTGATACTGCATAGGAAACTGTCAAAATAAAAAGTTCTGCAAAGAACACAACTTCTGAAATTTTAGTTCAAAGCTAAAGCATTTGATTTTTTTAAAAAATACTAACTTTCAAATAAAATAGATCATAGCAGTTCATAATGTTGATATATGAAGGTTTTAACATTTTCTAAAGGAAGGTAAAGTAGTATGTAAAAACTATCACACATTTGAATTGTGTGTAATCGAAAAACTAAATAAAGTTTCAAGGTTTTAATTCTGTCCTAATTTAACTGTAGCATGCAATGATATGATAGAAGGATTATTAAAAGAAATGGCAGTTTTCATAGTCAAAAGCTTTCTGTGTCACAGAAGAATTAATGTTTTGTTAGTGGGTAGAGACCAAAAGGAGATAAAGGAATATGGTGCCTTCAAAGTCTATGCTGAATAATTCTTTTCTGTGCTTTTCATAATTTTTTGCTCATTACCAGATGGATACCGGATGGATGAGCATCCAAGAAACTATTCTTGATTATTTTAATTAGTAACTAGTTTAGAAAAAGCAAAGCCCACCTAATTCAGTAATGATTTTAATATTAATATCCAATAATTAGCTCACATTACCCCCAATTACTATAGGAATTATAGAGTTCCTTATAGAAAAAAATATTTCCATATCTTACAGGACATGAATGAAAAGCTGGGATATGTCTAGTGCAGTAATGGATTCAGTCAAGCAGAAAATTAACCAACACACAGAGGAGGCTGGCAGAGGGGACATGGTTTTCTCACTAACTGTTTGGAGACAAGTAAATTTCACTCAGAAATGAAAGACTAGATACTTTCATCCACCAACCAGAAATGAGTGCAGGACATAGCCAGCAAAGATATCCTTCAGGCAAGACTGAATTTGTTCTGTGTCCCTCATGCCCATTTCTCCTTCAACATACTTACTAAGCTGAGTATGGGGAGTCTTGGCAATTAGCAGAACAGCTATCTCTGGCACTGACTTCCGCATGTGGGCTAAGAAAATTTAAGAAAATCCAGATCACGGATGTCCTTATTGTTTCAAATGTCTTCCATTTGTTTTCAGTCAATGAGAGCACTTTCACACACCATGAAAGTACCATGTTGCTGAGAACCTCCAATACTACAAAATATTTTCATATGATGAATAGCAAAAAAATCAATCAGAAGAGAGATACGCACAATCCCTAAAGGAAAACTCTTGAGGAAAAGGCTATGCCTAATCTATCTAATCTGTATGTAATGGGTATTAAGGTCCTGATCTCACAATTTCCAAAACTCTCCAAGCCTACACTGCAGCCTTTAGGACTGTTCTGCTTTGTGTGGAAATAATACATTACAAAGGGGATAAAAACTAACATCAGTTTTCTCCCCACCTGAAGTCACAAATACTCAGAGTCCCACAGATCAGATATAACTAAAGATCCCATATTTGATGGTATGGACATGCAGGGTTATACAAGAAGCTGACATAGGGACCTCATAAGCAAGATAAGAACCATATCCTTTATATCCATGTATACAGTAATCAACAGTATAAGAGATTTAAAGATTTTTATCAGTTTAGCACTATCAAATGTTTCTCACATGAAGTGAAAGAAACTCAAAACCACAAAAAAAAAAAGCCTAAAGCCAGCCATTAGCAGTTGTAGACATGACAGCACACTTAGATTGATTTATGCAGTGTACAGGACACAAAATTCTACCTCCGTAGAAGTAGGTAGAAGCAAACAACTGCTTGCTCTTTTCACTAAGCTGTTATTTATGCTTGAAAAATACTTTTTAAATTTTTTTATATATTTACATATGTTACATCAACCGTTAAAAATAATTGTAATGAACAATGTAACCAAACCAGACATATTTGAAATTGTTCATCTTTAAGCTGATTTATTTCCTTTCAAGGCCTACACTAGGTTTGTTGAAATGCCGTACTATGATATATGCCATCAGACATAGGCATGCATATTCAGTACTTCTGGGGGATTATGTGGTTATACACTAGACAAATGTCAAGGTCCTTAAATTTTCCCTGCAGTTTCATTTCAGAGGTCAAGATTTTAATTACTAGGGACAAATTTATTTTTAAGATGGGATTATTATAAGGTTTTTCACTGTGATTTATTCTTCAATGTAATCAACATTGTTAAGAGCTCCAGTAATGTACACTTTATTAAAAAATAGTCTTTTTCCTAGTCTTCTTTGAAAATGTATTCTGTTTTGCAACCATATCTTTCCTTCATAAAATAGTTACAAGTCAAAAAGATATGCATCAGCGGCCTTTAAGAATAAAAGTAAAGCTATTTTCCAAACGTTTCCCTCATATTAAAATACTGTTTAAGAGAACTATAGTTTTCAATTTGCATGGTAGAGATGCAGTAACCAACTGGAAGACAGTTGCTGCCAGGAACATTTGGTGTCAATTACTGTAGGGCTGAAGAAATAGATATATATACATATATGCAAGTATATATATGTGTGTGTGTGTGTGCAATTTTTAGAGAAACTGATGAAATCTCACATTTTCCTTAGGTTTGTCAGAATTGAGGATTTCCTGCATTTTCTGTTCTGTCAAAAGGCAGTTTGTCCCAGCAAAATGTCAAGATGTCTTTATCTAAGTAATTGCCCCACATGCATTCTCAGCAGACCAGAAAAGTTGTACCATTTTCATAAGCAATAATGAGAATACTAGAATGTGATTATTAAATGCAGACATCTGACGGACATAAATTGCAAAAATGGAGGACAATTTTCCACTTACACTTATGTAAATGGCTGCCATTATTATTCCTGGAACTGTCCCATGACCACTGCTACTGGTGGTCACATACCTCGGAGCTCAGGTCTGTCTCGGTGCTATGTGTAACTTATCCCACGAGTAGACAGAATCAGGTCCTTATGATTTTTTTAAAAAAGGTAAAAAAGGTCTGATGGTGGATAAGTATTGGTCTTACACTTTTCTTAAAATAATTTTTAGGCTATAATAAAATATACATGAAGTGTAGTTTTCAGTTCATAAAGAAAACTAGTGATTTCTGGGTTGAAAAAATGACCTCCAATGATTAATAATGTCCCTGCTTGTGGCTTCAGAACTTAAACCCCATAGGTTTTTACCTTTCTCAATCCCATAGAGCAATTCCTTTCCCTATAAACTAAGGCTCCAGCCCACATCTGTTTTATTACATATCTTTAAAATGTCATTTTAGGCTAAAAATGTGCTACATGAACTTTAAGTATGTTCTACCAATTGTAAAAAGAAAACTACACATAGACCTCCAAAGACAATGTAGAGTATAGAAATTGTGTCATGCTGGGAAAAAAAATAGTCTAGCCATAGCTGTTCATAGTCTGCTGGCAAAAACCAGCAGTAGGTCGATCAAGCTATTATTGGTTCCTTCAAAGAAAAAACAGTATTTCCCTTTCAATCTACCTTTGTGTCCCTAGTGTGTGGAGGCCGCATTGGTATGCATAGCCAAAACGATCGCTCCCAACTTCCAAGCATGCTGGTTCACCTGTGCTACAGCTGTACATGCACCTCCTGGAGATAACTGGGGGATGAGAGGGTGTCACTGGGATAACAGTTAATAGTGAAGCTCAGGTTTCTCAGCAGAATATCAAGGTATATGGCTCATCATTAGCAAACTCCAAGTATATTTATTGGGAAAAAAAAAAAAAAAAAAAAAAAAGAGCAGATTTCTTGAGCTGGCACAGTCTCTTCTGTAAATTTTGCAATCTTGTATATCACCAGAGCTATAAAAAGAGGCCCAGAATGTGATCTCATTTCCATCACATCTGGCATGATTCCACTGAAGTCACTAAAATCCCTCTCTCATGTCTTCAGAAGAACAGGCTGTAATTACTCCAAAAACTGTCTACCACCAGAAAGGGAGGTAGGAATTCTCCTTTTCTAGGGGCACATTTGGCTAAACTATGCAAAGCCATGTCCCACACTTCAAGACTTGCACCTACTTGTGCTGGGGACTAGCTTTTGGAGTTGCTATACATTTCACTCTATTGAAATTAAATATATATATATATTTTTAGGTGCCTCATGAGTTCATTGTGAAGTATTAAACATGTAGTCACTGAAGTTTTTAGCTCTTGATTCTAGTCACAAGATGTTCAATATTAATGTGAAGCTTTCCTGTACCTGAAAACTACTGAAATAACTTTTTTTTTTTCCTTCTTTGTCAGACAATGTATTTGGGCCCTGTAGAAATGAGGTTAACTTGAAGTGGTATGTGTGGTGTGAAAAAAATATTACTGGAGAGTACAGTTTTTCAAAAGTTCCTAAAATTTTCATTAGAAGAAAACACATTTTTTCTGCACTTACTTTCAAAGTAAAGTCTGCTTTCACTAGGGAGGATAGCTGATGGGACACCTTTTCTCGCAATAAAACTGGAATTAAAATTGAAATGACATTTTAGACTGGTATCTTATAAAACAATCAGTACAACTCATCATACAGACATCTCAAACTAAAGGCAAATAATACACCACATTTTATTCAAACTTATTTATGTGTTTCTAAAACAACACCGCATATTTCTCTTCACAGTATGTATTTCTTGGTCTAATTAGCAACCATGTAATATTTTCTGATCATTACTTACCTGAAGATGTGTGATGAAAACTTTATCTAAAAGTGTGTGAAATTAAATGTTCCATTTATAGAAGAGAATATTAAAACTGAAGGGAACCCACACAACAATTTGTCTGGTCACCCACTGCCAAGACTGTTTCTAATTTTATTTTGGTGAAACCTGGGAAAAACATTGTTACTGCTTCTTTTTCTCCTTCTCTTAGCATAATTAGAGAAGAGTTGGCTTAGCTTTATTTATTTTTTTCAAACACCACCTCACCTTCCTTTGGCTTATTTTTTCTTTCCTTCTTCTCCCACCCACTCCCAGTCATAAAGCTTTCTGTAAATTATGGTAAGCTTCACAGCTCTGCGGGTTTTAAAAAAATCCTCATAAAATAAAGCCCCATTTTTTATTTTTTTTTAAAGCAGAACACATGCAGGACACTTAAGAGAGATGTGAAAATGCTCTCATTTAACTACCCTCATCTGAGGGCAATTTTTGGCAACAGATGAAATTCATAAAGAACACAAGGAACAAATTAGCAGGTCATCAACATCTTTGCAGACACAGCATAAAGAGGAACAAAATGCTGAGAAATAGGCTAGGTGAATCAACAGATAAATTATATATATATTAAAAAAAAAAAAAAAAAGCCAAGAAGGTCAAATTTGAGTGTCTTGACACTGTTTCATCCCCCTGAAACTATTAATTATTTTTTTTTTTTTTTTTTTTTTTTTTTTTCTCCACGTCTCCTAGGTTTCAGTGTCTCACTGCTGAGTGCCTGTCTTGGGTCTCCCAGAGCCTGCTCTCAGAGCTGAATATTTACAGTTCCAAACAAAGTGCTAAAGCAGTCTCACAGTCAGGTTTAACATTTCACAAAACTATCACCCAAAGCATGTAACCCAATGTTAGTGGAAACATTTCAAAATAATGTTATAGTACAGCACACTGTGTGAAAAAGAAAATAATATGAAATGAAATTTTTAACTTGCAATGTCTACGTGTGTAAAATAAGTATTTTACAAGCCTTGTTATAACATATTACTAAGAAATACAAGGGATTTGTCCTTTCTCTGAGTATAAAGTAATGTTTCCTGCTTTCAACTATCTTATTGTTACCAGATCTACTGCTGCAGAAACAAAGTGAATACATCAACAAATCAACAAGAAAAGATTTATTTTTCTTAATAAGTTAAATGAATAGGAAATGACCCATCTACAGTGGTCTCATGGAAAAATTGGAGTTAAAACCAACTAAATAATAGGAATAAAACACCTTGCTGCTAAAGTTTATGCATTTAGAAATTCACCATATGCTTGACATATGCTAAAGGTCATGGGCAGCCAATGGCAACAAATAAGAGAGTTTCTAAATGTTATAAATTATAATCTTCTAGCTAAAAATTTACTGAACCCAACACATAATATATTTTAACACTGGAAGGACCTAAATAATGATTACCTTCTAGTCTGATCTTATGCTGTAAGTTTTTTGGACTGGTTGTAACTGATAAGAGATGAATTAACTCATTTTCTATATATCATCCACACTCAGATAAACTAGCTTCCCTTGAAAGAATACCATACAGATAACTGTCAGATCAGGTACAAGTTCAGGCATAAAACATCTGGCTCCAGACAGTAGGCAAAAGCTGGCAAGAGCAAAGGGCTGTGGCAGATTCCCTCCCTTGCGGCTGTAGGGCTTTTTCCATCACACCCCCTTGTCCCTCCCACCACCCCATCTTCTACACGCTCTTCCCTGAACCCTTCCCTCCTCACACTTATGGGTAGATAAATTAATTCAATGTGGAGAGCTGTGATGGCTGTTGAAGGTACAAGAAAGCTGGGTGCACAGAAAGAGGGAGGAGAGTTGTGGAGAGGAAGGGGGAAGGCAGCACCAGACACTGGCCAGGACAACAGGTAACATGAGAAAAGTCACACTAACCTTTATTTTTATGTATTGACAGCTCACTCTCCATGTTGGAGTCAGGTTGGCACTTGAAAGGAAACTCTGGAATTAAAAATCACCTTGTTGCTATCATGCACATAATAATCTGTGCTGTGGAGTCACTTCTAACTATCTACATTAAATACATAGGGATGTGTGAGAAAGTTTATTTATATAAGTAAATGTCTACAAATATGGGAACTTCATGTAAAATGTCAAAAGTTCACATTTCCATAGTAAAGAAAGTAATTCCACAATGAGCCCTGATTTACTATGCTTTTGTGTGTAATGGTCCTCAGAGTTTGACCCTGTGTTCTCTCTTAGCACGTTTTTTCCAGTACTTCTATTTTTTCCCACATTTTCTAATTGAATCCTTTCCATACCCACAGATTCTTTTCCTTACTAATTAAAAACTGGACCAGAGTTAATTTATACTAGTTGGATGACTTATACAGCATTTAGACTGATCAGCCCACAACAGCTGTGAGCTCAGAAAGACAAAAGAGAAGAAAAGGGGAAGGGATACTACCTTGAAGTTCTCTTCTTTACCTTCCAGCCAGTTTTAGCCTACTTGTAAAAGCATTTTTTTCCTGAGATCCTTCTACCACTTTAAAATGTTCTTGAAATTGCTGAACAGATCACAGAGGGACAAAGGTACAGAGCTCTGCATCTTGGTAAAATAAATTTGTTTCTCTCAGCTCCCAGTTTTTGCCCAATGCAGAAGTAGTCTTTTTTTTTTTTTTTTTTTTAAATCTTTATGACTCATACCAGTCTTCCAGTCAGGAAAATATATTTTGGCATGCACTTCACCAAAGCTTGTTCCTGAACTTGAATCACAGCTGTAGGACACGAATCCTTGAATGATTAAAGTTTAGATCTCATGAAATGGGTCTCACAAACCACCACACTGTGTCTTGCATATTGTGGTGTATTATATTTGTCTATGGGATATGTATTTATGTGTAGTGTAATTGCATTAGAAATGGATATGTATGTATACCACAAAATATTTTTCTGCAGGCTATATTATGATGTATAAAAGCAGGAGGTAGGAGTAGATACAAAAATTTAAGTCTGTCTTTTTGGCAACTGACTCACTAAGCTAAAATTTAGGAACGGATATGTAAGTGTGATAGCTACTGAAGATTAGCTTAACATTGCATGAGGAAAGAAATCTTGTTAGCCCTTGACATTAAAAGAATTCACCATGTTGGTTTTGGCTCCTCAAATTACTGCCAGTAACACTATTCAGCATGCCCAACAAGCTTATGGTTAGATTACTACAGACCTGACCTTGGGCAGACATAACAAGACATACAAGTATTTAAAATCCTTTCTTACAATTGGTTGTTACTGCATAAGCCAATGGACTTCTCTTTGGTGGCAATGGTTACTAACAAAATTATGTTTTCCTCTTCCAGCTTTTGGCAGTTAAAGTCAAAATATTGTTCAATAAAGCACTGTGCAAGAGGTTTTCATGCTGCTTTGAGAAAAAAAAATCTGTCCATTTGAAATCCTTGTAGTACTATGGCTTGCTTAGGATGCAAGTACTGATCTCTTGCTTCAGTACTTCAAAAAAAAAAAAAAAAAAAAAAGTGAAGGAAGTACTTAAGTACTTTTTTTTGTGGAAGGATGCAAGGATGCAAAGGGGTATCCCTGATGACTCTTGCTGATGCTTTACTCTGTTGTGATAAATCACAGAAAAGGAAAGCATGCAAAAATGGAGAGCTGGGATGGGGAAGATCTGGCATCAACACAAAGCCTATTTTTATATTCTATCCCAAAACTGCTGGATGTGAAACTCAGAAACAGGCTTCAGAGCAGGAACAGGAACATAACTCTCTCATCCCAAAGGGGATAC
Organism: Nettapus auritus; assembly: GCA_011076525.1. Taxonomy (NCBI): domain Eukaryota; kingdom Metazoa; phylum Chordata; class Aves; order Anseriformes; family Anatidae; genus Nettapus; species Nettapus auritus. The sequence continues at coordinate 62,305,010 of CM021768.1, read as the reverse complement.
CACAACCACTAGGCTGCAGATCTTTGCTCCCTGTTGAAAAGGCTTGCACACAGATTTGTACCCTTCTGTGCTCACATAAAAAAAGTGGAGACAAACAGCGATTCCATTCTTTAAAAATTAAGTAAATAAAAACACTGTTGAAAGAATGCTACCTTTTGACATAGTCCTAGGTGTTTGAACCCTAATGTTCTGGTCTTTACGAGTGAACTGAAATACCTTCATGTATTCCAGGCACAAAAGAAACTGCAGGAATAAGTGGCTAATTATGCAGCATCCGACCAGCTGGATAACTGGTGAGAACTGGTGATACAGCTTTCAGGCATGTATACTCGAAAGCACACTCTCAAGCCCCTGCTCTGCTGGTCACTGCACTGAGAATTACCCACCGCCCCCCACCCCCAAACACAACCCCACAAGTACATCCTGAGCACCAGGCTGCTTTTTACTGATCTCTGAAGTCCTTTGTCAGAATTAGCTTTAATTAACATGCTGGGGACACCCAGCCAATTGTGTTGGCTGGTAAATAGGTGAAGTGGGCTTACGAATCCCCAGTCAGTTCTGCTTTCTCTTCAGCCACTAATGCTGTCATTCAACTGGGAAAGCAGCAAATAAGGTACTCTCAGCCATCAAGTAAGATCCAATTTAATTTTCAAAACATAAAGGCTTTCTGTAAAAGAAATTCCACATTAGAGTTCCCCAGAATGTGTTGGAAATGCATTTCACATCTTAGGCAAAATATTTCTTGTTTACTACCAGTGCACTTGCTCAGCTGCCCATAAGGACCACCTCTTGCATGCACTATGATAACTCCATACAAGTGGCTTTCTGATAATTTCAGTGAGGCATATGCTTTTGCAGGATTACAGTTAGAGACTAACCTTTTTTCTACTTGATGTCATGGCATTAATTTAAGTGAGGTAGAAATTTAACATAATGAGTGATAACCATCCGGACTATCAATTTTTATCTATTTATTTTTAAGGTGTTATATTTGTTTTACTCTAACTCAATTATTCAACCCTGGCAACCCCTTATGCCGTCCTACCCACACAATTTTGTTAACTTCTCAGAAGTAAATTAAAAGAAAGTAACTCATAATTTCCTGGTGGCCTTCCAGAAGATGGTCATCTTTTCATCACCCTAAATGAAAATTAAAATAAATAAATAAATAAAAAAATAAAAAGCAACTTGTTATTTTAATTATATTTTGAATGCTATTTCCCAACCTCTACCCCCCCCTCCCCCCCCAACATTTTTAGGTGGAGTTTTTATTGCTTCTCTTTTCTACAAATTATACTAAGTGCTTTAGCAGCACAACCAACTTCATGTATTAGGGAAAGTGGCCTGGAATACCACCGGTTTGATACTTCATTATGAAAGCAAAGAGACTTGTATAAATACTTACTCCTTGTGAATTCTGCAAATTAAACCCACATCAGCCTTTTAATACTAAATCCTATTTATTTTTCAATGCAACTTTTAAAAGTTGAACACAGGCTGTATTTTGGCATTATTTTTCTTTTTTTTTCTCATTTCATCACATTTGTCACAATTAATCATCCAAAGCTATGAAAAGGTCAAAAACAGATTATTGAAGGTTTTAAACAGTGGGGTTTTTTTATACTGAGACAAATCAAACTTCTTTGTAAAACATTACTTTTAATGAAGAGTTGCACAGGAGAAATTTGAGCAGTCAGTAAACTGTAATGAAATTAAAATGTTGGAAATGTGACAGTCCCTTTTGATCTTTTTTTTTTAATCGTCGTTCTTTATTTTACTACTGTGTCCAGTACTATGTGTACACTACCATAGATTAGACAGGAATCAGCCTGTTCCTTCCATAATGGAATCATTAGACACTTTATAGGCTAGATACTTGGTTCTATATAATTTATTCTTTTATTATATGTGTACTTTTTTTTTTTTCCTTACATTAAATACAGTGTAAGGAGAGATGAAATTTGGTATTGGTGCTCTGCAAATAAAATATGCCATTGCCTTAAATTTGCCCACCAAGGAGGCTTGCTGTCCCACAAAGATCTTCTTAATTAACTCCCTTTTAGGCTGCCAATTACACCAAAGCTATTTTCTGAAGATAATTGATCAGGGCACAAAATCTTCATTAAAGCAGTATAAGAGTATTTCAAATTTACATGGGAAATGCCTGCCAGCTGCAAGACTCAGGTAATTGCACTATTATCTCTCCAAAGTAGACAAAATACAGTTTTATTTTTCAGTTAAATCCATGCCACCCCTCAAAAAAAAAAAAAAAAAAGCTGCATTCAGAGTCACAAACAGGCAGTAATTTCTCTGTAGTGCTCTCTCCAGCAGTTCACTGAAGTGCACAGATATAAAGAGTAGAGACTCATTGCTAGAAATAATACTGCACAAGGCATTTTCTGAAAGTAAACATATTTATGAAATCTCAGGTTATTGTTTTCACTACTCAGTGCTCATTTAATTGTAATCTATTTTCACCTTCACCATTATTAAAACCTAAAAACGCAGATATTACAGGTATTACAAACAGACTACTTAGCACATCTGTGATTTGTTTGTTTGTTTTTCTTTTGAATGGAAGTTCTTGTTCTTTTTTTCTTCGTTTTGCCTATATTCTAATGATTAATTTATGTTAAATTATATTCTTTTTAAAAAAAAAATTCCACTGATTTAAATAACTATTTGTATTTATTTTTGAAAGCTGCTTACAAGATTTTAATCCTCAAAAACTTTACTGACAGCAGTGATGTGATGGAAGCAACCATAAGGATTTGTCTTTCAAAGAGGAATTAGTTTATAAACTCAAAGAAGGATTTTCGTATTACACTTAAGAAGAAAGAAAATAGAAACAAAATGTGATCAGCATACCAGTGCCCAGTGGGCCAGTGTTGTTTACACAGCTTAATAAATTCAAATCTGTAATGTATCAGTACCTCTTTTTTCTTTTACCCTGAGGTACCTCCCTTCCAAAGAGGCCAGGGGAATCATCCTTCATGTGCAGCACTGTCATGAGAGTGCTGCTCTAACCCCATATTATGGGTGAGATTTATTAGCAATACTACTTCGTTCTCATTCTCTTAAAACACTTCACAAACATTAACTCTGCTTTCTATTCAAGTACTTCTCTGCAAGTTTGAAAGCATCAGGGAGCAGATTTTCAGCTACAATGAATTAATGAGGATTTGGTGAAGCATCAGGGAGCCACATTTGCTTACACAACCGAAAATGTACCTTCTTCGTGGCTGCACTCATTTTCCTGACACACTCTCTTGCTTGAATTTTGAATGCATTTCAAGCCTCATAAGAAGATACCGTGGTTTTACTTAGTACATTCAAGTTGTATTCGAGATCTGCCTCAGTTATTGCTTTGTCTTTAGACAACCTTGACAGACAGACATTTTGGCAGATATTACAAAAGACATTAGACACCAGAAATCTGTGTGGTTTTCTGTTTCCTAAACTGAATATTTATTATCTCTAAGAAGTTGATTCTGCATCAATAATTTATACCCCATTGGTTTCTTGCACTTGTTACTGTGATCTTTCTTTGCTATTCTTGCAATTTATTTTAATTTGGGAAGATTACTAAACTAGTAATCTAATCTAAATTTATTTCTATTCTACATATACTTTCTTCTGCTGTTTAAATACAGAGGCATTCTTAGCACAAAAGTTGTAGGGGTTTCATCCTTATGATTGTACTGGGTCTGGCTGGGATGTTAACTTTCCCTGCAGCAGCCCATACAGTGCCATGCTCTGCACTTGTAGCTAGAACAGCAGTGTTATCACATCAGTGTTGTGTCTGCTGCTGAGAAGTGCTGGCACAGTATCAGGACTTTCTCTAACCCTCCTGGGGGGTGGGCAAAAAGTGAGAAAGAAACATCACCAGGGCAGCCGACCTAAACTAACCAAAGAGATATTCCATACCATATGATGTCACACTCAGCAATAAAAGGTGGAAGAAGGAGGAAGAGGGGAGGGGTGGGCTTTTGTTGCGAAAATGTCTGTCCTCCTCGTGAACACCGGCTACGTGCGTTGAGGCCCTGCTTCAAGGATGTGGTCAGGCATTGCTCATTTGCGGGAAGTAGAGAATAATTTCTTTCCTCTGCACTTCCATATAGCCTTTACTTGTTTTGTTTTTGCTGTTCCCTTTCCCCCTCCCTTTCCCCTTTCCCTTTTTCCCTTTTTCCCTTTAGTTGAATTGTTAATTAATAATATTTCCTTAATATATATATATTTTTTTTCCTTTAATTAAGTTATCCTTATCTCAACCCGTGAGTTGTTCTTTCCTTTACTTCTTCCCCTCTTCCTCTGAGGAGGGGGAGTGAGAGAGCGGTTGTGGTGTTCAGCTGCCTAGCACTGTAAAACCACCACAATGATAAAAACTATCACGGTCAGTACTGCTTGATAACCAGTTCTTCAAACAATTGCTCCCCCTTTGCCCCACTACAACCATTAGAAAAAAGCTTACCACTTCATAAATTCAACTAAAGCTCATTTTACTGCTGAGCAGCTGGTTTAAAATGTAACTCATTTCCAAAGTGAATGGTGATTTATATTATTTAGCATTAAATAATGGACTTATGTTACATCAGATTAGATTGAAAAGCTGAGTACAAAGATTTTTTTTTGACATTCAAGAAATCTTGGAAATCATATTTAAGGCAAAGTGTGTTTGTTTAGAATTGAGAAGGCTTCAAATATGAAATTATATTCTACCTCTGCAAAGTTCTTCTCTTAGCATCCAAAATTTACAATAAGCACCATGCTGTATATTTTAAGAATGTAAACTTTAAACTGCAGCTACAAATATTTACTATAGATTAGATACATAAGAAGAATGACCTCATCATTTTTTACAAGTCCCTCAGTTCATATAGTTAGTAGTAACACAGGGCACAAGCATATTTCCACAAGTAATCTCACAGCTGCTATCACAGCTTCTTCACTACTCTGACGCTGCTGTTGCTTATCGATACCAAATACTCACATGTAATAAAGCCTAACAAGTAAGATCTGTGTTCTTTTCTTTACCATGTCTTTACGGTAATGAACACCTTCAGGAAATATATGCGGTGTGATTCACATTGCAGTTGTACTGCTTTTTTAGGGGAGCAATTCTCATTACTGGTATGTTGGTAGATCAAGTGGCTTGGTGAACCAGAGAAGTAGAAAGCCCATAGTGAGGGAAGAACTGTGCCTATGAAACAGAAATATAAATTATATTGGAGACCATGAATAAGAAAGGGCTGAGCAGGAAGACAGTATGTAGTTAGACATTACCTCTTTGGAGCAACACCCAGTGCTATTACTTCAACAGGCACTACACTAGCCCTAGTATTTGCATTCCCAAATATCCTAACTTTCATATGGAGAGTTCCTTTAGCCTGACTTTCATGACTTCCCATCTTTTCTGGCCTCCTTTGCTTTCACTGATAAGCTTCAGCTTACAGTGAAATAAAAGAGTCAAGTTAAGAAAAACGATGCTCTTCTTGTAAATTCTACTGCCCAAGTATGAACAGTAATAAAAAAGGAAAGGGGAAGACAGAAGCAGGAGAATTTACACAGTATTGTAGAAATTCTCTTTATAGGATTGTCCCCGCCAAAACGACCCTCCCTCCCCCCCTTTTCAAAAGCTGTTTACAGCCTTTTCCAAAGGTACTTAACTGACTTTATTATTATTACTATTTTTTTTTTATCATGTCTACAATTACACTGCTCTTGCTAAATGGAAAGTCTGATTTTAAACATCTCCTGCTTTCGTTTAATGGAATGAAAGTGGAATTTGTATAATCCAACTGCTTTTGTTCCTTGGAAAGTATCCTGTTGTATATGCTTGTTTTGTTTGTTTATTTGTTTGTATTCAAATTTAATGTCTCTAGGTTTTACCAGATCTTACCTGGGACAAAACCTTGCAGCTGTATTTGAAAGAAAGGATTAAAAAAAAAAAAAAAAAAAAAAAAAAAAAAAAAAGTAACAAACATATGCTGAGATAATTTTGAATTTTGGTACAGAGGTGTTTGGTCTTGTTCCTAGATTCAGTTTACGATATTGACACATGGATTTCCTTATCATGGCAAAGACTGGTTTAGAGAAATTGTCAACACTAGCAGCCAAAATTAACAATTAATGGGCTACTCTGTGGCTTTTATTATGTCTGATCTCACACCCTGACAACTCAGATCAGATCAAAAATTAGCCCCATAGCCATCAAGTATTCTTTGCCATATATGAAAGTTGTATAAAGGTTTATCCACAGATAAAGAACTCATCACACCAATGGACCTGTTATATGCCCTTGTGGAAGATATTCTAGGATTACATTTGAGGAGGTCATGTAGCCAGAGCAGTATTTTGTTACAATATTTATTACACAGTATTTAAACGTAATAAATATTGGAGAACCTCAAATCCTTGTAACCTGTGCAATGGTGATGAACTAAATCAATCTACTAAGGTCAAGTAAATCAGATGACACCAACATAATTTCTTCACCTCCTTGCACTGAACATCAGTAGAGATAGTTTTTGATAAAAATTCCTTCATCATGCAAAATATCTAAGGTTACCTTGATGAAAAATCTATTGCTTTCAAAGGGTACAATGATGTACTTGCAACTAAAATTATGCCCCACCCTCCTTCTCCCCTGCTGTTGTAGAACATCAATTCAGCTATATGCAAATGCAATCCTACACAAATAATTTAAATCTGTCTTTATGCCTGTACCTGCTTTGAAAATAAAATAAAATAAAAAATAAAAAGGAACACAGGCTGAAATCTGACATGCTTTTGCAACATTGATTTTAGTAGCAAAAGTTTTGAGGGACAGTTCCTACTAAATTAGGGAGTGGTGTAGTGTGGAGCTTAAAGAGTCCTCTTAACACAGCATGTCCTTTAAATTTCTAGCCTCCTCTTAACACAGCATGTCCTTTACATTTCTAGCCTCCTGGAAAAGTTGATATGGAAGTCTTAAGGAATTCTGCATCTCATAAAAACTCCCTGAGCATATCCCATAGTCAATGGAGCTGATTCCAGGACAGATCTGCACCACTGTGGTGCTCCAGTTGCTTAACAGTGCTACGTCATTAGGACATGATCTTAATCTGATTTATATGCCTACGGAAGAAATGTCAGGAACCCCCCTAACCAAGGTCAAAACTATTTGATGTATTGACAGAAATTCTATTCATAAATAACAAAAAAGCTTGATATTAAACCCCTTATGCATAAGCCTCTCTAGCCAACCTTATGTAGAAAAGCGAGCATATAATGCCCATAGGAGAATATTGTAGTTTTCCCATGGGCTGGTGAAGGTACTAACAGAAGGCTGCTTGTCCCGTATCTTTGCTTGGGTTTCCAGAACCAGGAGATTTTGCAAGGTCTTCAGCTAATGGACATGATATTCCTAAACATCTTCCGCTGTGACTATCCCAAATAATATTGCAGGTATAAGAAGAAAACATCATGCAGTTCACAGAAGCCTGTTGTTTCCTCTGAAGTATCAGTGGATCTTTTGTAGCCATTTTGTGTCATTCATTCTTAAGTGAGAAAGCGTAGAGATGAAAACCTACCAGAGGTAGTAAGCTTACCTCTGTGTTTAAAGATGGCTGTATCTTTCTGACTCTTTCTAGGTCTAGAGTTAGTCAGGGAAGGCATGATGAGTAGAGGAACTTCCAGTGGCAGTTCATTCCTTTTTAAAATGTTTTCTGAGCTAAGACAATACAGCCTCTAAGAGGTGCCTGTCTCTCTCCATCAAGTAAAGTGTAAGCTTTTGTAAATTCCTTTAATAAAATATCTCAGTTTAGGTGGTTAAAAAATATTTAAAGTGAACCATAAACTAAGTCAATACCATGGCTCTCTACTTGTAGGGTAAGATTCATCCTTAGGAAACAAGTATAGCTGTAAAACCCATTCACACCCCAATGTTTGAAGATTTATTTAAGGCTGAATTTCCTGTGGGATAATTTTATCTTATGCTGCAACTTCATGCTACACTATTTCTTACATTGTGATAACAGTGACATATAAATAGCTATTGAACAAAGTTTTCCAGTAGAGTTTATAAAACTAAATGGAGAGATATCTTCACATCAGATGAAAGGTTCTTTTTACCAATGGAGTAATGACTATTCCATAAACTATTTCAGTTCAATTGCAGTGCAACAGTTTTACTCCACAGCTGATCCAGCAGGACATACTTCTAAAAAAAAAACTCTAGTAAAGCTTTTTATCTTGTATTCTAAAAATATACTGGCTGTTTTCACAGACCGGAAAACAAATTACTCCTTTTAAATTCCAACCAAAATTTAGAAGGGTGCAAAAGAGCAAAATGGAGTCCTATTAATAATAATAATAATAATAATAATAATAATAATAAAATCTTTGAAGTCTGTGAAGAATTTCCTTCTTAGCAATTTGAAATATAGTGCCATCAGTCATCCCTTGTGCAGCTACTTCTCTGAAGTAGCTCCAGTTCCAGTAGATGTAACTTCCTCCATATATCTCTGCCTGAAAACTCTGATGAGGCTGTCGCCAGAAAACTTCAGGAGCCAATGGCTGGGATCTTCAAAGATGGATCAGAGCGTGTAAGGTGTCTTAATACAGTTCGGGTGCCTTTGCAGATCTGTGTCCAAATAGCTTGTCATTTATGTTAAGCACTTGTGAAAACGTCAAAAAAAAAAAAAAAAAGATAAAAGAAAAATTCATCATGCTGATTTGAAAAGTATTTATTTGTAGTTACCTTTTACTGCACTCTACTTATCACTCATGTTACACATGAACTGTTGTGGGGCATGACTAAAGTCATCTATCAATTCAGGTTTGGTCATTTGCACTGTTTTCAACATAGATCCATTCACTCTTATATAGGAGCACAACGCTAAATTTCTTAGCTTGAGCAGTTGTTTGTGGCACTGGGTATGCAGAAGACAGGTGGAACTAATTCAGCTCATGAGTTAATACTCCCCATACTTAAATATGCCTAGAGAGAAGAAAGGAACTAAACTGAAGTTGTAGAAGAGGAATACTGCCCCACCCTAACACTACCTTATATGCTACTTACATACACTGCTTTGTTTCCTATGGATGAGGTTATGTATCTGACTTACCATCAACTGGAAGTCGAAGAGCATGCCAGTTGCCAGTTTTAAACCACCCCTGAGGCTTTGAATTGAATTTTGACACCTTCAGCAATGATAGCAATACTAATTTCTAAATGATTTAAATTCCACTGTACTAGATCATACAATTCAAAAACCTCAGCAGTCAGTCAAAAAAATACAGAGGACTGCACCTGTGGCAGGCGCGTAGCACACTGTGCTTTTTTACAGTTTTTTATTTATATTTTTTTTCTTTTTTTTTTATACAGAAGAGTGCAGAAAGGACTACTATAGTGTCTCCCAAGATCTCAAGGGAGCAAGCCTCTCCAGCAGCAGCTGCAATAGCCCAAGCAAGTATAGCTGAAGCTTCTAAAATATTCTCTCAACTCCCATCCTTTTTTGGAAGGGCTAAAAAGACAACTCCTGTCTCCCCCCCTTTTAATTTACAAGTTAATTTCAAAAAATAAGGGATTCCAAAGGGCCCTCCTCTCTGACTTGTGCAATTTAATTTTCAATTCAGATGTGAAGGATTCATGGCCAAACTCCACATTTGTTTACAGCAGTATATTTCCATGTTTATTCAGTTATTACTAAATGGAAGTTTTCTGCTACAGCATTATGTTTACTTGATTCATTTGGCTCCCTTTACAGCGCCTTTAGTGACACATCCAAACATTTTGTGGTTGGTAGCTGTTGTCTTGTAATCTTTAATGACTGCTAGATCTCTGGTGCTTTCCAGGATTGGACAGAAGACAAAAAATATTTTTTTTTTTCCTCATTCTAATTGACAAATAATTTTCCTCTTTTTTTTTTTTTTGTTTTGTTGTTTTTTGTTTTACCAAATACTCTTTTCTATAGAAGTTTTCATTTTTTGTTCCACATCTAATGACTGAGCTTTCGAACTCTGATTTTTAATTGCTCTTTTCTGTGGTCTAAGATATGTTTCTCAACTTCTACACATTCTTAGAAAAAAGATTTATAGAGATAAAAACTTTATAGAAATATTTTATTTGTTGTCTGATCAATTAAAGTTGCTGTAAAAAAGAAACAAGTAACTTTTTTTTCCCCTTCCATTTTTTTTTTTTTTTTTTTTTTTTTTTGCCTCACCTCCTTTGCTTTCCATTTTAGAAGGGTAGGAGAGCTAAAGAACAGGGAGCAACACTGAAAGAAAAATATGATGAAGAATGCTCTCAGAAGATGTCTGCAGGACAGACCCCCAGTCGTTTTGAACAGCTCTGGTCACTTGTACTCATACAACCAAGAAGAAAGGAAGAATTTATCAAGCTGACACTAGCCTCCTTGCTCCGAGTGCAGAGACCTATCAATTTCTGTCTCTTGGCTAGTCTTTGTAATAAATATAAGCTTGGTGTGTAATGAAAACCAGCTGAGTGTTTCTCAAGGTACAGATGCTTTCTTTTCTTCTGATTCCAGCTAAGATTGTTCTTACTCTTCATAATCTCTCACAGCTGCCAAAATTCCATCTTATCTTTGCACGAGGTGAAGTTTCCATTAACAGCTATTATGGTAGCAGAGGTCAGGCATCCAGTGTCAAATGAGCTGCTAAAGAGAAACACTGTGCTAGAAAATGCTGTACTAGGGAGAAGATCTCAGCTGAGGTGTGTTTTGTTATTAATTTGAATCGTTTTTATGTGCAGATATGGCTGGGCTAGTCTGCTGACAGATTGGTTTCTGACATCCCAGAAAAGGAGAGGAAAATTTGGGGTGTGGAGGAAGTGGGAATACACATCCACTTGGCTGATTGAAGTAAAATGTTAATAGTTTTGATGATACTCGGTTTTCAGTATGTCAGCCCACCAGACTGACTGCCTCTTTGGGTTTGAGGGCTCTAATGAGGGAAACTCTGACCGTAAACACCACTTGCAATTTCAACTCTCACTTCACTGCATCTAAGGTTCCTGACTCAGGGAAACAAAATGAAAGCAGTAAAAATAATAGTTCTCATTTCCAGTCACTTAATGGAAACTGAGAAGTTCCTCCAAAGAGAAACAAACCCATCTCAAATATTTTCATTTTAGAAAGATATTCTAAGCATCTGTATTGAACATACTATTTGTTGATAGTAAACTACAGTATTCTAATATCCTTCTTGTACAAAGATGGTAAAATTTTCTTTTGGTATTTCATACCTGGAAGTACATATCACCTGGAAGACATTATAAATACTAACACTTTGTATGTGTGCATATAACTATCTATCTGTATAATATGTGTACCAAAGCTGTAATCACACAGACATTTGCACTGTGTAGGTATCAAATGTTAAGTAAGTGTACTATGATCTGAACAGAGACAAAAAGTAAGCAGATTAAGAAATAAAGTTGAATTAATCTTGGACCTATTTTACAAAAATAAATAAATAAATAAATAAAAGATAATGAGATGCATAATTATTTGGAAAACCATCATAAAATAGTTAATATCATGATATATTTTTAAAAATAGATTTGAAAACATTAGGAAATTCAATATTTGCAGAAAATACTGGCTAAATTTCAAAGTCTCACAACATTATTCTTTCTACAGTACCTCAATACTGAAAGCTCTGTCTGTGTTCTATCTTGCTAGGGTTTCTACAAGCCCCTTATCACTCATGCTTAAAGCTCTCAAATGTTCATCTACAGACAAATAGATCTTAAATTGGCAAAATCTCCTCAGGATTAAGGGACAGAGCATGGTGGAAGCTATGACTTCCCTTCAGCTTTTTTCTTCATCACATAGATAGGCAAAAGTGCAAGCACTTTGGTTACAGTAATCTTCTCTAGGCATTGTCCACATGGTAGCAAACACACAGTATGCAGTGTCATCGTTTCTCTTCTGGGCTGTGATAGTAAATACACACTCTGACAAACAATACCAAAACTATCCAACACCAACAATGTTGTGATGTCTCAACAATATCCTTCTGAGCCCAGGGCACCCTTACTCTATCAGAAAGCCACCCTGAAAGATTTTCAGTCAGGCTCAAAGCAAACAATCCCTTACCCACAGGCATGAAGATTCTGCCCTGAATTCAGTCCTATGCTATCACAGACAACCACACAATTTGTAAGACATGAAATCCACAAATTAAAAGAAGCTGAAAAGAGGGCAGATAGGGACTGCTGTCTGCCCGGGCAGGCAAGTGGGAGAACAGGATGGTAGGCACCCTCCCCAACAAGGCCTTGTTTCACCACCCCTTAGCAAGAGTGCAAAAAATGTCACATAATTTAAACAGTATTTTCTCTCACTTGTATTGAACTATTAGTATTTCCAGATCACAATTATACCTCTGGCAGCCTTCACTGCAGTAGAATAAGTGAGCCAGGTTCTGCTAAATACCTGTAAAGTTTTTTCAACATTTTCCTGAGGACATCTTCTCATTTTCAAATTTTGATGGGGTTTTCCACAAATGAAGAGGAGTCTACATGAGCTCTAACTCTTAGTCCTTCAATTGACATTTGTACTTCTTTCCTAGAAACTCTTCGCCTGATAGAGTCTTCATTTCATTAGCCTGTTTTCATGGCAACTTCCCAGTGGCTCAGAAATGATCCCGTAAGTTACACAAACAGGACGATCTCCCACATCATTGTTGCTAAGTACTTTATTCTCCTCTTAGAGCAAAATTTCTTGAATTTGTTAAGACAGCTTTCAGCTTGCCACATAAAATTTCATACAATTTCTGTTTGAGATATAAACAATACTGCACAGGCTGTTGCTGCCTAGTTACAAGTTATCCAGCTTTAAAAATAATAATAATAATAATAATAAAATACTATGTTTAAAACCCTTTTTAAACATTAAAACCAGCTTTTACAAATCACTCACAAGAAAGCACATTAAAACCTATCTTTGGTGACTGGAGGCACCTCTGGCAGTTAACTGGAGCTCATGCAGTAGCAGCATGCACAAAACTACCACCAGGCAGCACCTCAAACCCAGGGGCAAATACATGGGTTCTCTGCAATGGTGCCCAGCAGTGCGGGCAGATAAGGAACAGTATGGCCTTGGGGCAGGAGGGGGAGGCATACATGGAAATGAAAGCACACATATTATATCTCTCCAGAGTCCCATACATCTAACTCTTATTCTGTACCTTCCACAGTGAAGAAGCTTAGAAATAATGTAAGAGCAAAAAATCTAGTAATAAGTGGCTTATTCTATCCTCTTCCCAGAGGGGACTTGTAGCAAGCAGAGGTGGACATCTCAGTGATGAAGATGAATCATGTCTGAAGTAGTCTGCAGCCACTCCTTAATTAGCACAGGGATAAACTGTCTTACTTAGTGCCATACATTCAGGGAAGGCATTAAGTCATAGATCTGATTTGAAATGATTGTTGATTAAGAAAATCCAATCTCTTTTTTAAATGGATTAATGAATTTTTTTTTATTTATCTCAACTACACAGAACTTTATTTTATATAACATGTGGTTGACCTATAGACACCAAAGTGTGGTGTTTTTTCTTTTTCTAACTGGGAGAAGATTTACATACATGTCAGGATTTCTGGTGGAAATATGGTCTCTTTCAAAGTATGCTGATAATAGGAATACCAGATTAATGAGCATCCCAGTTGAATTCATGGAAACAATGCGTGAAAGTGAAAATGAACAGAACTGAACACAAGTAAAGAAAAGGAGATATACTCTGCTATTTAGCACTGTACTTTGAGTGAGCAATAGATCTCCAAGAAAATTTCTCAAGAAGTTTTTTAAATTAAAAACAATCTTGGTAATCTGTGCTCTGCTCCTTAAAATTGTTTTCCTTAAATGTAGGACTAAGATTACAGAAGGATGAAATACTAGCTCTTCTATTATCCTCTCAAAATTACAAGCAAAAAAGCAGTTTGTATGCATGTATCTCAATTTATTTTTCAAGGACTTAGCTCCTGTTACTTAGTGCATTTCTGTCTCCCACATGGAAGCCAAACCCAACTCGAAGGCAAAACAAGATGGGACAAGAATGATTTTGCAAAGATTGGCTGAGGAAGACTGGCACAGCCTTTGATGGTCAGTCCTTTAGTGCTTGCAGTCTTATAAATTGCACTTTACATCCCAAGAAAATACAGAGCATTTTGCTGAGTTGCAATCTCTTCTCACCCTCTCTCTCACTCACATCCCCACTCTTCATAAAGAAGATTTTATTACCATGCTTATAAATATATGCAGAGAAAGGTTTAGGAAATGGCATCCAAGGTAGACAGGATCTCTGAGAAGCTCATACAAAAACGCAATTGGTGATATCAAAGAGCAATAATACAAGAATTATAAATTGGAGGCAATAACTACAAATGAAAATTAGGGAATAAAAGGCTTAAAAAAATCTACCATTGATATGAAATTGTAACATTATTAGCACAGGAAGCTGCAGAGAAAAGGTCATGCAATATACGTGAACATCAGAAATACAGATTTAAAATTAATGTTTAAAATGTTTGGCTTTTATCAACATCACACCTGATGCTGTTCATGACCCTGTTCCTATTTAGTATGCGCTTCTTTGTGGACTACCAAATACACCAGCAGCTGCAGGTGATATATTTAAGGTCTGATTTTGTATGGCAGCTCCTGTATTCCCTCTAGTTTCTCTTTTCCTCACAGTATGAATCCATCACATTCATATGCACCAGAACAGGAGTAACAGCATTTCCAGTTAAAACTGTTACTTAAATTAAGTTCTGCTTTGTTGATTACTACTACATCAGGATTTATTTATTTATTTCTCACAATATTTTAATAAAACTGTTTCCATCCACATTTGTTAGCCAAACTTCTGAGTTCACCACAAATTTCAAGTATGAGATTTGTTGAAAACATTTTTGAACTGAAAAAAAAATAAAAAAAATAATGGTTTTAGTACTTACGTCCATATTCTCACCTCTAGACTAGGGTCCTTGACCAAGCAACCTCTCTCATGATGCCTTACAGTCCCTTCCTTTGTTGAACAACCTGGTGCTTCACAGGAGCTAACTGGGCCCTGGACTGAAGGGGAAGGTGAGTGCATGAAACATCCAATGCAGCTTTCACTAGTCATCATTTCCACACATTTACAGTAAAGTTTTTCATTAGGATACTTTTGGGCTTCTTTTCACAGATAACTGAATTTCCAAGTCAAATATGAAATGCACAGTTTTACAATAAATAAAAATAAAAATAATAAAAAAGAGCTTTGATGTATAATTTCCAACCTGTTGTATTCACTATTATTCTTTTACTATTTCCATGTGAGCTGAGGAGATGATATTATATCTGGGTTAATGATATATACACTGAAATATATAACTGCATCTTGAGTATCTGCAAGATAGTCCTGACAGGCCTGGCAAATAACCTTGGGACTGTACTAAACTTTTTTTCCCAGTTTAGTAACTGGCAAATAAAAGCATCTGATGCTACAGGGCAGTAGAGAAAAAAGTATGTACTGACAGGGGCTGAGCTGGTTTTATTCTCCATGTAAGCAGAATATCGCATGGCTTATTTTTTTGTCAGTGAGCCAGAAGTTAGTAGGTAGCAGAGCTAAGTCGATCCAGAGGTTACAGGAAGGGAATTTCACTCAGAATCACAGAATAGTCTAGGTTGGAAGAGACCTACAAGATCACTGAGTCCAACCTCTGACCTAACACTAACAAATCTTCCACTAAACCATATCCTTAAGCTCTACATCTAAACGTCTTTTAAAGACCTCCAGGGATGGTGACTCAACCACTTCCCTGGGCAGCCATCACACCGCAATGTGTCCTCTCAGCATAATGCTGGCTCCTTCTAGCATCTACTTTCTTCCTCATCCCACCTCTTCCACACTTTTCATTATTCTTGCTACTTTCAAAAGGTAGCAACAGGTGTTGTTTTTTCTCAGTCCAACAGTAAGTGTTAAGTAGACAATTGTTCTAAAATGCAACGCGTATATCATGTTTTGTGACTAACACCATCTCCCAATCAGGTCATTTTGATCTTTCCATTACAGCTAGGAACTTTTTCAGGAAATGAACTTTTTACATGCTCTCATAAACTCTCAGAATGTCTGGTTTTGTTTCGCTGTCTCTGCTAAAGAATACCAATTGTTTCTCTTTGGTTTTCCAGTGTATGTTTATTGAGCTGATAAAGACTACAAGATGTATTGAAAGAAACACTTGGTTTATTTTATTTTATTTTGGCAATGATAACAGAGTGGAATCCATTTTAAAACCAGGAGAAAAATAATTGCCTTGTCCCCCTTATATTGTATTTTATATATATCTATGTACATATGCACACATACACAAATGCATGCATACACAGATTTTTATTTATTTTTATTTTTTTTACGGGTACCTTCCTGACTTGCAGCCAACCCATGGAAATGCTAGCCAGCTTGTGCATTTAATTATATCAGCATATAATGGTAGACAGATTTTCTTCCCTTCATGTTGCAGCATGAGTGGAAGCTTTCAAAGGAAACAGGAGAGTACAAGGTAAGGGGAACAGAAACAAAACAAAACAAAAAAAAAACTTGCTTGCATAACAGAGATGGATTAAAATTCATATACATCCAGGTGATATACTCAAACATAGTGTCATGCATTCTGCATAATATACAGAATGCATGCCTATACTAATAAATGCCTTAGGGAATAGTAGTAAGAAAAGCCTTGTTTAAGTGTAATGGTTATATTAATATATAAATTATATAATATATAAACCAATCTAATCTAGCTAATTCTCTGGTTTAGATATAGGCAACAACACAGAAGCTGCAGCTGAAACAGAAAATCTGCTGAATTTCCAGCCCTCTTTGTGTCTCTGTCTCCCCGCTTCACACACACACAAACACACATCCCTTGGTAAGCTTCAACGAGGAAATAAAGAAAATAGCTTTAAGAGAACAGATATTACTGTATTGTGATTCTGGCCAACATGCAGCAAGGTATTAAAAAAATAATAATATTTTTTTAAAAAATGCGCCTTTTATGCTTTTATGTTTCAAATGTTAAAGAATGAAAAAGACTGCAAGTTCTTTATCCAATACGTTGAGTTGAAGGTAAGGTCATTGCTTGCCAGCAGGCTATGACTGACTTTAATTAAACATTTTTATACCACTCATCTGCTGCTGGGGAACATGTCATTAAAACACAGGAAACATTAATCTGCAGACTAATGCTATAAAAAGAAAACTTTTACACAATCTTTAGTTCCAATTAAAAGAAGCTTAAAAAACATTAACCCTTAGAATACTACAAAACCACCACCCAATAAGAGCTCCAGGTGGGTTTGTCCTGCTCTGCTACCTGTTTCTTCATCTAGTCACACCAGATTTGCCTTAGCATAAATGAGCTTACCTTAATTGCATTTGCTCAAAGCAGATATACTGATGATTTTTGCCTACATAATCACATATCTAAAATGAGAGAATTGGTACTGTGTATTTACTATGTGTTGTCTATTTGGAACAGATTTCAAATACTTTTCAGAAAACTGGTGGGTGATCTTTACATAAATCCCTATGTCTTAGGCTAGTCAAGAACATAGCACATACTATTATTTATTCATTATTTATTTTTATCAACCACTGTGGTCCATCTTGAAACAATTGCTTTCCACTGTAAAGGCATCTCTATGTTTGCTCCATCTGCTTCTAAAATAAAATAATGTTTTGGACTCTTTTGGGGACTGATTGGTTGGAGGCAAAAAGGGATTTATGGATGGGCACAGATTTCTATGATCTTGTCTTTTCAGCAGAATTATGCAATTTGCTTTCAGTTGTGAGGTGCTAGTTTGTCTGTTGAACCTCTAGTTCTCTCCCTGAATCCCCTCACTTTTTTATTTTTTTCTTTTTGTAAGGAGACCTGTTGAAGGTTCAAAGCCTTTAAAAAAGGGTTCATATCCACCAAGATTAGAAATATTTGATCAAGAAGGTGTAACTAGAAGTATACTTTTTGTCTTAGATCTTACAAATCTGTACACATACAGAGAACAAATCAGACTATTCAGTATTTTTGTTAGTATGCTACTAAGTTAGATTAATTCACAAAATTTTACGACCTTTCCTTGCTATGGATATATGTATATAAAATAAAGTACAGATGAATAAATTTGCACACAGACAGCAATATTTATATGTAACACTATCTCAGTCTGCACATTTGTAATTTTAACACACAGTTTCAACAGTAGCATATTATCACTCTTTTTTACTTCTTTTTTCCAAATAAAAGAATCTGTCATCCAGGTCTTGATGTTACACAAGCATCTAGTTAAACTAGTTAAACAGGATCAGATTGTTGCTGGAACCATGCGGGAAATATTTAAAATAAAACTCACCTGGCTTTGAGCATTGTTACAATCTTGAAATTCAGCCCAGTCTTGAAAGTTCACAGAGGTTCATTAGCTTATTCAAGCAAAATGCAGGCTCATTTTCAAGTAATTTTTGGCTGATACTTAGTTCTAGATAAAGGGCACAGTATGACAGTGATATGATTAAAATATCTTGAGTGCAAAACCTCTGTTCAGTTGTGGGGAGTGGAAGGGAATCACTGTTTTGGTTACCCATTCAACACATAAAAATTGGTCACTCACTTTCAGAGGGAGGTTTACTGCATATGCTCACAAATACACACCATTCAGCTGAAGTATTTACATAGTCAGCTAAGAAAAAAAAAAAAAAAAACTCATACCAAAGACAAGTGAAAGCATTGCTGGTTGTTTAGGAAGTTAAAATGTCTCCTGAACTGGAACAAAGAAAGTACGTTCTACCTTAACAAGCAACAAGAAGGGAAAATTGCATACACTAAATCCATTCATATTTAAAATCTATTCCACATCATTATCATAATTTAATGGATTTATAGATTAATTGTCCATTAACCCAATGACCCAGCTTTTACTGCAGTTCAGATCCAAACAAAAATCTTTTTAATCATATGGGAATGGAAAACCCTTAATGAAGTTTAAAGACACACTTTAAACCTTGTTTGTCCTACCATGCCAGATAGTGCATTGCTAATCCACAGCGAGTTACAGCCAGTTTGTCAGGATTAAATGAGGGAGGAATGAGAAAGTATTATTACCTCCTGTGAGGCTTCAATCAGTTTCCAGTCTGCTGAGATGACTGTGGCCACCTTCAAGGTTCCCTGGAGACAAGAAGGAAAGGAAATGAATAAATAGCAATTCATAAAGATGGCTGGGGCTCTAAGCAGCATCCACTGCTCTCTTTTTTCACCCCTAAATATATTGTCAAAAAGAATGCCTCATCCATATTAAAATATAATAAAATGCATATGTTTCTTTTATATATGGAAAAGGTATGTAATTAGTTTTAGTTTAAGTAAAACAATGAAGGCTGTATGAATGTACATTCAAAGTAAAAGAGAAAACAGAACATTTTGCCTTTACGTCTCTTTAAAAAATCCAAGCGAAACCAGAAGATGGACTGATTTCATTTAAACTACAAATGAGAGAAAGTTAAAAATGACTCACTTTGTAGGGAGTGTCACTACACATTCAGAGAAACCCACCTTTTCCTTGGCTACCTGGGACAGTGCATAAGGCCAGACAGATCACATCTCAGCAACATAAGTTTTCATCCCCGTCTTCTCTTGTACCTTTGCCTTGGAACTGAAGGACACATCCTTGACATGTAACAAATCACTATCTTTACTGCTTAAGAAAAGAATACCAGAACTCTTATTTGAGTATTGAACTTTTTGAATGTCCACATCATTTTTAGTTCACTGCCTGACTCTGTTTTGGATTCTCCCAGTCAGATCTCTTCAAGAACCATGTGGAATAGAGGAGTTTTATCCTAAATCTGCTTGAATGTGAGGAGCCACTGCCCTGTGACTAGGAGGTCTTCCCACCCGTTTTTGCTTAATCCTACAAGTACAACTGGTTGGATTAGTGTAAGGCATGGTAATGTCTTCAGGAGGCAAGAAAGGTTTTTAGGAAATGGACACCTTCTGAGATGTTTGGGGATTTTAGAAAACCTAATGCAAGCTTAATTTGTACATCTTCACATGGGACTGAGTCCCATCGCATCGTATATTGCCTCTCTTTTTAATAAATATGTCATGACATATCAAGAAAATTTCACATAATTCCAGGTACTTTGTGGATACTGTTGATAAACTGTAATAATAATTCACCTTCTAGTTAAAATATACATCTGTTCTGTCAAAAAAAACTATAATTCACCAGTTCTGTGTTTGTCCTAGTTAGGTATATGCAATTTTTCTACTTAAAATGAGCATTTTTATTTCAGTTCAGCTATCTTTACTGAAAGTACAGAGTAATTATGGCACATTTTAATTAGAATTAAAGTGCAATTTATTAGCACGTAACTTGGAATCCTGTTATGTCTCATAGCAGATATAGGTGCAACATATCTAAACAGAAGTCCAGCAGTCACACGGAATCAGAAAGAAAAAGAAAAAAAAAAAGAAAAAAAAAAAACAACAACAACAAAAAAAAAACACTACTCTGGATCATCCAAGTTAAAACAAACAAACTAAAAAGAAAGCAATATTCTCTCCTTCCTTGCTTTCCCGATTGATTATGATAATAAATAACTAAACAAATAAAATGTTTTGGACATGCACCTCAGAGGTGGAGAACACAGTCTGTGAAAGCAATTATGTTGTGCTGGAAGCTACTCAAAAAATTATATGGATATATATATATATTGGGGAACTGAAGAAGTAAGGAGGAAGGGTAAGGGTCATATTACAGAGGTGGTAAAATAAAATCTAGAAATACTCTTTTTCTTTTAATAGATAAAATAAAACAAGCTTAAACATACAATTTTTCATATTTGTATAAAATTGTTCTTTGAAATGTAATTACATTTTAAATTACATTTTAAATCTTGACTTGAAATATAATTACTATGCAGAGTAAACAGCACTGGGCACACTAATTTGTAATTATAATTTAAAGCATTGCTCACAGAGCTCACAGAGTGAAGGAGGAATGTAAACTCAGAATCTGTGTCCAGCAACATTTGCATAAGTGAAAAAAACAAAACAAAACCAAACAAACAAAAAAAAAAAAAAAAAAAAACAGAGTTGCTACTGTTGTTGGATATTAAATCTGAGCTGGGTCTGAATTATTTATGTGCTGAGTTATTAAAAGTAAATCAAATAAACACATGGGAACACCAGCCATTCCTTTTGCTTTCTTTAGAGCCCTCTCAGATTATTTCTTTATATACATCAACAATTTGACCGAGTAGATTGCAGGACTATTCAAGTGTCATGTTAATATTTTGGCGTGTCCAATAAGCAAGGATAGAGGGGAACTTTTTTTTTATTTTTTTTTGCCACTCTCACCAAGTGTTTTTGAAGTGTTTATTCATATAATTATGACAAATTGTGTTAATTAAGAAGGATCCTTCTGATGTGAAGTTCCTAAAAATACAGTAAACTCTCAATTTTGAGCATTTATAGGACATTTTTGAGATGATATAAAATATATTCATATACATGTAACTTAAAATAGATTTTCAGAATAGCAATCATGAAGCCTTATTGTATTTTCTAGTTCCAAGTTTCATAGTGATTAACTTTCAAAATCATAGTTATCTTAATGAGACATAATATCCAAGCGATTTTAGTGTAATTCAAATTAAACAAATCTAAAATATATCTTCAATAAAAAATACTTACGGGCATTGTCTTAGGGTGTTTGTTTGTTTGTTTTTCCAGTAAGATTTCTTAGTACAAAATAGTGCAAAGCATGTATAAATTCCATTAATTTTTTAAGAATAGCTTTAAGGTTATGTTCTCTGTTGTGCAAACTTTCCCATACACAAAAAAGAACTCCATCATATTGCACTTTATTTTATTCCCAGCTATGCTTCTCAGGATTCATGAAAGCTTCAGTGCTCTCATCCAACTTGTAAGAGAAGAGACATTAGAGGACTACGCCTTTTTTTGGACTGAACTTCTTTCAGGTTCATCTATGATGAAATAAATAGTCTAGGCTTGTGTGGTTCCTCAAGGAGAATTACAAAGAAATTGTCCATATGTAGGACCTAAGCCAGTGAAACAATTTCATATTCTTTCATAACAGACTGACAGTATGGAAACTTCATCATACTTGCTGAAGTTTTACAGGAAGAAAACCTTAGTTTCATGTATGAATATGCTCCCTGATTAGCCAAATAACCAGTTTCCATATGTACATATATTAATAGTTTAAAAAACTAGATGTTTGTGATGTCCTGTGAAACTAGCATGGCTTCTGAATTGGGGCCATATCTGTGCAACTGGAGAATCATTCAAAAAGTCTACCCATTCCTTGTGAAGACATATCTATACTGCTTTGCATTGTCACCCATTATCTTCCAAGAACTTAGAAAACATATGGAATTAAAATAAATTGCTTGGAAATTATATTCCTAGTCCTATCACCATCTCTTTTTCAATATGTAATTAACTTGCATATTCTGAAACATTCTATGAAGTTGCATAGAGTTACTAGTCAGGACTAACATTGCCAAGTATTTATTTATGAACAAAAACAGGAGTTTCACATGAAAGAATATTTGCACTAACAGTATTGCCTTTCCATGTAAAATGTTGGCTTTTCATGAAGAAATAAAATATATATCCCGATATTTTCTTTCCAGAGATCTGTTTTTAGTGTCTCATGTAAATTAACGTTGTTGGTTTGTTGGTTGTTGGAATGCTATCTAGACTACAAAATGTAAGTTAATGGGAAATTTCATTAGGTAAAGCCATTCTCTGAAGGCCAAAATATGACATTAAAATAGCAATACATGTATGCCAGTACATGCAGCACAAGCAATTCTGTTAAGGAATCATCACATAAAAATTGCAGTCAAACTAAAGATTTCAGCCACCAATTTTGAATATTTGAATTGCTCCTAAATCACAACCACATAGAGGAAACCTTTCTTTTTATTGTCATGGGAAAAACAAGCAAGCAAGCAACAACAAAAATATTTTTAAATAGCGCTCCTTCTTCTACTGAACAGAGTTACTAAAATGAACTGCAAATTACTGAGGATCTGATGCTTTAATCATAGATTTAATGTTTCTTTTTTCATACTAATAAACATAGTTTGAAAGGTAAGGCTCTCATTTAATCATTAAACTCCAAGGCACATATACAATTGGTCAATTGGTGTTTATAAGGGCACATAAGAACATACATAAAATCCAACATGTACTTGACCATCTATCTGCCTACCAGGTTATGTATATGTAGAAATACCTGATTTACACATGCAGATTGGGTATCTGTATATGTAAACAATATATGCCATTTCATCTTACAGTTTTTCAGTCATTCCAGTAGAACTGTGCCACTGGTAAATTTTACAAAGATATAAACATGATCACTGTTTGCAATGGATCCAAATACTTCAACACACCGTTCTGAAAAGTATACTAGTAAAACAATGTCATGTGACATCCAAGGGGCAAGGTTCTTTTTCTCTTGAGCCCTGAAAGCAATCAATAGTCTGAAACTTCTATGTATATCTCAGAATTACAGTAGCAATAATATTATTCAGTAAAACTGACACAAAAAAGTGTTAGCTGAGAAGGACTTTCCTCCGCTCTATGGAAGAAGGTTTTCTATAAATCCAGTCAGACTACCAGCTCATTTCAAGCTCGCTGCTGAATTTATACTGAGTGTTAATGACTTCCAGCTAATTCTAAATTGGAGTTAAGGATTTACAACAGAAACTGACCCTTGCTGTCCCGGAGGAAAAGTGGAAGTGAAATGATTATTTTGGGCTGTTTGTTAGGTCTGAAAACCCACTTAATGTATCAATAAATCAAACAGCAAATGAAGATGGGTTTGAAAGTAGGTGTGTGTATTCTGGTACTAAATAGGTGTTTCATGTGAGGGAATGTTGTGGGTTGTTACAGACTGAATGAAATCTGATTAATTGTATCCTGAAAATTCCCGAAGAAGTATGACATTTGTTCTGACTTTACTATCATCACCCGTTCTTGTAAATATTCAAGAAAACACCCCTGTACATGTATCTCATGCAAAATGTATTAACATAATATATGTGTAATATCTGATGGATTTTAATGCAGTGCATTGGTAATATATTAATGTATGAGCATTTTGTGGGTAGAAGAGTCAAGTGCTTACAAGAAACATCATAGATAGCTTAGTACTAATGTTTAGGTGATTTTCTGGTTTAAGATAATAAGTATATGTGTATCACTGAGCTGCTGCAGAAGAAAATTATGTACAGGGGAAAAGGAAAACAAACTTGCTTAGGAAAGTCAATAGAAAATGAAACCTAACACCTCAGTTTTCCTAACTATGGCATAGTATGGCATAAGGGCACTCCAGAGAGCTGTTTTCTTCAAGTCAAATCCAGTTCAGCAGAAGACGTACACAAAACCACCACAAGAAATGCTGCAGAAGCCACACATTTTGCCCCAACATTCTGTTGTTAACTCATCAATCAACCAATAACAATCTTCATTTAAAGACTAACATCTAAAGGACTACATGAGGATCTGACCAAAAGAGTCTTTTTATTATTTTTTTTAATTACTAAAATACTTAGATTTGCACTTGCATAGTCACAAGCAGAACACATGTGCCAGACTACTTCTTTACAAGTATGGTAGAGCAAATAGGTGGGCTCGCTGACAATATGATATTATATTTATGCAAACTTGAAAGGCACTGTGTAGTATGATTTGCTGTAATGTACGGCAATGCTCAGAGTGTTCATGCAGCAGAATGATTCACTCAGTAAAATCAAATTTTTCAGACTGTCACCTCATTACATCCTTATGTGTTATGGTGGAATAGGCCAGAGCCTATTGTATTCAGTATTAAGTAAATAAATTCATAACAAATATGTAGCATAAGACCTTATTCTTTATATCATAGATCTCTTAAGTATACCCTGTATACCAGAAGTATATAAGTATGCCCCTTGCCCAGGGTAAAATTTGTAACAAAACAGTGTGGCAAATGATTCTTAAACTAAAGCTAAATCCTTAACCATGCCTATAGATTTCAGCATCACAGCACTTTCCTCCAGAATAATTTGTCCCTATCCATCCCAGACACTTTTAAGATAAATCCCAAGAATCATCCTCAAATAACGTTTTCCAAACAGCCTTCAGTCCATAACAGTCATTTCCAAGGTGCATTTAGCATACTTCAATGAAAGGAAACCTATGCTTCCAACAAATGAGGACACAGTCCCAGAAGTCTTATTACTAGATGTTCAAAACATACCAAATTGGGAGAAACAGATTAGGACAGAGTGAAAATTCAGTATAATCTTAGAAAATTAGCTTAGAAAATATAGGGTCAAATAAAATCAGCAAAGAAAATACTTAGCATAGGTCTGAAGAATTGTATTCACGTAAACAGAATGGAGAATGATTAAACTGTAGCTGTTGAGAAAAGGTTTTAAGGAGTGTGGTGGATCACAAGCTGAACATAAATCAGTATTTTGCTCTGTGTAAAGCTTTAGGCATCCCATTGGGGCATATTGTACAATATTCCCTGTGAAACACAAAAGAAGGAGCCCTTCCTGTGACAGTGCCAGGAACTGTCTGGATGCTTGCCCTGGAAACACCATTTAGAGTCAAAAAAAGGGGTGACAAAATGAGAAAGGGTGAAGAATAAAGGGGAAGGTGACATGGAGAGAGGGAAAAGGGGATGCAGAAAGGTAAAAGCAAAGGTTGAATCTGAGGCTTAGACAAGACAGGATAAAGGTGACAGGGGCTTTCAAATCAATTTAAGTAAACTAAAAAGAGAATAGCTATTAAACCTTTGCAGATATATCAGTAAACAGACAAAGTTATGGGCTTAAACTTCATCAGCAACGATAAGTTACACACTGGGGGAAAGTTATTGCAGTGATCTGGTCCATCACTGGAAGCCCTTAGACAAAAGTGTTAAGAGAGATGTAAGTATATTTGATTCGCCTGTTGGGGCATGGAAGAATTCAGGAGGCACTTTCCAGCCTTAAATTCAATTATCTTGTGAATCTACAAAATGACTGCCATTGTATTATTCATCTCTTTAGAACCTACACAGCCATGCTGTTTCCACAGAAACAAAAGAGAGGATGAAGAAGGGTGATGAGTTTTTGAATATATTTGTTGAGCTGGATCTGAAAGTCCCTGCTAGGGTACTGGGTGCTTATTAAGGAAAGCTCCAGAGGGACACTCCTCTAATATTTGCCATTTTGTCTTTCGTTTTCCCCCTCACTACTATTCTTTAGCTTCCATTTTGTTTGTATTAACACAGCAATGTTCAAATACATTCCCTCAGAGTAGTCCAAGAGATCCCTGCATGACAAAGAAGCGCCAGGAATTTTCTCTCTCTCTCTTTTTTTTTTTTTTTTTTTAAATGAACACGTTTTTGAGTTAATAATATGCTGAGGGAGCAGCTGCACTCAGCAAAACTCCAGCTATAAAACCCCCAAAAGCTTGTGTTTCTTTCACATCATACTGCAGCCAAGCCAGCTGAGTCTACATCTGCCTCAAATCACTGGCAGGTAAAGTCTGTCTCTTACTAAAGCGATGTGGTCCCACTGGGTTATTTTATTTATTTGAGGCAAACTAAAACATTTGGTATAGTTTGAATTTGTGTTTCTCCCCAAAGTTCACATGAATTTCAGCATTTTTTTCCTTTGTTTTGTTTCTATGTATCTTTCTATAGTATCTATCGTGTATTTGCAGCAACAAACAAAAGCCATAAAACTGATAGACGATTGCAACCATCAGTTATGCTGCTATGTGCTACAAGGACTGTAATAAAATAATGCACTGTTCCCATATTTCTAAATTCTGCACAGAAAATCAAGATGGGCTACACTTAGGCGAATTGCAGTCAACAAACTATATAGCTTGGCAGGACCTATATATGTATAATTGCAGTCAAAGAATCCATTATTTTTCTCTTTATCTAGCTCTCAACCCTTTTAGTTATAATAATTATGACCTTCCTGTTGCCATTCATGTACACATTCCAATAAATCATTTCTGTTCCCACTAATCCTTTCTGTATTGACAGGACTGCACTGAGTTTGCTTTCAAAAATATGTAACATGAAAAATTGTTTTCCAATCTCTTAATCTGTGCATGCATATACAAAGTGTTACTGATTTGGGGAAAATTGCCTGAACAAATCATAACGCTAAAAATGCCAGATAAACAAGACACAGACCAAATTCTCTAACGTGCATTTGCCCTACAACCCCCCATGCTCATTCTTTACTGTCCTTTCTGCTCCCACCTTTCCCTCTTACCTGCTCCTTCTTACAATTCAGGATTTTCAGTCACAGATCTGAAGGCTGGCTTAAAGAATTTTCTTCCAGTTACCACTTTAGCACCTCTATTTCCTGCTCTGCCTTCTCTAACATCAATGCCTCTCTCTCCTCCCTCAGGAGACCTCAGATAAAAGTTTTTGAGGGTTATCTTGATCTGCTTATTTACAATTTTGTGACTACATCTTGGCTTTCTTTCTACTTGACAATGTTATGTTCTGAATTCCCTGAATCAATTCACTTTAGCTAGAATAAATGGTATAGCAGGGACTTCAGTAATTATGCTAGATGAAATTAGCATCAATATGTACTCAGTTCTATTACGAATATCTAATGAAAATGACAGCAAGTACTTGGTTGTTCCTTAGCTCTTTTGAGAGGACAGAGGGAATCACTTGAGAAAAAATTTTGAATTAATGAACTGATTTATGAGTATAAGGAAGAAATTACTGCCCAACCCAAGAGGAGAGACACAGATAAAACACTTGCACATAGAAAGAGAATCCATTTTGCTTGTGTTTATACACAAGGCATGTATACAATCAGAGTGTGCTAAGGAAGGCTCATGCCTTGTGTGAATTAATATCATAGGTGAAATCACTGACCTACCTAAATTAAAAAGATGACCTGACACATTACCAAGAACAAAAGACTAAAAATAAGTGTATCAAAGAATGAATTTTCTACTCATTTTGAAATGTAGGTATTATCCCAGTTTTCAAAGCAGACCTACTGCAGCTTTTATTTCACTTCCATGGCAAGAAATTTATGACACAGTGATGAACTATAGTTTCTTATTTCCCTCAGAGCATTTACAGTACTTTATAATGTGTATGCCTGTATGCCAATGCACCTGTGACAGCAGTGTGTCATAGAGATGACAGATAATCTGCATTTGCTTTGGACATTAGTAGGAAAGCTAAATTAAATACACACATCGTCAACTGCACGCATAAAGTAGCAACCATGAATATAAAATTTGCAAGTGGTTTTTCATGTGTATGGATTCACAGAAATGCCAAGGAGTCATCCAGTCCTTTCCTTAGCTCAGAAATAATATGAGCTATATCTTAGTCATCCCTCACACACATATCTTAATGAAAAATCTCCAGTGTAGGAAATCCTACACACTCTCATTGTAACTTGTGCAAATGTTTATCTATATGCTTAGTTGTCTAAACTAATGCTCTTTTTTTTTTTCTGCAGACCAAGTCAATTCTTATTAATCCTATTTCAAATGGACACGGAACATTGTATTGAATTTTATGTTGCTGACTTCAAAACATTTATGCAAGTTCTCAACTCCACTTTCATATTTAAACTTACTCTCTTTTCCAAGCTTATACACGCTTTATGATTATATACTGAAAGCTATCCTCCATGCCATAACCAGAAGGATTAAATTGCTCTGGCACTAGAAAAGCCTTTAAAATAAATCCTCATTGACTTTCATACCAATGTGGCCTGTAACTTACAAGAACTGGACTCTGACTATGTCAAAGCTAATACCAACTCCCTTTTCACCATCTCCCTAATCTGTTTCTGAAAATATGTTTCAGAACTGCCACAATTATTTCTAAAATGAATACAAATCACACATGCTGCTGCCCCACCAGAACAACTTATTATCATCCCTGATTTTCCAAAGTATAACATGATGCAATGTAGAACCATCTGTTACATCTGTGATCTCATCTATTCCCAGTTACCCCCAGGAGGTAACTGTTAATTATTTAGAGTGTGCAGTAAGCATTTGCTGATAACTTTCAACTTCTTCGAAGAATACACCTGATTTTTTTTTTTAATTTAATTTTTTTTTTTTTTAACCTGGCATTTTGGCCCTTCTCGTTCTTCCCATTTTGTTTCCCCTTCATATTACTGCATTAATTACAATAACAACATTATTCACAATAACCTTTTTCAATAAAGGCAAGAAAAAAAAATTGTAGCACCCTACTCTGTATTCTGTATCACGTCTTCCAAAAGTAATTTAAATCAATATTAGACCTATCCTTTTCTTTGTCTTTTTTACTTTAACCTCTGATATATTTATAGAACCATTACTTAATTCATTTTATGTATGTTTTCTTAACATAATTGACTTCTTATGTTAGGATTTTATATTCCTCTGCTAAAAAGCTTGTACTGTCCTTGTTTTTACTTTTCCATGATCCAGTTTGGATTTTCAGGTTTTGAAAAAATCTTGTGACTCCGATTTATTGACAGCCACTTGTTCTTCCCGTCACTATTGTGCATCAGTTTGTTTGTCAGAATGTTTGCATTCTCTCCTGGGTTTCTTTTTTCCTTAGTTACTTTACATAAACTCTATCTTCGCAACTCTGATTTTGCTGAATCAGGTTCTCTTGAATCCCTCATGACTACCTGGTTCTGATGATTTGTATGTATATAATATATATATATGTATATATGTATATACATATATATATTTTTTTATATATATATATGTATA
>CM021768.1:62191388-62274783 GCA_011076525.1 Nettapus auritus | reverse complement strand
TAATAGGTATTTACCTACATCATATATGATGTAGGTAAATACCTATTAAGAAGGAGGCTGGGCAATCACTGTACTCATTTTACAAACAGACCATTCCCATTGCGAACACCCTGTCTTAGGTGCAAAATGGTGACATGCATCTCACCACCTGGTCCCTTAAGTTCATGAGTATTTTTTCATGTCGTAACTCACATGTGTTGACATTTAAGATTCCAAATGTAAACCAAACAAGCAAAGGCTGAGAATGCGTAAGAGGCAGTTCTTACAGATACGAAAGGAGAAAGTCAGGGAAGGATTTGTCAGGATTTGCTCTACCACCAGTGGGTTCAATGTGAATTATAGAGCTTTCATTTAGTTTTCTTCTTGATTTTCAAAAATCTTTTAATACCTTCAAACTGACTGTACAAAAGGTTCATGGTATTTATTTGCCTTCATACACTGAAAACGCACAACAATTGCACAGATGGCCAGTTTCATGTGCTTTTGATTAACTTTTTTTCTTTTTAAACACACCTTCTTTGCTCAAGCCAGTTT
This sequence comes from Nettapus auritus, assembly GCA_011076525.1. Classification (NCBI taxonomy): domain Eukaryota; kingdom Metazoa; phylum Chordata; class Aves; order Anseriformes; family Anatidae; genus Nettapus; species Nettapus auritus. The sequence goes on along the minus strand of CM021768.1, from coordinate 62,274,249 downwards.
ATGCTGGTTTTCTTTTATGACATGATGGTTTATAAAATTTCTGTCAAACTGTGTTACTGTTTGATCATTATAAGAACAATCAGAGTAAGCGTTGCCAGTTACAGTTTTTGAACCCAGCCAAGTCACAATGTACATATGGTACATGATATAAGGCAACACAAAGTCTGATTAGCGTGCAAAGTGCAGTGCAGTGGTCTTTACTATTCATCATTAATGTCATAGTGGATTTTAAGAAGTAAGAGACTTTTCCCATAGCCAAAGCAGTCTTGCACACAACCACAGGGAAGAAAAGCCAACCAGAAATTATGCAACATGTGGGAGCATAGTCTTCAGCTATAACCTCCTTTCCAGAAACAGAAAGATTGTTCCTATCACATATTCCTGCTAATTCCTCCTAAAGGTTCAGGAAACATATGTCAGAACAGCTTTCCTTAAGATGGAGCTGTGAAGTTTTCCATGCATTCCCTGGAAGAGCTTCACTTAAAAAGGATGAAGGTAACTGTCACCTTTGGACTTCCTGCTATAAATGGATATAGATGTTAAGGACAATTCTGGGTTACAAGCAAAAAAGATTAGCAAACCAACCTCACAAAAATCCTAAAGACTTCCTGGTTCTTATTTTTATTCTTTATTTCATAGCCAAACTTCCAAGTTTCATTCTGATTTTTTTTAACAGGTAAAATATAATTCTGCAGCCATCTCTACATATTAAAGATTATTCTTATTTGATATCCACCCAGAAAATTGTATGTGTACTTAACCTGTTCAGCATGTGCAGACATTAATGAAGTGAACATACTAAATGGCATAAAAGGCAACTTTTCAGCAGGAACTTTCAGAAAAGTGTATCCTCATGGAATCTCTCACAGAAGGACCCATTTTAAATACTTTTCTTGGTAAGCAAAAATATCATTTCTAGCAGCCAACACATTTTGTGTTTGACAAGAATGAGCAATAATTTACAGTCCACTGCCTGTTTCATTGGTTAATATAAGCAACTGACATTTATGCATGTCAGAATTAATATGGAGCTGCATCACCAGAGGAATCGTCTGGGGAGCACTTCAGTAAGCACAACTCCATCACAGTCTTTAAAAAAGAGTACATATGACACCCTTCCTGTAGGAAGTTTAGTTCTCTGAAATCATTTAGGACCAACCCAAGACCACTCATGACTTTAAGAATAATAATAATAAAAAACCTCTCAAATGTCTTCTCCTCCATCAGATGATGTTCTTGAAGTTCCTGATGAATCATAATCAAATATACATGATTAACAGAAGGTGAATCCAAATGTATGGAGACCAAATGAATACAGTGGCTTGTAGCCACAACATTTTGTGTTATGAGCCAGTCAGACCTCCCAAGTTAAGCAGTGCTGAGCCAAGTTTGAATTTAAATAGGAGATTCTCCAAGGAAAACTGAGTGTATGCACCGAAGGAAATAGTACTGGTAGCCTTTGTCTGTCTGAGTTACTACTGAACTGAGGCTCTTGCAAGATGCCAACAGCACAGGACTGAGACTATAGAAGAAACTCAGATCTTTGAATCCTAGTTCCTAGTGGTCATTAAAAACCCTACGGCAGTTTATGGAAAAGTAATGATGTTCATGTAGCCAAATTTCATACTAGGTAATTAGAACACAGAGACATACAACAAATGTCCTGGCAGTCTGAAGCGGATACAGTGTTTTCTTTCAATTCTTCCCAATCAACTTTCACAGAATGTTATTGTAAGCAGTTGCAAAGTACCCCCCAAGAGGTGATTTCATTCATATTCTAGTGTTGAATAGAGACACTATTATAGCATATCACATGGAAATCACTACTTGTAATTCCTTATATTTTAACCTTCATGCTATGACTTTAAAAAATAAAATGTTTCTTTTGTTTCTTTCGTACTCACAAATAGTGTCAAATCTATTTGGTCATCTCCATCTTGTACTGGTTTAAGCTAACTGAATAACTCATAATTCAGACCTTAGGAATTCATGTAGTTCAATCACCTGCTCAAAGTAGAGCTGATATGAATGTTCAAACAGGTTGCCCAAGGCCTCAATGTAACTTATAAGCACAAACCATGCTCTTTGTATTTGAAATGCGTTGTGAAAAAAAAGAATAACCAGGGTTGAATTTTTGGCCATTGCTTGTTTGGGAGAAATTCTGTACAATCCTTCTTCAAGCTTTGACCCATTTTGTTCGCACTTTAATTTTTTTAAATGTATTCACAGCCTAATTCAGTGTAATCATAATTATTGTTAATGCCATAACAACAGATGAGAATGTTCACTGGCATGAACCCATTAAACATACAAATAAATCAAGGAAAAGGAGACAAAAACATAGCTAAAACAGCTATCAAAAAAATAAAATAATATTTTTTTAAAAAAGCTAAAACTTTGTAGCGTGGTCATAAGGTCAAGAATAGCAAATAAGCTTTTTAAGGTTTTTGACACTTCTGGAAATGGCAGATAATTGTCTCCTATGGCACGGGTGTTAAGTAAGCACATTAATGTATGTGTTGTAAAGTTTAAAGCTCATTACAAGTAGATTTTATTAGATTACTAGATGTTCATGCATATACAAGGAACAACAAATGAACAGTACAATACCTCAGGCCAAAAAAGGGGAGATATATGAAGAGAAAAAAGTGGAAGAGAATTTGTATTTGCATACCAAATACTATTGAGATGAATGATATTGAGATGAATATATCTCAAATATTATTGAGATGAATGATACTCTATATATTTGTCTTTTATATAAGTTCAGTACATGGATTATTTGTTAGTCCTAGAAGTGTGCTCCTCATTGCAAAAGCACAGAGATTGTTGTGTTGTAAGCTCAACACCCAGACTTGGAGAAGCCAGAGCGCAACAGGAATCTGCGGGATGGGATCATTCAAACTGTTTTTGTGCTTGTTTGCATGCATCTGCTGCTTAATAGTTCTTCAGTCTGCCATTAGTGTGGGACAAAAGGAACTTTTTAGGAGCATGTTGAGTGAAAAAAAAGAATGCTTCCTTCAGTTACAACTAATGTTTGATGATTAATATCTATCCAGAAGCATTTCCTGACTTTTTACTAAGGGAAAACTTACAGTGCATCATCTCCCTGACCTCCCTGCCCTGGCTGCCAGGGAAAGAAAACTGAAAAAATGCAGCCCAGAAGGACTGGTGATAATGGGAAATGAGGGCAGCTGAGCACGCTACAAACAGCACTGGCAAGTACACAGAGTTTTGGAAGACTGGGATGCTGATACTGGTCAAATAGCCTAGCAAAGAAAATTAATGGAAGTGAGAAAAAATAAGATTTAGACAGGGCACTAAAATTAATGGAAGTGAGAAAAAATAAGATTTAGACAGGGCACTCTGCAGGGCAGAGAATAGAAGTTATTAGGCCCACAGAAGTTGTTAGGCCCACCAACAGTACATGCAGCAGCAACAAAAGCATGGTTTAATCCGAATTGGCTAAAGTGAATGTCATAGCTGTTTCTCCCCTTCCTTACATCTATGTAACTAAAACTCAATTTCAAATTGCTTAGACCTTGGAGGGTTATCTGAGTGAGCTCAGTGAATCTTTGAGGCACACCTTCTAGACAGCAGACACAGTTGACTGTTATGCCTATGAAAAAGCAATGACTGCCAATGTTTACTACTTACCTTTTGTACCATTTGGATATGGTTCTGTTTTTCACTTCTGGTGTCCAACTCAAAGGGGTAACCTATAATTCATCAGCTTTGGGGAGAGTATGTGTGATCTCTTGAACCCTGGATGTTGTAAAATATTGGTTTTTTTTGGTGAAGAGACACAGGTCTGTGCACCATTAAACTACTAAAACTTGCAACTTTCTAAAGGTTTGCCAAGCAAGTCTTGAATGCCTCAAATCTTCCACAACTTGATATATCAGGAGAGAGATGCAGTAAACTATCCACAAGGGTAGCTAGCACAGATCGTAGAAAACTAGCATCAAATGCATGACATCTACACACTATAAACTAACTTTAAATTCTATATTACAACAAGTACTGTAACATTAGAGAGGGCAAAGTTGGAGAACACTGATTGTGACCATGTGTAGAATGAGGATAATTTATTTTTAGCATTGTATTTCTGTTCTAATGTAATTCTGCCACCCAACACACACATATGGATGTCTAAAACTTTATCTAATATTTTAAATAACTGCCATAAGCAAAAGCCAGAAAAGGAAGAGATGTATTGTTTGTTTTACATCATGTTGAGTACAAAATATATCGGTCGTGGGGAAACTTTTATTCACTTCCTGGATTCACTGAATCAGGTTTTCCTCCTCACCTCAAAGTGCTATTCTAAAATTTATTCTGGAATAATAACAGACAATGAATACCTCTCTGCCTCAATTTTCCAGAAATTGGTAGCCTTCAGAAAGAAACAATGAAATCACTGAGAATACAATTAGAGGGCTTCTACTCTTCACCCCTATGGTACTGAGTACACTGCAAGGAAAAAAAAAAAAAAAGCTGTAAAAGGATGGCAGTGAGAAGGGAAAAAGACAAAATTCCTGCCATGTCTGAGATTAGTGGTGTCCAGGTATTACCAGGTATTTATAGCTCTTCAGTAATACAGAGTCTTTATGCAAGTGTTGTGTACAATATTTGTAAAAATCTTTGAAAAATCAGAAGTAGGACATTCACCCTCTAATTCCTGAAGCTGGAAGCATTGCTTGCATCTTTTCAAGCTCCACTAAGAGGGGCCTACGGGGAGAGAAAAGCCCACAATCATCTTTTGCTGAAAAATTTATGGCAAAGACTCATTCCCCACCCTCATCTTCAGCCCCAAATAAAAAATCCCTGTCAAGACATACCAATAAGCCCCATGTCAAGAAAACAGCAGCATGCATTAATGCAAATTGACTGAAGTAAGTGTCATGGCTGCGTCTTTTCCTACTCCTTTAACCTGTACAATTAGATCTCCATTTTGACTTATTAAAACCTTGGAGACCCTGTTATTTGAGTGAATTCAGTGAATTTTTGAGGCACACCTTCTGACAGCAGCTGCAGTTGACTGCTAATCCTATGAAAAACTGATGTCTGACAACATTTTAAATGTCTGAAACATAGCTGAGAATTGCACTTTCTCTCTCTGATCCCACAACTGGTAATTTAAACCAAAAAAAGAGTAAGTCTGAGGAGAAAAGCTGAGCAGAGCTGACTGCATGTCACCATAGCCACCTGATGCAAACACGGGTTCAAATAACTATTATTTTTTAATTTTGCTAAAACAGTGCCTCTTTCACTTCTCCTGAAAAACTGTGAAAGTCTCTGTGACTTTCCTGGAAGGAAAAAAAAAATAATTCTGCATATGTCCCATCATTTTTCTTTATTCTCTTTTATCCCTTACCTAGAATTGTTGTTGTCATGGGCCAGCCATAGAATGTAGCATCTATGCAATATCAGCTCCAGCCATATTGAAAAGCAGAACAAAGAGGACTGTTAAAAAGGTGGGAGGAGGGATGATTTGGGCCAACAGTACCTTCATCAAAATACTGAAACTCTACCCTAAGAAAATGCCATGGCATTTTCAAACATGAGGCAGAGCACTTAACATGTTTGCATGTTATCCACTTTCCTTACCTTTTGAAGGAGGATAGGCTGTTTGAAGGAGGAAAGGCCTTGTGTTGCCAGAAACAGATCTTTGGGAACTGATATTATACATATTCTGAACTTGATGGCTAGGTCTCTGACTTATTCCCTCCTTGTTTAGATTTTTAAAAGGCCATCGTGTTTTCTGCCAGTTGGTAATGTCATAAACAATAATATTGTTTATTATTAACTATTACCTGTTACTGTTTAACAGGTAATAGTGCTTATTTCATGGGGTAGATTTGGCTCCAGACTGGGATTCAAACTGATTTGCGTTAATGACTTAGCTTGTTGACAAATAAACATTTGAGGGAACAATATATATTATAAATCCAGAAAACCAAACTATATCTTTAACTTTACCCTAAATTTAAATTCAAATATTTATTACATCACCCTCTGCCAGAATTGGGCAGTAAACTGCTTTCATATTCAAAAGAATGTTTCCATTTAAAATTGTAATAAGATGCTGGATCTCATTCTTTCTGGGGAAACTGCATTGCATTACTTTAGCTACAATGCTAGAGAAATGGTGCATTCTGCTTCCTGTATAAATTTCAATTACCTGGGTGCATTACTCACACATTTTATCATTGGATGTGTAATTTAAAGTGTCACAAACCACACTCACAAAATTGAATGGTTATTTGTTAATTATTTAAATACTACATTTTGTGCATAAACAACTTCTTACCTACAGTCAAAATATATTATTGACAGTTTGGAAGACAAGCTCAATTGCTGTCCAGCATAATTCTGAAATATAATTTATAGTGGTTATTTAGAGAACTATATCGAGTACATTAAAGCCATATGGTACTGTGGTTTCATCCCCAAGAGATGCCTCATCAGCTAAGAGAAGCATTATGATCAATACGTATATTACTCATTTTTAATAGAGTGTACTAAGCTGTAGAAGATTACTGTTCTTGCCAGTTACTTGAAAATACGAGGTGCAACAATTATTTTAGGATTGTTGGAGAGTTTCAGTATTCTCAAGATATAGAAAAAATGTCTTTGTTTTGTTATGTTCAGAGCCTTAGACATTCTCTAGCAGCTGAAATCCCCAGAAAATAGTATGCCTAACTAGACAAGCTAAAAGCTATAAAAGGTAAAACCTTATTTGAGTTGTAATGCTCAAACAATTTGCTAAATATGGCTCCTCGGAAGGAGAGAGGGAGAGAGAGAGAGATGAGAACACTGTCATCTATCTTGGCAAGAGGACATAGCATCTACCACAACTATGCCTATTTTGCTACTAAAAAAGTGGTAAGTACTACAGTGATTAGTGTAGCCTTGGCAATGCTGAGAATGTTGAATTTTTTAAAAGATTCATGCTACATACACTGGTTTCCCAATATACTGAGAGAAATACCACATAAATACCAAGCATTACATTAACCTCTGACCTGGTAGAAACATTAGCAACTGCATATACAGAGCAAAACTGCACTGCCTAACTAAGACAACAGATCCACAGACATGGAAAATGGAAAGAAAAAGAAAAAAAAAAAAAAAAAGGTAAAACAAAGTCAAATTTCAAATTTCAGTTATTCAATCAAATGAAGCAACTGAGGGTGAATAATCCAGCTATAGCAGAAGTGCAAATACTACAACACTGGGAGGGAAGAAGTTGAAAAAAGGCTGCAACAGAGGTGTGGGACAAAAGGAGTGGGAAGGTCCGTGTATCAGTCAGTGCTGACTTACACAGGAAATTCCTCAGAGCACAGTACTTCACTGGTGTGCCCCTTCCTGCTTCCGGTCCTGAGCTGATCTATTGGCATGAAGCCTCCACTCGAGCTCTGGTCTTTCAGCCTGCAAATATCAGACTGCAGCTGGTATGGAGGCATACCACGCGCAAGGCAGGAGCAAAAAGAATGGGAGACCAGCTCTGCCACAGCAGCTGGCATCATGTCTTCTACCTGCAATGCTGCCAGCCTAGTCCTCCTATGCAACTGGGACAAGCCTAGCTGCACCATACACTTGGAGGGCAGTGAGCAATTCCTCCAAGTCTGAAGATGTGGGTAAAAGGCAGGACTGGGGGGAGGGGGGGGGGGGAGAGGGGGTTAGAGTTGGAGCAGTGAGGCAAGCTAAGGACCAGATGGAGAGTTCATACATAACTATGACTAGAAATATATTCAGCACAGTGCTCCACCCAAAATAATAAATCTTTCAGTGGTGATTTCAGATCCAACTCATTTAATATTTTCTGGGACATCTACTCCTTTATGCTTTAAATACCTGATTCAGTGAAAGATTTTTAAACTGAGTTACTTTACACTGAAATGGTGAGGATTCAGGGCAGCTCAGCAGTCATTCAGGTATGCTTAATCAGCTTTAAACTTCCTTTTCAAAACAGATGTGACTGCATTTCCACATTGATTGATTTGTTTGTTTTTCTGAAGCAATTTTCAATGCTCTTTTGGATATTTGCTTCAATGTTTGATTAAAAACAAATCAAGAAAAAAAATACAAAACCTACTTTTATTCTGAAATAGTATAATGAAAGTATGGTATCATGACATGGAAAAAAAAAAAAAAAAAAAAAAAAACACCATAAATGTACTGTAATACCATAAAAAGCCTTGTGTCCCTTTTCTTGTGAAACTCCTCAGCTGGGCTTAGGCTGTCATGACGACCACAGGATTTCCAAGCGCTGCATCTAACCAGGAACTCCAATAGAGTCAGTAGTCTGTTGTTTATAAGTCATTCACCTGCCCTCTAATAAAGCTGCTCTGATAAAGTGAGGATGCAACAACACCCAGGACAGCTCAGCAGATGCCAAGGACTGGATTGCCAGATTAGAAATACCACTGTACCAATGAGGGTGGCTGTAGTTCTTTGGCGGTATTTCTTTTACAAATAAAAACATTCTCCAAACTGTCCTACTTAGATGTACCAGAAACACATTCAACAACTGGAAGACCACTTTCACAGACAGTGGGAGCTGAGGTTAAGCAGAGTTTCTAAGCACGCCCTAATTTTTTTAACCAGCGTATGTCTTCTCCCATAATTCTCAATTTTATTTATTTCCAACCCTTCTCTCCCATCTGTTCCCTTCTCCAGGATCTATATATTATCTTATGCTATTTATCTCTCAGTTTTTTGCTTCCTCTCCCTGTTCCAGTTAGATTAATGATGCCAATATTCTGTGTGTTTCTGGTCTCTCTTTTTTCTTCGTCACGCATCTTGCATTCATACAGGCACTTTTAAATACTTATCGCTCTCTCTGACCCTTTTAAACAGTCCAAGCTTTTATTCCTATTTCACAAACGTTCAACATTTCCCTTCTGTTCTCCTTTAGGCCCTGATTGCCAGTTTTACTGCTGAATACCAGTTCCTCTAGTCCTGTCAAACTCTACCTTGTTTTAGCTGACTTCCTTCCTTTTGCCTGTTCTGTCTTCTTTGGCTTTGTTCCTTGACCTTTAGTCCTGTATATTAGCTTAAGGTTCTCTATTAATACCTATCTCCTGAGACAGTTTAATGCACTGATGTGTCCTCTTTTCTTGCAATGCTGTGTTCACTGTGAACTATTCATTAAATACATCTAAATAACTGCTTCGTTAAATGTCTCTGCACACCATTTTGAAACACACTCAGGTTTTAATGTATCTCATGACCATGGTACATAATTTTGCTTGTGATACTACAAGTGTTCCTACAAAAACTGCTTCTGTTATCCTTTCTCAACATTAATTAATAAATACTGCTATATTTTGGTTTGGAATAAGTCCAGTACTGTTATTTTTAATGATGGAACACACTTTCTTCCCTTGGGAGATAAAATAGTCAAATTATAACAAGCTGTTTTGCTTTGCTGCTTCATGCTGCCTCTGGTCCAAAAGAAATCGCAGTAAAACAAATGCCTCATTTGACTAAATAATCAAGCACATCACTTAGAGAGAGCAGTACAAAGCTGCAGGGCTGAAGAATATGAAAGAAACTTGCAAAAATCAGTCAGTGTACATATGGCAGTAAGTATACCTGAAGTTTCCGGTTCTGTTTAAAAGAGATGAGTTAGTACTACAGACAAACAAAACCGAGCATATGATGTGTAAAACACACTGCAGTGACCCATTTAGAGATACTTAAAAGAAGGACAATATTTTCACAAATAAAAAGACAGCACACAGCAGGGAAAAACTTTATATAGGCTCTGGACTCTGACTGTTTCATGGACTTTGAACTTCCAAACAAGCTATTTTCCTTCCTCTCAAATCTTTATAGGAGTCAATAGCTGAGAGTGTAAAGAGAGAAGAACATAGGAAATAAAGTTGATAAATTTTAATACAGGACTTTACATTGTTACATGGGAGAAAGAAGATGAGATGAGAAAAGCAGTTGCTAGACAGTACTATCAGTGTACTATAACTGAACATGAGATAATTGATGAGTGCTCAGATTCAATTAAAAAATAGTGGTGAAATACACAGCTATTACACAAAATTATCAAACCAAATTCCATGGAATGAAAGACATGTCCCAAATACCACCTGTATTTACTCTGATACTTCTATGGTCAAATCTCAAACCATAGTTATAATACTCTGGCCTCAGATTAACAACAAAAAAGACATTTTTATTACCAAATAACAGTAACTTGGTAATTTGTGTTACCAAATACAACAACAAGAAATATCACTGCAATTGCATATCTATGCTCTTTAGCTGCTTTGAGTACCTGCATCTCAAGGACACGGTGGAGTTCAAGACCATACAAAGAACCACTAAAGTGAAGGAGCACATGGAAGAGTTGGCTTATGAGAGACTAAAAAGACTGTCTCCCTACTTTGGAGAGAAAAGGGCTGAAAGGGAATGTTTGCAAAGGATAAATTGCATGTAAAACTGCTACTCACCAAATCCTGCAGTCCTTGTAGTAGGTGCCCATAGCATCCGTAGAGATGAAATTGAATGAATGAAGAGTAGCTGTACTCTGTAGCTCCTACACTGACACAGATGGGGTCAAAATGGTGTAGTGTGAATCAGCAAAGCAAAACAATTATAGTGATGAGGATAGAGGACTACCAGAGGAGTGCTAAGCAGGGCAAAAGCAAACAGTCCTTGTAGGCCCAGAACAGTATCACAAGCCAGATATTAGCATCTGAAGTCTAACTTTGCCTAGAGTATAGGACCTGGCATCACTCACCGTTTCCCACTGCCAGATGTATCCCATTTTGGTTGCATCCAGAATCCATGTCAGGGTGACAGTTAAGCACACACCATCTGCCTGTCCACATGATTCCCAAAGGAACAGTAATTAGCAAACCTCTTCTCAAGGCTTAATACAGACCATGTTTGCCCCTCCACCTAAATAGAGCCTTTGAGCTGTAACAGTTTGGTAAATACCATCCACCTGTGGCAGACCAAGTAGCAGTGAGCAGCAAGGCAGCAAACACACATAAGCCAAGTAACAATAAAACTTTTGTCAGACGGAAGAAATTGCTCCAAGCTGCAGTTTGAAGGAGGCACTGAGAAATCAAACTATATTACTAGGTGCCGCCACATCACCTTTAAATACTTATGTTAGCAAAGAACCAGTTTAGTTTAATAAGTACTGAGCCCCTTCATTGCTATTAACCAGCATGAGCTACTACCATGTACTCATTTATCCAGTGTGAGCCAATCTGTCTTTTGTCTGCAGGGTTCTTTCTGTAACAACAACAACAACAACAAAAACAACAACAACAAAAGAAAAAAGAAAAATTCAGCCAGTCTACCATTAATTATTTTATCTCAGTTACACTTACATTAATCTGGAGTAAATTCAGGGAAGAAAATTGAGACATTTCTGATTCCAAGCCATATAATTGGGTTGAGGGTCCGACCACCCAACATGCACAAAGAGAAGCTTTTATGCCCACTTAAGCATGAGCTGCATGCATGCAGGCATCCAGCTTGCACCTGGCTTGTCTACAATTACTACCACTTCCTTTTTTCCCCCGTCAAGTGTTCCTTCCTTCAATGAATGCACTTCTTGGTGTTTTGATGGATGGCAAAGAGTAGGTTAAACTCCTGTCCCAGTTTTAGATAGACTGTTGTTAAGCATCAGAAAGGAAAGTGGCCAAAAAAGTGCTGCATATCATTCTGCAGATCATTAACTGGTAATGTAATCTGCCCTACTCTAGGTGTCACGTCCAAGAAAAGACCACAGAATTAGAAACATAGTGCTCTAAATGGAGGACTACTTGGTGTTCCTCTCCTTGCCCCTTATTCAAGCTTTGTGGTAAGCAGCCAAGCAAGAACCACTGTTTTACACAAAATGTCTTAGAACCTGATAGCAACTCCAAACAGCTATTTAGCGTCACACACTCTGATGTGGTCACGTAATTTATATATTATGATAATCTGGTTTTCATTTAGCCTACTAATTCAATAGCTGTTCCATTTAAATAATTGGCTATCTGACTCCCCACCCATGTTGAAGAATATGCACACCATTAGATCACAAGGATACCATTAACTTAGACAAAATGTCATGAGGAGAAAGGAGAATTTTCATAGAAAAATATCATTCATTTTCATGTGAGTTTATCTGTTAATATATACTTCAAGATAGCCAAATTTTCAGACATTTAGAAGAAAAAAATAATTCTAGCACTCTTTGAAAGGATGACATTCAACTCTTAAATTTGTTTCATGAAGGAAAAGACTTGTGTTTGTGGATTTTGTTTGGTTTAGTTTTTATGTATACATTTATGATGCTCTTCCCCCAAAGTCTTACAGAAAAGCAGGCTAATGGTGACTATCAAACAGCTAGCAAGTGACTTTACGAAGATCAGCAAAGGTCACAATAAACAGCAAGAATGACAAGGTCACATGATGCTGCCAAGATCGTTTCTACTGTCAAATATTCCTTGTTCTGGCTCTGTAAGGCTGTGTCCAGCTCAAGAAAGCATCTTTAAAATAATACAGATATTACATTCAGTTACCTACTCACTCATATTTAAAGACGATTCTTCAACACATCTTTACATATTACTCTTCTAAAAGCAGTGCTGTGTAAACACCATTCAACTTTTAGTCATTTTTAGCCATCGTGTGCCTGTCTCTTGCTAGACTCAGGAAAGGCTACCATGTGCCCAAGATTCCCCAGCTACGGGTTACCTCCCAATACGTGTGATGCTACAGGATGCAAATAGCCAGTGTTTTCAGCTTGGACAGTCATTTATACTTTGGTAATATAACCCTTTTCATTTTCACAGTATTTAACACAGTCAGCAAGTGCAAGCCAGTAGGGAATGCCATTCACAAATTGCTATTAAGCATGATTGTATTAATCATGAAGCTTGTGGAGTTTTTTAGTTTTCCATTTCAGTTTGGAGCAGTCAGCCATCTCACAAAATTACAGGTTGCATGAAGAAGCCTGTGCCCCTTTCAACAGATGAACTAGAAGGTATCAACTGCCTTGAGGAGGATACTTTCCCAAACCATTCCCCTGTTCTCTGGTTCTTCAGCTGCACTGTGTCAATCCTTGCCACAGGGTGCAGTGCTGTGTCCCCTGTCTAAGGGAAGGATGCAAACAACACTCCTAATGAGACCAGCTGTGGAATTAAGAAGCACAATTTCACAATATGATACCAAAAACAAAAGAAAGCTAAGCATTTATAAAACAGGGTCTTTTGAAATTAATGGGTGTTTTCCATTGTCTCAGAGGAATATAGGAATGATAGTCATATAAAATTCAGAAGCAAAAGGAGCTTATCAAAATAAGAGAAAAAAGGCCTAAAGAAGCAGTTGGGACTTTTAATACAAAGTTATGATAAATGTAAATGAATTTCCTATACCAGTTAAATAGTTAAGCCTATTAAACTGTATTAAAATTTGGGAAGCTGGTAATGACAAGTTACTTATTCAGATAGTAAGATGTATTGCAGGGCATAATTAATATGATTTATTTTGGGAAAGATATGTATTACGTCTTTTGTACCTCTTCTTTAGGCATTAAGATTTTAAAAATAAATAAAAAGGAAGAAGAATGGAAAGAAAACAGAAACATCTTGGGTTCTATTCTGGCAACAAAAAGCCTGGATTTCCTAGGTGTTTATTTAGCTATTTTTTAGTGCTATTTTCACAGATCACTTCAAATTTTACAAATGGTCTTTTTCATTGCAGCTTTTCAGGCCAATTCTGGTAAAACATAAGAACTAAAATGTTTCCATATACTCACAGATTTGAAAGTTTTTTTTCGTTTGTTTTTTGTTTTTTGTTTTTTTGTTTTTTGTTTTTTTCCATCAAAATTTTGTGTTTTCCCTTTGTTTCCTTTCCATCCCATAATTTAAACCTATAGGTGGAGGTTCTACTCCCCAGAAAAACTTTTTTTCCTATTGCTTCGAATATCACATATATTTTCAAGCTATTAATGTTTTATATGTTTTTGTGGGGTTTTTCTTCAGCCTCCTCATCATTTTCAGTTTCCTCTCGTGTCTTAGACACGGATCAAAATGTGCCTATAAGCCAGTCCGACCTTTCTGATAACCCTGTAACCGTGTCTTATGTACAAGCGGTGTAGTACTGCCTAAGCCAGGAAAGACTGAAAGCAGGATGGCAATGGGAGCTGAACTTTTCTACTCATTTTAGCAGGGCTTTAGCTAAATCTAGAACTGATTTGAGAAGAGCCCAAAATTTCAATGGTGATGGGCACACACAAACTGCACCAGTATAGAAAATTAATAGTTTCCAGTGCAGGAGTTAGCTCCCAACACAGAAAAGCTTTTGCTCCCGATGTAGCCAGGCTGTCATATTTGGGTAGAGGGGAGTACTTTACCATGCTTCTTTGTAAATGTACGACAGTGGGATCTGATTGCAAAGCATACAGATTAAGCAATGAGGGGAACTGTGTGGACCTGTCCCTGCTAACCATGTCAGGAGTCAAAAAACAGACCCGATGCAAAGATCCTTCCTTGAGAAAATTTCTGATGCAAAAACTGCTAGAGTTTGGGGGGCATTTGGACTGAGACTGAATTCAGGTTATCATGGAAGGCATTATGAAACTCAAGTGCCAAACCAACAGAAACACTACAGGCTCTGAGCATAGCCACTTGGAGTTTAACATAGCCTAAATGTTTAGAGGCTTGTTTTAGCTGATGTTCCCTGACTGTCCCACAGCCTTTCAGTACAACTTGCAATGCCCTCGTTTATCTTTCACTGATTTCAAGCCCTTGAATTCCACCAGATGTGGAATGGTAGAATTCTGACACTGACAAACCAACCCATTTATCTTAGGAAGAACAAAAAGCAAATAAGAAAATGACCCTGCATACCGTGTAAAGTCCCCTCTGATATCTCTCTCTGGAAATAAAAAATGCAAGACAGAAAATCTTCCTTCTTACTCTTATGATCTAAGCATATTTTTTCTCAGTCACATTTTTAAAGGAGATGAATTGGCTAGCAATAGTGTTTAACACCGTCAACACTTTGCTTTTTACTGCAACAGTTGGGATGAAAAAATAGTACATTTTTATCACAGAGATCTGCCTACAGTTCTTTGTTTGGTTTACCTTCTGCAGCGTAACAGTTTGTTGCTATGGTATTATGTCAAATAAGCAAAAAGTACTCCTCAGTCCTCAATTGCAAGCCCTCCACATCCTCTGCCTCAGCTTGGCCCCAAAATGTGATTGCCAATTTCTGTAGAGCACACAGCCAGCTGCTGCGAATATACTCATCTTGTTTACTCAGCTTCAGCTCCTCTGTTTCCAGAGCAAAAGTCAATGCCCAAGAGCTTTAATTGTTGATCTCTTTTCACCTGCAAGATAGCAAGAGAAAGATCATAAACAGTACTTGTTCTACCACTACCATAGACTGGAAACTATGAAGTATAACTACATCATTAATAAGATTCATTAAGTTTGGAAAGAATAAATAAAACAACCCATAATTTCTTTGACAGCTCCAACTGAAGGGCAAATTTCTTCTGCCTGTTCTACCCTGTGGAGCTTTCATTTTATGTTTTTACCCAGAGGGCCAAAACATACTCTGTTAGTACCACCATATAACTAAAGTTAATGGAGTTACTCTGATCTAATTGAGGGCATAGTTTATTACAGCGAATGTTACACTACAAGAAATCACTGAGAGGAATTCCAATCATCGGCTTTATATATCATTCAGTTTCCAGATGTGTGACTTAAAAGTCTTTAAATAAAATTCTATTGTAGTCTGTAATGGTTATCCTGCTCCTCCCCAAAAATCAACAACTAAATAATAAACATGTTAACACAGATTAGCAGATTCTCTGCTTCTATCAGCTTCAACCACCATTCTGGTGTCTGTTTTTCAGTTGTTTTTTGGTCAGTCGGTGGGTTGGTTTTTAAATCGATTTAAAATTACTATAATGCAAGGAATATTATTTACAAAATGTTATCCAGTGAAGAAGTTGTGCCATGTATGTTTTACATGCATTGGAGCACAGATGTTGATTTCTGCCTGGGTGTGTATGCAGAGCAGAGAGAAATGTCTTGTCGTCGTCTCAACTGTAGGTAAACAACAACAACAAAACAACAACATCTTGATACCTTTACCTACATCTATGCTGTAGGTAAAGGTATCATTCTAGTACCTGTGGACATAGCAGTTATAACCGAGTTTAACCCAACTAGCTCAGGTGCGAATTAATGGTAATATCATGACAAATTTGACAGTTTGAAAGCCATTATGTGGTAAAGTGTGTCAGATGCTTGCTGCACCTCTGCTACTGCCGCCATACTTACAGACAAACTATATCATTAATTCTCCTTTTTCTGCAATTAGATTTTTGCAAACGAGGTTAGGTATGAGATAGGACATGTAAAGTAAAAATCTCTGAATGTTAAAATGTCACATCAATTTACTCCACATTAACCTTACTGGAAATCTGTATCACCTTGCTCTTACAGAGGAAGTATTATCATTATCACAGTTCTACGAATCTCTGCCAATGCTGTCCTTCATCTCATCAGAAGCCCTTTGACATAAAATGCCATTAACATTAAAAGCCTGTACTTCAAACATTGATAGGTAATACTGAGATTTGGTGCCTTAAATTTGTGCGTTTTTTAATTTTTTAATTTATTTTTTTATAGCTTTAAATTCACTAGTCCTTAAAAGTAGCAGTTTGCATTCTGGTAATTCTGAAAACTTCTGGAACAGGTAATGGAGTACTTTTAGTCTTCTGATTATTTAACTAATGCTTGGGAGAGCTTCCCCCTTTCACTTTTGCACCACATTTCTTTTTTGTTTCTCTGTGCATTTTAACACCTTTAGGGATAGAATATTTCATTACTGGACCAGGTCTGTGTTAGCTAGAAGCACTTTTTTGGGTGTGCATCTCTGTGACTTATTCACTCCGTCTTAAATTCTCTTTTTGAGAATTCTGAGAAATTGAAATTCTCTTGTGCTCCTTGTTTGCACAAGATGCCTCAGAAATTCCTGCTGTCAAAGAAAAAATACAAAAACAAACAAACAAACAAAAACCAAACTCTATCTTTCCTATGTTTGTTAATATTATCAGAGGGAGTCTTATGAACTGAAACCCTGTCCCCAGCTATTAAATATCTCTTTCTTTAATTCACTATTTTATTCTGTAAGCACTCAACTTACTTTTATTCTGTAAGCTCAACAACACTGAAGTATTTACAACACAGGTCCAAATGGAAGGATTCTTCCCCGTCCCCTCTCCCTATCCCCACATTTTTTTTTATTTTTTTTTATTATTATTATTTTGTTACCACATGGTATCTGATTTTAAAATTAAGCATTCATTTGTCCCATGCTTACCCACTGCACAAATAGCTCCAAATGTAAGGCTCCAGCTCACTCACACCTTTCTGTTTTCCTGCCTAATGGCAGGAAAAAGGCAGGTCAGGATGCAGATGAGATGAACTGTTTCAAGCTCCATTTGGCCTCACTTGTGTGAAGAAAGCATGGCTCCCTGTGTCATTTCTCCCAAAAGAAGCAGACAGGCAAAACATTTAAGGACCCTTTCACAAGGGATCTGTCTTCAGGTAAGTTTTTGGCCAGCAAATTGGAAAACACATCATGTCTACTCACCCACATTTGTTTTTCTGTTGATACTGTTTTGTTGATTCTGTTTTTGTACTGCTTCACATCACTACAGCTTTTGAAGATTTCTTATTTTAAGTAGAGCCAACAGTTGGAGACTGCCTGTCTGGTTCTACCACTGCTGAGCAATTTTTCAGTCCTCAAAGGTACTTTAGATTAGTGTCTATGTGTATATGCATGCATAAGGAAAGAAATATATTTATACATTTGAAAATCTATAAAAGCAAAAAAAACTGGGACGTGACTTTTTTGAAAGTTATGCCACTGTTTTCTGTCAGAGCTGATTTCTTCTACTTCAACGTTCTTTCCTCCTGTCCTGGTCTACTTTACTGTAGATTTATGTACCAGTCATCTTCAAGTATTTCCAGGTTGCTGGAGTTTGTTCAGCTTTGCACACATTAAAAAAGGCTTCCCAGGGTTTCCTGTTGGCTTCCTTTGGTCTTAAGAAATTGATCTGTGCAATTCCAGTTTTGTTCTCACAAAAAGCCCAATTTACTCATTTATAGGAAAGGAATACTTTCTTCTTAGCTTTTCCTCACAGACTGAAGTCCATTACCTTCTGTTTGCTGCAGATAGATACAGGGATCTGTTGCACCAGGGCAACCGACACCCTTCACTAACTGCTTACTCACCAAAGCATGGCCCTGCACAAATGGTTAAGTGCTGGCCCATGTTGATAGCAGAATCACACAGGCAGTCAGAAGACTGCGCTGGCAAAAAAAAAAAGGATGAGGAATTCAAATGTCTGGCCATGGAAGGGGATGAGCCAACAGCAGCTGCACAAGCCAAAACCAATGGGTTGCTCAGGGATCCAACAACACAGCTGGCATGAGCCAGACCTGCTCCACCATAAATGAATGGGTCCTCTGGGACCTAGAGTTAGCTACTGTCTGTGAATCACTCCAGGACCTGCTATGCCCCTCTGTAGACAGTATGCATCTTCTGTGGCTTGGGATCACATGAAGATTTTGGTATGTGACTCAGAGAAAAGGAGTTAGGCAAACCCAGAACTAACATCCAAATACCACACATGTATTACTGCATAGGTATCTGTCTTTTATACTAGAAGGAATGACTTAAATCAGACACTTTGTTGAGATTATTTTAAGTAAAAGCACTGGTGTTCTCTAAGGAAGATTTATCCCCATTCCACTTCCTAATATCAGGCACACAATGACCATGACAGCACTCTTTTCTGAATACCATGAGCAGCTATTTTTGAGACAGTTTGGTTAACAGAAAAGCATCTTTTAAATTGATGGTTAATTTCATTTTTGTTGCTGTTGTTGTTTTGTTGTTGCTATTGTTGTTTTTTGAGGGACCATCTTCATCCCATCCCAGTGCTTCTGTGAATGTTACTGAAGATTTGGCATGTGATATAAAATGAACAGGCATGGTGTTTGTCACTAAAAGCTAATGAAGTTTCAACTATTTATCACAGTTTAAACTTCTGTAATTGGTACTATGGGATTTGGGACACAACCACACAAGAGACTAAAAATTTTAAGGTACAGGACAGCACCAAGTGCAGGCACTTATTCTCTATTTTTATACTCCATTACATAGCATTTTTTATGACACATGACACTAAGTCCATATTGCCCAGTGGTTTGACTGATATTTTCTGGAGATAAAATATTAATAAGCATGAATAATAAGCATGAATGGATAGTGCTGGGCCTGCAAGATCTTACATGGATTTAGAAATGTTTCAAAACACTGCCACTCCTACAGACGGAAATAAATTATTTGTCCTTTTTTTTTTTTTTTAAGCAACTTCCTATCCATCCAGGATTGTATCAGACTGTCATTGTAATGTCTAGCCATTTTCCAGGGAAATTATGTGTGAGCTTGCAACTATTTTTTTTTTTAACCTTTAAACATTTTTGAGCTTTTCCTATTCTTACATCCTGAAAAACATGTATCCTAAGGATACTGAATGTTTGAAAAGATTATCATGGGAAAACTAAGTTGAATAATTGACTTCTTGCATTCAGTTCTTAGTGGGGCACATGCACTGGTCATTCTCATTTTGCCTGGCATAGTCTTAGTACAGCTCCTGTGAACATTTGTTTCCCGTGGTTACAAGTCTTTCCCTACGTTGTTGACAGCTTCATTTTTCCAGAGAAGCAAAGCTGTAAGTGTGAGGTCATCTCAGTCCACTGGCTATCCCACAAAAAAAAAAAAAAAAAAAAAAAAAAAAGGAATAAGAAGATCTGATATACTACGGAATTTAGTATGTTAGAACCTACTCAGAGTTATCATCTTCGTTGGGTTAGAAACTGGCTGGATGGCCAGGCCCAAAGAGTCGTGGTAAATGGAGTCAAATCCAGTTGGAGGCCGGTCACTAGTGGCGTTCCCCAGGGCTCAGTGCTGGGGCCGGTCCTCTTTAATATCTTCATCAATGATCTGGACGAGGGCATTGAGTGCACCCTCAGTAAGTTTGCAGACGACACCAAGTTAGGTGCATGTGTCGATCTACTCGAGGGTAGGAAGGCTCTGCAGGAGGATCTGGATAGGCTGCACCGATGGGCTGAGGTCAACTGCATGAAGTTCAACAAGGCCAAGTGCCAGGTCCTCCATCTGGGGCGCAATAACCCCAAGCAGAGCTACAGGCTGGGAGATGAGTGGTTGGAGAGCTGCTAGGCAGAGAAGGACCTGGGAGTGATGGTTGATAGTCGGCTGAATACGAGCCAGCAGTGTGCTCAGGTGGCCATGAAGGCCAACAGCATCCTGGCCTGTATAAGAAACAGTGTGACCAGCAGGGCTAGGGAGGTGATTGTCCCCCTGTACTCGGCTCTGGTGAGGCCGCACCTCGAATACTGTGTTCAGTTTTGGGCCCCTCGCTACAAGAAGGACATCGAGGTGCTTGAGCGAGTCCAGAGAAGGGCGACGAAGCTGGTGAGGGGCCTGGAGAACAAGTCCTATGAGGAGCGGCTGAGGGAGCTGGGATTGTTCAGCCTGGAGAAAAGGAGGCTCAGGGGTGACCTTATCGCTCTCTACAGGTATCTCAAAGGAGGCTGTAGCGAGGTGGCGGTTGGTCTGTTCTCCCATGTGCCTGGTGACAGGACGAGGGGGAATGGGCTAAAGTTGCGCCAGGGGAATTTTAGGTTGGATCTTAGGAAGAACTTCTTTACTGAAAGGGTTGTTAGACATTGGAACGCGCTGCCCAGGGAAGTGGTGGAGTCACCATCCCTGGAGGTCTTTAAAAGTCGTTTAGATGTAGAGCTTAGGGATACGGTTTAGTGGGGACTGTTAGTGTTAGGTCAGAGGTTGGACTCGGTGATCTTGAGGTCTCTTCCAACCTAGAAATTCTGTGATTCTGTGATCATGTGTAACATGTTATAGTATACATAGAAATACTTATTTACTCATAATATCTCTCCTGAGAAAAATATGCAAGGAGTTATAATTATAGAATTAATACGTCAAATTGTGACTGATGTATCAAAGTAAATTAATTCTTTCCAACGTTATGCAACAGTTAACTTTTTTAATAAAAAGGCATAAAATCTATATATGAAAATACATTTCTCATCCTTATTCTAAGGCCCTATACCACATATCTTAAATCAACAATTCTTGAAGACCATTTTTTACATTTTTTTTGTACAAGATCTGCCTTGAACAGTCACAGTATCATCAAAGTTTCCAGCTAAGACTCTTAGTCACCACTGTACACAGAAATTATCATTATTTTTACCACTGTTATTATTATTGCTATTGGCAATGTAGGACAGTTTCTCACAAGTATGCTCCTTTGAATTCTCTCTGCTCCTGAGCCTTTCTACCTTGACTGAAACACAGTCTGGATCAAGACAAAGGTGTAAGACCCAGGAAAACATTCTGAATTAGACTGGCTGAGACAAGTTCCTAAACTTAGGATATCAATGAGAAATGTATCTGCAGCAGTCCAGGATTTCACCTTGTCAATTTACCTAGCCACCAACGAGGCCTGTTGTAACATGGCTTGTGCCAACTTCAAACTCAACAATTTGACTGCATTTTTAAACATCTAGATCTGTGGGCCAACATGTTAAAAGTTAAAGAAAGTCTGTTCTCACAGATTCTGTCTTCCCCTCTGTAAACCAATGCAGGCTGGAGATGGAGGTAATACAGAGAGAGAGACATATGCATCCCACAGAACTGTGAAGAGTTGTTCCTAGAAGCCCAGCTGAGTTCCCTGAGTTCAAGCCAAGAGGCCAAAATGAAGGTGGCTAGGATGAAACTACACCATTCATAGAGTACCAGGCTGCACAGTGCCCTCTCAGTTATCATTTCAATCAAAACACAAAATGAATAACTGCCTTGACTATTTAAACTGTTAACCTTTTTTTTAACATGGCTGTTTATAATTAGATTTCACAGAAAGTCAGACTGGTGGGTTTCTCTGAGCTTGACATTTTTATCATGTGAAATATGTTGGATCAGGTAATCATAAGGCCTTAAGGTCAAGTAACATGACTGAATTGCTGTTAGCAATTAAATGTGCGATAAATAACAGTATCTGCTGTAGCTAGGAAAGATCATGTAGGTAGCTTCATGTTCTGTTTTATAAACCATATTAAAAAAGTGTATGGGTTGTTTTATATTAAATATGGTGGTTACTTGTGCCAAAGATTTATTAGTCCAGTCTGTCTTACGCTGAGTGGCTGCAGTTCAGATTCATGTGGTAGAATAATAAAAAAATTTAAATGGCTGTAGAAGCTGATGGACCAAAATGGAGTGAGTTACCCGATTGGCTATCAGTGATGTCATAGCCGTGGCTGCAGCTCCATATATGTTTACGAGAGGTTTATTCTCCTTAATTTCCACCTATATCACAATAACAATCAGACACTCTAAGCAGTCTGTTTCTAAGAGGTCACTGAACTTTCCTGGTGACTAAAGTATTTCAGCACCATCTGCTTCACCCTGAACCTGGGGCCTGTAACTGTGCCCCTGAATTTCCCTGTCTCTCAGGGCTGGTCATCATTTTCCTAGGCACTTTGCTGGAAAGGCTGTATTTAGGGTTAGGGCTTACACAGGCTATGGAAGAGCTTTCTGTTCCAAGTATGTAGCAGGAGATCTTGCAAACACTTAAACACATATATAATTTCCCTTTTGCAAGTAGCCCCACTCACTTCAATGTCACTACTATGTGAACAAATTTATATCCCTGCCTAAAATTTTCAGGCGACTTACTACATATATTTTCAGATGCCAAGAATGCTGAGGGCTCTTAAAGAAAATAAAAAGAAATAGAGAGATGCATGATTTGGACTACATTCAGAATTTTCCCTAATTGCTTTAATCAAATTCCCACTAGGCATTAAAATTAAATTGTCTACGTTAGCTGAATTCCACTGGTCATTACTGGCTGACACTAGTTGATGTATCAGATTTTCTTTTCCTTGTTTTTCTTACACATGGGTGTATTAAATATAGGCGTTACTGGGATGTCTGGTAGCCTCCCAGAGAAGTTCCCTTAACTTAAAGAAAGGATTTTTCTAAATACACTATTTGATGGTTTAAAGTGATTGCAAATTCAAACTTTGCTTTTCCTTTTAAGAGTATTCCTGTCATGCAACCTCTTCCATGAATTTTAAACTGAACCTTGTATTTCTATTGGCCTAACATAGGCTCCATAGAGTACAAGTAAATCCATTTGAATGATTTCTTAGAAATTCAAAATTCCAGTCTGGTGTTCATTGAGTAAACTGTTATACTGAAAAACAGAGCAAGTTTCTAGATCTAAAACCCTAGTTGCCAATAATAATAATAATAATAATTCTTAATTATTGTCAAAATAAATAAATAAAATCATAAGGACAAAAATTTTTAACATTCATGTTTATCTTTGTCTTTTTCAAATTCCTTCCTTTTATATATGCATTACTGCCTTCCAATTAGCATTAGCTGTTAAAAAAAAAAACACTTTAGTAATTTCTTTCAATAATCTACTTCTTAAAAACATCTGAATGGAATTTGGTGTGGTTGTTTCTCTGGTAGAATCTTTTTCCAACCACAGTGACTGCAAAATAATTTGATTCCTGTGTCCAAATAGTCAAGTGTGTGTGTCAATACTGTGTCTCGGCATTCCCTAAGGAGCAGGCACTTTGTCTAAATTTAATTATAAATAATACTCTGATTCAGGAAGTAATAATCTAGTAGCAGTTTACTCTTAATGCCATAGTTTTGTTTATTAGTTTTGGCTGTCTGATAAATATAGAGAGGTTTTAATTTAACATAACAGTTCTTTGCATAGACAGAGAGCCATTACTGGTGTAGCCAAGTAATATCCAGTCTCATGGGAGACCCTGTCAAAAGGGGAAACAATATCAATTTAATTATTTTATTTTCTGAACACACTGCAGCTAAGTGTCTTGGGTATTGACTTCATGTTTTTCTTCAATAAATGTAGCATGCATTATGGTACCAAGTTTAATGAGCCTTTACTTTTTTTTTCTTTTTTTAACTGAGGACTGAAGGATTCTTTATTAAACAGACATGTAAGGAACTGTACTAGCTCTTCTATACAGTTATGATTTTTCTACTAGCTCTGCAATTTCATTGTAAATTTGGGGCCATACTGTAGCAAAACTCCAAGGATTTCACATCCAGGAGGTGTTTAATGCTCAGAATGTCTTTAGTCATACATTAGTAATCATAAAGGATTTGTTTTTTAAACTGTTCTAAGTGAAACATTTTCAGGAGTTACAAAAAAAAAATACACTCTCCTAAAAAAAACATTTGAGAGGCCTAATTATCGTGTATGAGCTCCTGTAAGAACATTAGTAATAGTAGTAGAAAATTACTCTTGGATTCTTGCTTCCTGCACAAGAGAGTGTTATTCAAAATATAATAGAGACAAATCCATTGCTCAGAGAGTGCTGAAATTTTTGTGACTGCAGAAGGCTAGGAGTTGGACATTGACCCCATAGCCATTTGGAAGCCTTAGTGAGGCCATATGGTGGCTGCACAGAATGTGTTTTCTGAGAGTACTACAGAGCTGGTATGTCAAGTATCTTGAAGATAAATCTTTACTTATGTTCACAGGGATTTCACGTTGCATTGATAGGAGGACAAGTGACAGCCTGTGATGATATGGTAATCTCTGTGATATAAGCACTTACAGTTTGGAAACATTTGTGTTTTAAGTGGTAGCTCTATCTATAGTTATGGCTGCCAAAGAACTCTTTATCTGCTTTCAGTTGCTTGTGAGTTTTTCAAAATGGAAATTTTAGCCTGATATGTTCCATGCATGTTGTTTTGCTTAGGCTCAAATGTTCTGGATAGCTGAGTGAAATTCTGAGAAATATATTGTCCAGAGTCATCCTTCCTCTCTGCCCCAACTACTTTTTGAAGAAATGTTGTATTACTATGCTGTGAAGAAGAAATTAAGATGAGTAATGCACTCAAAAGTGCCTGCAGGAAAATCCACACAAATTCAAATACATCAGTTCAAGCTTAGGACACATATTCAGTAGAGCTTCTTAGGGGCTAGCCACTACATCGTTTTCACAGATAATTTGCTAAGAGCTAGCTGCAGCTCCCAGTAGTCATAAGCATGCCAAAATAAACTGGAATGTGCCTGGGCTACACTGGGCATCCTGTGAGATTTGCATGAACAAAAATTCAAATTTCTACAACGAAATACAGCAGAAGATACTACTACTCACACTCAGAACAGTGCATCAAACTGGGAACAGGAACTGACCTTGACCTGTAATCCATTTCTTTCTATGAATTACACTTTCAGTACTATAGAATAAGCTCTTAAAAAGGATCTGGCAAGGATTTAGTAGTAGTCACTGCCATTGTTGTCTGTAGTTACATAAAATTATGTTCCAGAAAATTCTGGCTGTCAAGTTAGAAACAGCAGGAAAGAGTGTGGGAGGGACACTCAAGCACAAAGACTGTAAAGTTTCACCAAAGGCAGACTTTCAATGGCAATTTCAATTGGTCAAAAACTCAATTTCTCTCACACATCCATTATAAAGGAAACAATTTCAATTAAATCTGCTGTCCTCTATGCTACGAATAGCAGCCATCTAATTTTATTAATGAAGCAGCTGAAAGGTTGCACAGGACAAACTAGTAGGAATGTAAGCTTAACCCATGGTCCTAATGTAGCCAGTGAATGTCATGCTTCTTGTTAGGATATGTTAGCCTAATTATTTTGATATGCCATCTGTATAGGTCACTGTGCTCCTCTCTAGACCCAGAATAGAAATCAGAATTTCCAGCTCCCATCAGTGATGTGCTGTATAAAAGGGTCCATATTTTTAGACCACAACCTCACCTCTCCCCCACACTATTTTATTATAGAATTTTAATATTTACTAGGGAGACAAAAACACAGAAATCTGTAAAACAGAAGGGAATTTATGGCTAATTTTCAGGGGGAAGGAGAGTTGTTAGTTTATTAAGCAAACATTGTTATCCATTATTATTTGCCGATTCCTAAAAGCTAGGAAATTCAGTCCAAAAAATCTTCATCAAAAGAATGTTACGCTTGCAAAATCTACATCTGAAAGTTCAAAGATCAACCTTCCCCTGCACTGGGAAAGGTTCTGCAAAGAGCTGGATCCATCTGAGAAAATTTTAGATGTTGAAAAACTAGGCATAATTTCATCTATGCTTGTCATTTTATTCCTTGACTGGACCAAGAAAGATGCAGGTAAGGTAGATGAGCTTCCCTCCAGTGGAGTACATTTTCCTTACTAACATAGGATATAATACTTTAAAACTAAAAAGTGAAGTAAATGAAATGATTTCTACTTCAACAGTTCTGTAGTAATCCCCGATTATTCTATTAGGGAAGGGAAGAATAGCAAAGGGAGTTGAAATAGAGAAAAACGTACAGCAGGTTTCTTTTGAAAAAGCGAGTTTTGTGGAATGAGAGGGAATTGTGTTATATGTAAACCTTTCCACCCTTGGGCCAGGTTTGCTTTGATCGATGTTTGTGCCTGACAGCAGCTCTGCTAGGGACACTAACACTCTCTGCATTGTCCCCCTCTGAAGTGCCGCAGTAGAGGCACTCCTTGCTGGGGCTCTGCTTTGCAGACTTCCTGGCTACCTCGAGAGCTGCATAGGTGCACTCACCGTGCCTGCCTGACCGCCTACTGTCAGAGATGTGACAGATCCCACCAAACCTTGCTGCTCCCTCAGCCAGCTCCTTTTACTACTACCTACATACCCCATGATATGATGTCCTGAGTAAGCTGTTTCCCTTATTTGATATGGTTCCTGCTGTTTTCCCACGTGAACAATCTCCTATTAAAAACCTACTGTGAGGAAGACAGTAACTGACCTCAATCCCACCGTTGTGACTGGCTGCTGCAGATGTTAGAGGAATAAGAATTCAGGAATGCCACCTTCTGCAAAGAGAGACAATGATCTCCACTTTCCAGATCTCATAGAGAAACTGATTGTCATTTGTCACAGGGAACTAGCCCCAGAAAAACGGAAAACTGTCCTAACACTTATTTGTTTCTTAATGTCATCAGAAATATTCACCACATCACATTGGTCTGGATATATACCACAAATCCTCATGTGTTTTACAAAATCAACTCAAGCTACATTGAAGCTGTTCTAAACCCTTCTAGACTGTTCAGACACTTCTAGTATTACTTTGGAAAGATCTCCATACAAAGAAAGGTTGAATGGCTGACTGACAGATATGATCGTCTATGTGTATCAGTCAATCTGGTGTCTTTGTGTGTTGTGCCATGTGTCAAACCCTGGAGACACCTTTAAAAATATTATCACAAAGGACAAGAAAACATCAGCTTCATTGTTGTTAAGTAAAATAGGTATTTAGAGTCTATCAGGGAAAGAAAAAAAAAAAAAAAAGTCCCAGATGGTTTTAAAATGTCACCACATTACTCAGTTTAAACTCTACAAAGGAGATAATGTTAGTCTAGTAATCCTTGTCCCAGTATAACCAATTACCCTACATTTGAAATTACATACAGGCTTTGCTTACACTGAAATACTTAGAATGGTAGCAAGTAAACCTAATGATCCATTCATCACACATACAACCAACAGAGTGACATTCTCCAATACTGTAATCAGTTTCTCCCTAACTATTTGAAGTGCTTTGAAGTCCAGATAATGAAGAGCACTGATTGTCCCCGTGTTACTGAAGGTTACCAGGATAAGGCTTGGCTCCCAGAACATAAAAGAGGCCCTTCCCTTGCAGCTGGTTTCTCATCTTACTGATTACCTGCTATATGAGAAATTTCAGTCTGGCTTCAGGCCTGGACCTAGCCCAGAGGCTTCTGTCAACAGGGTTTATTATAATTTACTTATTGTAATTCAGAATCCTATTAAAACAGGTCTTTATCTGGCTTGCTGCATTGGAAGCATTTAGAACTGTTGGTCAGTGACTGCTGGGCCACCTTCAACACCTTATGAAACTTTCAGTTTGGAAGCTAACATGATGCAGGCCCCCATTCCCAAAGATGCAAGTATATGCTTAAATCTTAATGTAATGAATGGGACTTAATACCTGCTAAAAGTTAAGCACATGCTTATGTATTTCTATGTATGGAGTAGAATTCCTCCACGCCTACAGAAATTGAAGTGCTCAGATGTTTTGGAATCTTGAAGCTTTAATTTGGAAAGACTACTCCTTTTTTTGTGACTTAAAAAAACAAACAAACAAAAAACAAACACAAAAAAAAACAAACAAACAAAAAAAAAACCTTTTGGAGAAAAAAAGAAAACAAAACATTTTTTTATGAAAGAATTTTTAGTGCAATGTGTCAGCCCAAGAATTCTTTCAAGTCTCAATAAAAAGATGTTAAATAGAACTGGGAAAAGTGCAACTCAAACCATATTATTTTCCTACCTTGATTTTAAGGACCAACACCAAATCACTTTCAGGCATTTCCTAAAGACCCTCTTCATTTATCTTATAATGACACAAGGTCCCTAAATTCATCCAGAATCCATTTGCATGTTTCATTAGTCCATAATTTGGGATTTATTCCATAACTTTTCCTAATCAATAGAGTTTAGAGATGAAATTAGGCTCTTGACCAGTGGAAAAATAATTCTGTTACTCCTCTGCTGCCTGTTCTGTCTCAGCACATATAGTTTAAATATAAACAAAGGAAAACACATGTAACTTTCTTTTCAGAAGAGAAATGGTTTGGAAATTATGAGTAACAATTTTGGATATAAATGCTAGAAAGAAACTGATAAAAACTAGAAGTTTACCCAACGCACTGTTAGTTCTAGTGACAGTGTATATATATATATATATTCATATAAATGTCCAATTACTCATATAAAAAGGAAAATTAAGGGATGTAATTAATGTTATTTAAAACCTGTCTTCCAGATGTCTTCTCTGTTTGTAGAAGAAAATCAACAAATCTTTTGCCATTTCAGATTTCATCTATAGAACAAGAGAGCTCTTTCCTTTATATAACATATATTAACAGGAAAAAAAAATCCCTGAGGGGCAGTGGGGAGAAAGAACACTGGAATATTTCATTGCAGTAAAATAAAAAAATAAATAAGAGAAAGAGAGAGATAGACAGATTAGAAGTAGGGCTTTATAAAACACAGGAGCCAAAACCCACTTTTCTGCGTCTCCTAAAGGAAGTATCAGTACATTGGCTAGTCTACATTTCATTATCACTTCATGGTATAGTTGTTGTTGTTTCTCCCCATAACCCCCCATGCTCCTCTCATTTAAATTCTCCGAGACCAAAATCTGTTAATGTATTTATTGTATGCTTCAGGGACATATTCAAACAGTAACAAATTGTTAACAAATTGTTAACAACAAATTGAATGCTTTAAATTATCCTGAAGAATGCAAGCACAATTTAAGATGCTTCTGGCCTAAATTATTAATGACGTTACACACCATTAATGGTGAAATTCATTTGCACAATTTACCCCAAAATAGCATAGAATATATGTAAAAATGAATGTCACACAATTTTGCCTTTCAGTGAAATGTCTGTAATGCTACAGTAAGTTCACTATTTCTACAGCTTTAACAAAGCACGCATCTGAAAGAGGAGTTAAAGCAGCTAAAACCAAAGAAGTGATAGGCATGTCCCTTGTTGTATGACTACTTTCAGGTGTATAACACAGGCAAAAGTCTGTGACGCTGCAAGAGCTGAGTTGCATTCAAATAGAACGATTCCTTTAGCTTTCTGAGTATTTGTCTTCCAACCCCCTTACCTCTGGTGCTTGTTAGCTTAGCATTATTAATTATGCAATGTTATAATTAGAAGACCTAACTCAAAATACTTCTCAATCATCATCTATCCCAACCACAGTAATATATCTACAAGAATATTCACCATTTTCAGAGAGAAGACAGCCAGACATTAGAAGGCAAAATTGTAAAATCTGGTCTTGTTGAATAAGCTACCAGAACTATATAAATAAAACAAATGTTATTAATAAAGAATGGACAGCACCAATAACTGTAACTGTTGCAGCGTATATGGAGAATGGATAGATCTGATTAAATGGCGTTTTCTGAAATATGAAATTAACAAACTAAGCAATAACTTATAATAAAGTACAAATAAACAAAGGTGTCCTGTGCGATTGCTCATCTACAGTATTTACATGAGCACGTCGTTTCGGATTACCTTGTACCAGAGCTAGGATTATGCTGCAGGAACAGGAATTTTGAGAGAAATATGCCTGTGCTCCCATACCAGAGCGATGTCTACAGTCTGCCAGTATTAAAACATATCAAGACAGTCAATTAATAGTCCTTTAAAGACATTCTTCTACATCTAACATGCACTGTACTCTGGGCTGTTGAAATGATAACTCACATGCTTCAACAAGAGGAGGAACTCAGAGAAGTTTGTCACCTATCATCACTTCCAGGTGCACTGCATGAGAAGATCAGGCTTGATGGTAGGGCTTGAGGATGCCGAGGCTCCCAAATCAGAGCCAGTCTCCAGAATTATCATAAACAGAAGTGACTGTCGTGGCCTAGGGAAAATAAATAAATAAATAAATAAATAAATAGTACCAAAATTACAGATCTGTATAGCATCACTTTGAAAGTTCTTCAGATACTCACAATATGAAATTGATGAAGAGTGCAATGTAACTTGATGCTTAAATTGGTTTTATGAGCAAATATTACAGCAAATATAAACAAGCAACAGAAGACATGCCTGTAGGATTGTCTTTTGTCAGGCAGTCATAGAAGACCACCCCTCCCATATTATGCTGTCCTTTCACTTGAATACCTGTCAAAAACTAGTAAACAACAATCACATGAGTTTTGGGTTTTCACAGTAATGGATGAACATTTTATTGTTTATAGTTAATGTACTCACTGTAAATACAAATACTGATTTGTATTTAATACTGTATTTGTTTTTACTGATTTGTAAAACTCAACTGTAAACCTTGCCACTCTTGACTTTACCTTTCATCAAGTAAATTGCCAGTCAGTCCTTTGCTTTCCTTTTTCTTTAACAGTCCAGACCTTACCAAAGAACATTCCTCTGTTAAAGCTCTAAAGAGATTTGCCCACATAAAGACTGAGTAGGGGTCTAAGGGATTTGGACTAATAGCTGTAACATGATAACGTTAGAAAGTTGTCAGGCTGTCAAAAGGTGAAGTATTCCAAAAACTGAAGTGTTAGGATTTAGGTATTTGTTTCCACTGATATTAAGAAGAGTTTCATTGCCTCGTATTCTTTATAAGTGTTCACCTCCCTGTTCCACAGAAACTGGAGATGACTCAGGGATGGTTTTCGAACCCCAACTCATCAAACCAGTAATTACACTGACTGCAACAAAGGCATTCATGCATGAAAGTGCTCATCATCAGGAATGTCTGGCTCAATGTGATCCTGAAAACAGTTTGGTTAGGGAAATACAAAAGCATTACTGTTCTCATTTTACAGCGCAGGAGAAGACTGAAGCAGAGAACGTTACTTTTCCCAAGACAAAAGAGAACACAAAGTAAAAGTGCTGTTCTGTGTTAACAGTTTTAGACTATCCTGTTCACTAATTCATCTGGCATCCTTCACTTGTAAGATCTGGAAAATAAATAAATGCAAATGAGAAAACAAACCAGAGCTCTTGGGCTAAAATTTCCAAATATGGCCCCAAGTGGGTTTATTACCTCAGGAAAATAGTGTGGAAAAAAATCTATTCTTGTGACAAAAATTTCTCAAGAATATATATTTGCAGAGTATTAAGATGCTCTGGTGATATGTAATAATGATAGAGACAAAATGTGGAGAGTCCATTGGCATACCAATGTGAGGAATGTAATCAGATTGCTATCTTGTGACCATTTGGATGCCATCTCAGAGCTCAACAGAACACAGATGCACTAAGTTTTCAAAACACTTAACATCTCATAATATACACTATGCCAGGCATATTTTTACTAAAGGCAGGAAGGTTTTGTCACTTACTTCAGTAGTAAGGTTGCCTCCCAGCTGAAAGTGCAACTAAATTAAAGGGTAGATGTGGCCTCACCTAAAGAAGTAAGTTAAAGAAAGTTTTAATTATTTCAGTGGGACTAGGAGCAGGACTTTCAACCACCAGACTGTGAGAATAGCCAGAAAACATCTTCCCAAACTGCAATTTGTGTATTATATTATTTTCAACTGTATACATTCTTCCTTATATTCACTACTGAAAATACATGTGCAAAGTAGACACTGTTCCAGGCACAGTAAGTATATGATACATACAGCAGCACAACTGCTTCTTCAGCAGCAGCATCCTTTATGTTTTCAAAGCACTATGACAAGGCTGTTACACGTATGCCCAATCCACACTTTGCACACATATGTCTCCTTGCCTTTCATCTGCTCATACAGTTTGCACTGACAGAGTCAGTCTGTCTGACTGTAACAGCAAAGACAGTAAAGCAGCAAAGATAAATGGAAGTGACATTATTTAAAACTAGTAAAGGCACAAGAGTAGCCAACAAAATTTTAACTAGATCCAAAATTATATCCTTCCCTCAGTGTGTAATTTATGTAATAATAGTATGACAATGATAAAGACAGTAAGAAACACAAAATATCCATAAGGGAAAAAATGTGTAAAGGGGTAGCTTTCAACCACACTACAACTGAGAAATTTCCATGCTGTCCACTTGCCTCCAACTCTGTGTTGTTTCCTAAGTATTTTTGTCACAGTGAATAATTAATATGAATTTCCTTTTTCAAAATGATGACAACTTTGCCATTCTTATCATTATTGTAGATTTTACCTTTCTAAGGCTATTTATCTACACAAAGCATTTAAAAGTAATGCTGGCCTGCATTTGTAGATGAAAAATCTAAGGTGCACTGACATTCTTCTAAGGTATTTCAATAAAAGGACCAACACTAGACTTGGTAACAGGACTCCTGGACCCAGAATTTCCTCATACAAGAGAATGTATGCTTCTTCCTGGCACATTAACATTTCTACTTACTATCCCTCTAAGCCACGCATTCAACTTTTCTCACTTTTCCAGGAATCTCTTATGAATTCCAGGTTTCACTTATGAATATTTGCATTTTTTATCCTACCCCAGAATCCCTATCCTACCAACAAAATATCAAAACTATTGCACTGTTGGTTTTTTGTTTGTTTGTTTGTTTTGACATATCTATAGTCCCCTTCTCTGTACTATATATACTGCATCATGCTGTACTACTACATCGTGCCTGTAAGTCCCATCAGTCAGGGACTGTGTTTTGAGTCTTACAGTCAGGTACTACATAGCATGCACTGAGTTAAAGCTATTGGTAGGTGTCCTAAGCACAGGGTAGTTCAATGAGCAAGGACCACTAGAATAACTCACAAGTATTTATTGTATCTCCTGCAATCTGAGCAAAGTGATATTGAACTACAACAAAAATCCTAGGTTTTATTTTTGACTACAGGCCAGATCTTCAGCTGCTGCTAATTGCTCCTGTTCAGTAGAGTCCTGCAATTGGCACTAATTCTATGAAATCACAGGAAGAAGTGTTAAAGAGAAGCTTGGCTCTATCACAATGTTCCCATTAAACTACCTGTAAAAGATTTTGGTAGCAAATACCAAGGGTCAAATCTTTTCAGTTCCAGTTCAACCCAGGGAAAAATAAACTTGTTTTCAATTAAATAAAATGAATGTGTGGCAGTTAGAGATTTTCAAATTCAATTCCAACAGAAACATCACTAAATACTCTAATGTATATATCTGCATCTTGGAAAAAGTACTGAAGGCTTGAAAATATCTGGTTAGGCTGGACTCAATATTCAATCAAATTTATATTTTCTCATTTGCAATAGATACCAACAGCAGTGAGTTTCACAGTGACTGGCTCAGTTTAAATATTAATATAGTGGAAACTGCAGGTTTGGGGATATTCCATACTGTATTTCTTGCACACCCATGATGAAAACCATTTGCAAGCACATCTTTTTCAGGCAAGCATACAGAGATTTTTCACTTTATGAATGATTCAGCTCTAGGTTTAGTTTAACCCGATTTGCACCAGCTTGACCATTAAAAAGCCTGCTGTAACTGTGTCATTAGGACTGCACAATAATCTTTTAAAAGAAACAAATATCTACACATCTGTCCCATCCTGTGATATGGAACAAGGGTAGTGTGGATCAGCAGATACTACAAATTGTTCCATAATGACTCATGGATTAGCTGGGTCTGCTTCAAACAGAACATTCCTGAGGGGTAAGGTAAAGCTGTCTTTAACAGGGAGGGAAGGGAAGGGAAGGGAAGGGAAGGGAAGGGAAGGGAAGGGAAGGGCTTTCAGCTGCTTGCATGGCTTGCACTGGAGAATTTTTAAGCTCCTCTTCATCATCTTGTAATATTAGATAATTGTTTCAGTTTAGTTCTGTAAGCCACTTGAATAGAGAATGTGGTCAAAATATGTCCTTAAAGAGTATTAGCTGATGGTTGGTAAAATATTGGTAACAAAAGAACAATTTCACTATTTGCCAGAACACCTCAAGAAGTGTTTGGTTAGACTATCATAGGAGTAAGGGCAAGAAGCCTTTACTATGCTGACTCCTAAAAGTCATTGTTAAGAATAATGAAAACTTAAAACAAAAGGGAACATCAATTAATAAAATTCTCAGGTATCATCTCAGAGTTACTAGCATTGTCTTTGGCTTCCCATCAGAGGAGGATCAGACCTAAAGAAAAAAAGAACATAGATTTCTGTTCCTATACAATGCTCAGGTAGCATCCTTTGAAAACAGACTTTTAGCCAAGAAAAATGTTGTTGCATCTTTTCTGTCTTCTGAGCTTCAACAGTGTAAGGCAATTATTGAAACTGGCCTTGCAATGGAAGTGTTCAGAAAAAGAAAAAAAAAAAAAAAAAATCACCATGAGGCTTTGTAGCTTTGCTAACTCCATGTCCCTAGTGCCTGGATGCAAATCACACGATCATGGCTTTATTTCTCTGCCGCTGATAGAAATAAAATTGGAAAAGTTTTTAAAAAAATATATTGTAATTCTAAAACATTCTGTAGAAAGCAATAGAAAGGGGTCATAAATGCTACAAACTTTTGGATATTGGTGAAGCCATTTCTGTTGCCTTAATCAAGATGGTAAGGAGAAAACATCTAAATATGTAAGCTTAAATAAATGGGTGTTTTGTCTGTATGGTACCCAACACTGGAGAGAAAAATCTAGAACAGGAAACTACCTCCTGTGTTAAATCTAGTTCCTTATTATGCCAACCATGACATCACACAACCCTTTCAAAACTCCACTAATTCCTTTCAATAAACTGAAGCACAGATATTTTGTCATCAAAAACATATTGTTTGAAAATACAATAACCCTTTTGCTTATTCATACATGAGTGTAATGTTTGACCTTTTCACTTGCAGCTCAGTAGAGACTTTGATGATGAATATGAATCAAACAATGCTTCCAGGCAGAGTTTAATGCATTAATTTAGTTTCAAGGTGACAGGAAATGAATTATAATGGTGAAGTTGTTGTTAGGAGGAAAAATACTGAAAATTCCTAGACAGATGGAAATGCTCAAGAGCAGTATTCTAAAAATTAAGTGGGGACAAACTTAGCATCACAGAAAGAGAATCTGTGGAAATACATTCAGGCAGATGCTTAGATGCATATTTTAGCATATCTGTAGATGCTATCCAACACTGCCAAGACAAAGGCCCAAGCTCAACCTTTTTTCTCCTTCTTCTTAGCCTAGTTGTAGGAATTTTACTTATCTATTCTGTCTAGTTCTGAAAAATCACACAAAATTGCAATGAAGTAGGCTCTATTGAGGAAGATTTCTTCAAGAAGGGGCTATACAAATTTCCAAAAAGAAGGGGGCCATACATATCTTCCAAAGACTTTTGGCACTGCAATGGTATCCCTTTCAGATTTCCAGCAGCAGTCTACTTCTTCAGAAACCTTTAATCATCTTTGCTTCTGGCAAGACATCTGTTGGAAGTTTTGGAAAGCCGAAAATGAAAAAGCTCATAACTCTACAGAATTCACTAATAGAAAGTGAGAAATAAAACCTGCACAGTATTACTTGAAACTTCAAAATGTGCTGATAATAAATGGAATCTGGCTAGAAACATTTTGGAATTGAAGTCCTACAGTAAGCATCTGCAGAGTTAGGCAAAACAGTTTTTAAAAGAACTTGAGATTCTACCACACTTTGACCTCCATCTGAACCCAACAAAACTGAGAACTTGCTGTGTATTCATGTAAAAAGAATCTCCTCTCATCCCAAACCTACTTCTTTTCTTCTTTCATATCACAGTTCCTTACTCTACATCTTCTCCACTTGTCATAGGATCTGCTACTAAGCACTTCTGGTGCACTTCCTGACAGATTTGAAGTGTACTATTCCCAGAAAATGCTATCGAAGAGGGGTAGGTTACAAAGGCACAATCCCAATATGAGAAATTCAAGATCATCAACACCTAGAATTTCACAGAAGTTCTTGCATTCCTGCATCAGAAAACGTGGGGCATTTACAGTCCCTGGGACCTGAAGAGGTGCTGATAGCATCTCAGAGTCAGAAGGCATTTTATTATCAATAAAAAGCACAGTTATGCTTTCACCCTCTGAGAAGCATGAAGTTAAGCATTACACTTTTGCTTGTTTCTGCTCCAGGGTGCAGCTCTGGATAACTCCACCAAGTATCATTCTTCACTGGCACCTCTGAACAGCACAGCATAAGGAAAAAAGATGACTAAAACATATCCAATGTGCCTGTCACGACAGGTCCCATCTGATAGCACTTTGGTTTTGACCCTTCCTGACACCTGTGGTAAAATTTAGTCATTTTGAATTTCAAAAAATAAGATGAGCAATAATTAGGGCAAGTAGGAGCAGGCAAATAACGAGACCTTCACTCACTCTCCGTAGCCAGTTATAAACGTTATAGGCTGGACGCATTGATAGGGGATGGCTAGGTTCCCTCTCAGTCTAGAAAAAAAGCTCTCACTTCAAATGTTGTTAAAACATTATGGCCAAATGCCTAATGTGATCCCACTATAAATGCAGTCTCCAATTCACTGCAGTGTGCCCCTTTTTGTACTTTTGTGTGCCCCTTAACAGGTAAATCAACCTTCAGTTGTACTTAGGCCATGGGACACAACAGCATTGTGTGCAACTGTTGTAGAAGAGCCCTTTACAATTTCAGATGAGACATTGCCAATCCTCTGTTAAATTTCATGGGATAATTTAAAACATATGTAAATAGATGAATGGTTTAGAATTCTTTTGGATTATATTATAAAGACAGCATGCCATCAATTGCAGTAACTGTTTTAACATGCAGAAAATGATAATAGATTGCAATCCCTCAAGTACAACAGTGATGAATCATTTAGGGGTGGGGGAGGAATATTTTGTTATTTAAACTTGCCTCCCTCCTAGAATTGTATTCCCTAGGGCACTGTTGTTAAGAATGGTGATCCTAAATGAGAAGCAGATAGTAAGATGATAGAAAAATACTAAGAAAGAGAAATGTTCACGCACTGACTTGATTCCCAAGACAAATCAAGTCTATAACTGACTTCACCTATAAAGTCTAACTTAGTTAGGTTGAACTTTACTGAGATACTAAAGTACATCTACTCTCTACTTATTTGATGTATTTCAGAGTGAAAAACACTTTGTAAGCAGGAAGATTTCAAGCACTTATCTTTGTGAGATGGAAGACTAAATCAATAAAACTGGTATGTAAAAACCCAAGTGCACAACTTTACATTTCACATACCTCATTTCTAAATTCAGACTCATTTCTTGCATACAAGTTACAGATGTAAAAGGTGCTATTCAGCAATGGAAGGAAAGATACATACGCAGGCAGCTACAGAAACCACAAAGAGTAGTCATCTAAAGCTGAGAATGGGAGTACAAATTACTAGCAAAAGAAATTTCATCCACAACAGAGCTCCATAGGTGCCAGCAAGAGTGAAACAATAGTAGAAGGAGTTTAGTATTTTAGAATTGTATCACATTAAATAAACACCTGTAATACATCTACAACACCACCTTATCCCATCTACTAAAACTAATGTAGCTGTCCTCAGAGTGAAAGTTTTCCCACACTGCCATTGTAGAGCCATCCAAAATGCTGGCTTTTTTTTTTTTTTTTTTTTTTTTTTTTCCAGAGAGAGAGCTAATGGTACATGCTCTGTTTGAAACCAGTAACATATTTCAGAATGCTAACTTTAAAAAAAAAAAAAAATCAAAATATAAATAAATGCTTTTAACAGAGCTAACATATCATGTAATAAAGTATATGATCCAAACATCAAAGCTTTTATGTATTCATCTAAGTGTCCTTGATCTAAAATGAACCTACTTAGACAAAACTGAATCACTGATATGATTAGGGATCTCCGTATTAAATAATGAATTTTTGTCTCTGAAAGCAGAGACAGCCTCTTCCAGGCTCCAAGGTGACATTCAGTCACAAAATGTGTAGAGATTTCCCTTTCCACACCAAAAAATAAAAAATAAAAAATAAAAAAATAAAAAAATAATCTTTCACAAACAAGTCTGTCATCACTTTGCATTAGACCCAACAAATGAAAATATTTCCATTCTGAACAATTGGACAGAAATGTTTCTGTCACCAGAAAAGAAACAAAGAATGGCAACATTAATCTACTGGAAAGCACTTTACATGCTTTCTTCTGAGTCAAAACAGAGTTCTCCTGAAACCATGTCCTCAGCAATAACAGTATCCCAGTTTTGACATAGCCCCAACCTGGGAAGGCTCTTATTGTTGGATTGGTGTGTGATTCCTAAAGGTAATGGTACCTCACAGGGGTGTGTTGTCTCTCCTTCATCCCTTGCTCTCTTCCAACCACAGGAAGGATTCAGGACAATACAATGGCAGAGTAATCCCCTATGCCACCATTCAGGTTTACAGCAAGACACGCAAGCAAAATAAACATCACATTAGCAAAGAATATGAAAACAAATATCTCCATGTTCAGTTTCACAAGTGTAAGTGGTGTCTTTGGTTTTAGCTAGTCTAAAACATCAGAGTAAAAGAGCATTGACTTGAACTATTTAAAAGCAAATATTGGGCTAATAGCTAACATCCATGAAAGAGGAGAAAGTTAAAGTTTTGTGTACCTACTTGTGCCATTACAAATACAAGTCCATGACCTGTATATCATATGTAATCGTTATGCTAAATATTCTAACATTTGTTTTAGTCCTAATTTCACAAAGGTTCCACCATCAATCCTAGCCCTGCATTATTTTTTATAAAGAATAAATGGAGGAAGAGGTTTACTGAAAAGCAATCTCCCCTGTAATTAGAATTGACTTAATGTGTGATTTTACAGGTGAAATAAATATATAAATATATTTGATTGGAGTGGGTTAGCAAATAGACTATTACATTTTCTACTGTGTCAAGACACTTAGTGGAGATACCTGGATTTATTTCTACATACAAAAATCGTACTATTCACACACACTATGTATGCATCATAATGATGTATGTCTGTGCTCAGCCAGCAACAGTAAAACAGTAAAAAAGTTTGATGTCTATTTGGAATCAGGAAGCATTTTTGAGGCTTGGCCATATCTGAAAATAAATAAATAAATAAATAAATAAATAATCTAACAACAGCCTGTAATTAGAGAGGAGATATTCTGAAGGGATTTCCAAAGACCATTAATCTAGCTCAGCGTTAGTGCAGCCTCAAATGGAGTTCAGCTTTCTCTTCTATATCTTCCCACTGAAAAGCGTATTTTAACAAAGCTTTGAGAAACCCATAGGATGGTATAAATTACCTTTCCAATTTACAGAATGAGATTTAGAAAGAGTTACTGTCAGTATACTGCAAACCATGTTACTTTTCTTGCTTCCTTCTGTATTTCCGATAGATAGCTATAGACATGGAAAGTGGTGGAAGAGAAGAATACATCTCAAATCTCTGTGAAAAAAAAAAAAAAAAAAAAAAAAAAAAAACATTAAAGGCTTGGTCAGAACATTTCTTTTAATATGCAGTACTGCTTTTCCAGGGTAGTTAGGAAGTAAAATATACCAGCATCAAGAGTCAGCAAAAGGTTCAGTAACGTACTCGCCCTGTTTATGGACTAGAAGAGGTAACATACCAGCATTACTGTATATTTAGTACCTAAACCTGACTTGAAATTATTCCAAGATATTAGCAATGACTTTTTGTTTAGCTTGTTTAGAAAAAGACATAAAACACAGAGACAATTTTATGCCACAGATTTTTTGGAAGACTTCGTCTCAGCTAATTTACACTTTACTTATATTATCTTAATCCACCAGCTGCGCACTCAGGTTTTTCTGTGGCCTGCAGATAATTTCAGTTCTTCCCATCCCAAAATAGGCATGCTGCAGTGCCATATGGAATTACCTAATTCCTCACCAGTAACTATCAGATCTTTCTAAATGCTTCAGAATGTATCACAAATATCTCTCATCAGCAGAAGGGGTTTTTGTTTTATTCTGTTTTTCTACAAAATCAGCCTTGTTATGTTTTAAATATGCATATCAGAAGTTTTCATTGAGACAGATTCTAAAACCTTACTTTAATTTCAACATACATATCACAGAATCACAGAATAGTCTAGGTTGGAAGAGACCTACAAGATCACCGAGTCCAACCTCTGAACTATAACACTAACAAATCTTCCACTAAACCATATCTGTAAGCTCTACATCTAAACGTGTTTTAAAGACCTCCAGGGATGGTGACTCAACCATTTCCTGGGCAGCTTATTCCAGTGACTAACAACTTGTTCAGTAAAGAAGTTTTTCCTAATATCCAATCTAAACCTCCCCTGGCGCAACTTTAGCCCATTCCCCCTCATCCCATCACCAGGCAAGTGGCAGAATAGATCAACCGCCACCTCGCTACAGCCTCCTTTCAGGTACCTGTAGAGTGCGATAAGGTCGCCCCTGAGCCTCCTCTTCTTCAGGCTAAATAGTCCCAGCTCCCTCAGCTGCTCCTCATAAGACTTGTTCTCCAGACCCTTCACCAGCTTCGTAGCCCTTCTCTGGACTTGCTCAAGCACCTCCATGTCCTTCTTGTAGTGAGGGGCCCAAAGCTGAACACAGTACTCGAGGTGCGGCCTCACCAGAGCCGAGTACAGGGGGACAATCACTTCCCTGGACCTGCTGGCCACACTGTTTCTTATGCAAGCCAGGATGCTGTTGGCCTTCTTGGCCACCTGAGCACGCTGCTGGCTCATAGTCAGCCGACTATCAACCAAAACACCCAGGTCCTTCTCTGACAGGCAGCTTTCTATCCACACATCTCCCAGCCTGTAGCTCTGCCTGGGGTTGTCGTGCCCCAGGTGCAGGACCCGGCACTTGGCCTTGCTGAACTCCATACAGTTGGCCTCGGCCCATCGGTGCAGCCTATCCAGATCCTCCTGCAGAGCCTTCCTACCCTCGAGTAGATAGACACATGCACCTAACTCGGTGTCGTCTGCAAACTTACTGAGGGTGCACTCGATCCCCTCATCCAGATCATCGATGAAGATGTTAAAGAGGACTGGTCCCAGTACTGAGCCGAGGAGACTCCACTAGTGACTGGCCTCCAACTGGATTTGATTCCATTCACTAACACTCTCTGGGCCCAGCCATCTAGCCAGCTCTTAACCCAACGAAGCATGTGCCAGTCCAAGCCATGAGCAGCCAGTTTCCTGAGGAGAATGCTGTGGGGAACGGTGTCAAATGTCTTACTGAAGTCAAGGTAGACCACATCCACAGCCTTTCCCTCATCCACTAAGGGTGTTACCTTGTCATAGAAGGAGATCAGGTTCGTCAAGCAGAACCTGCCCTTCATAAACCCATGCTGACTAGGCCTGATCACCTGCTTGCCCTGCAACTGCTGCATGATGATGCCCAAGATAATCTGCGATACATGATGGTACAGATTTTCCTTTAACAATGTACAGATTTTCCTTTAACAATGAAAATGAAGCAGAAGGCTTATCTTTGTCTCTCAGATTGTTTGGATTATAAAAGTCTCTTCTCCCTGGAAGTTTCATTGCCAACAAAACTTGGGCTGTCTTTGCTTTTGGCCCCCCAAAACCCTGACCTGTTCTAGCAAATTTTAAAAGAAATTTCTAGAACGTGCTCACTTGCTCTGGAAAGCTTCCATATTCAAGCAGCAGCAGCTGAAAGGTCATGATGCTTAACTTATATGTGTATCATAAAATCAAGTTTGAAGGTTTTTTGGAAAAAGAAATACAAAATGCAATTTATAAGGCTCGTCTCCATTCAAACTTCTGTGATCCAGACCATGACAGGTTGCCAATTTGCCAGCATAAATAGGAAAATGGTTATAATTAAGTTTCCCTGTGCTGCTGTTCTGGAAAGTTTTGACCATTTTGGTTGTTCCAGAGTCAATGGTTATCCAAGAAGCAGAAGTAAGAGGTACGCCATAGCAGGAAGGAATTGTGCATCACTGAGCACAAGGATACCAGCCTACACATACAGTACCAGCAAATGTACCAAGACAGAAGGAAAAAGAAACTGCTGAGAGGCCCTAATGAGCCTGAATTAACCAGTGGGTTTCCATGAGAGGCGTATCCAATGGGACAATGAATAAATGCTGTATGAAAACCTTCCACAGAGATGGAGTCCGGACGATTATGTTAGTGAACTGTCTCATATTTTTACCACAGACTGTACCAAAAAAAAAAAAAAAAAAAAAAAAAAAAAAAAAAAAAAAAAAAAAAAAGCAGGGTTTTGTTGCTGATTTCTACAGATGATAGCAGTAAGAGCAAAGATTTTTGAGACTGTTATGATTTTTCTTCTTTGGAGCAAGAGTCTTAAAACATTTTTTACGTGCATGTGTATGAGAGGAAAAAAGGGAAACAATTCATTCACATCTACTGACTTAGGCATCTAGCTTTCTGCATAGCACGGGTTCATCTAGAAGGTGAATCTGAATAGGAACACAGTCTAGGTCCGTAAAACTAAAGACTAGTGGGGCCTCCTAATGTGACCTATCTCCTTTAAGGTACACCTTAAGGTACACCTAAAATAAATAAATAAAGGTCCTGATTCTATGGCTTACTCCTGAAGTTAGTCCTCAAAAATGCATTCTTTTGTTGACCATCTTTCTACTGGGTAGTAAACAGAAAACAGACTTTGGCCATTTACATATTTCTGGTTCCTGCAATATTTAACTGAGACTGGAGACAACAGTCTTGAATAACTGAAGCAAAACAAAACCATATCTATATGTTCAAAAGAATAATTAAATACATTTAATTTTATACTTCGTTTTATCACAATGAGCAATTTAACAGGAAAAAAATGACAAAGTTGCACCAGAGTTAAGTTATTGATCTGTTAATTTTTTCCAGGAAAGCTGGTGAGCTTAAGAAAAATAAGAGACAAAATCTACAGGTCATTTAGGGATCAAAGAAAATGTATTGAGAGGGCTAGCAACATTTATTTTGGTCTCAAATGAGCAGCAATAGTGAAGAAACTGCAAAGGTCTTTTTTTTTTTTTTTTTTTCCTATGCCAGAAATATATGCCAGGTCCTATTCCTGGAACAGGAAAAGTTAAGTCAGTGCAGAAAAATCAGCCAACTAGCTTACCTTGGGC
Source organism: Nettapus auritus (assembly GCA_011076525.1). Classification (NCBI taxonomy): domain Eukaryota; kingdom Metazoa; phylum Chordata; class Aves; order Anseriformes; family Anatidae; genus Nettapus; species Nettapus auritus. The sequence continues at coordinate 62,230,535 of CM021768.1, read as the reverse complement.
AGAAGTTGTTCTAGACTGTAGCTCTAATTTATTTGGACTGGTGTAAGATACTTTACCTAATCCATGTGTTCGCATGTAAAATCAGTTCTTCCTAAGGAAGTTAAAGTTGATGGCATGGACTGCAGATGGCTGAATGACTTCAAGAACTTTGCAGCAAAGACTGGGTTTAGACATGTAATTTCTACTCAATCAAAAATAGGTAGATACAAAATTATGTCAAAATAGTACATAGCCAATTGAAAATGCTACAGGCTCTGATGCATGCATTTAGTGTTATTCAGTTACAGGCAGGTATCAAGGAAGCCTAGGCCATCACCTGATGACATTTATATTTAACTGAAAAGCAAGAAAATGAATATTTGCCACATTAGCAACTAACATTAGAGGAACTAGGAATCTGCAAAGCTGATCTGAGGCCCTGAGGCCTCAGGAGTTACCATTACTTCAAAACTTCAAAAAGAGACAAAGACAACACAAATGACAATCTGCAATTGCAATCCCAAAGCATGTTTCCTTTTTCTGACAAAGTTGCCATTTAAATTGAGGAGCTGTCAGCACATTTCCCATCTTCATAAGTAAGGTCTAATCACACCAGGGCAAGGCATTTTGGGGACGTATTTTTTCCCCACTACAGTAATGAGTATTTTCCACAAATTTATCTTAATTTTTCTTTTCTGCTTCTTTTCTCTAAACTGTCTGTTGATTTTTCCCCTTAAATCATTGACTTCACTTACCTTTTGCATAAATATTTCTCTGAACACATTGCAAATAAAAATTATTTCAATTTACTGACCATGAAAAGTCTTTCCATAATTTAATCAGGGACAATAACCATTCTCGAAGCTGTGAAATGCCTCAGCTGCAATTTTCCATGTAATGAACAATAAACTTTTATATTCAATAATAATGAAGTGTATATTCACTGAGGCATAAATTTCTAACCACATAGTTTTGAGGGGAATGACATTTTTAAAAGCAGTTACACTCCACACTAATTAATTTTGAGAACATAAACACTCTCCAAAGTTGCAAAATTACAATGCATTATTGTATAATTTTCTAATCATAACAGTTTTTTGCTCTGTAGATTTTTTTCCTTATTATTCTCACCACTATTAGGCTCTTGGAGCATACATATGGATACTACAAAGCCAATCAGTAATTCAGTAATACTGTATGCTTTACATTTCAGCTTTGACTTCTGGTGTTTGTAGAACAGTATGTGTCAAACTGCTGTTCCCACAGCTGTAAAGCTTTAAAACTTAAGAAAGCATTGAACCAGACTTTGTCTTCACATAATTGGAGTTGTAAAAAGCTTTGTTTGGGGGTGTTCATCTAAAATACGAAGTTCCAGCTGACAAAACCCAGGTTCCTCTCCACACAATAAAAGTGTGGGATTATTCATTATTCTGGACATATAATCAACATGATGATTGACTCTATGCACCTTTTAAGCAATTAACACTTTTTTTTTTTCTTTTTTTTTTCTTTTTTTTTTCTTTTTTTTTCCCTTTTAACTACCACTGTCTAAAATTGCCAGGAACTAAGAAAAAAAAAAAAAAAAAAAAAGATAGAGACACTGAGGGAATTTCAAAATTAAGAGGTCCTTGAGACTCCAAAGCAAGCCCCAAAACTGTAACAGACACTCTTCATTGCATAAAGCATTCACAATAGCAGAGGCCCAGCTTACAGCCTTTTCCTACTGCAGCGCTCGCACTTCAAGGCAGGATACTGTGAGGCCATACAAAGGGAGCCCACAGCTACTGCGCATCATAAACTAATGAATCTTTTCCCATGACAGGTACAGACCTCAGGACTGGGGGGAGAGCCAAACTATCAGAGGAAAAGTTCAGTGAATCTGCAGTGACATAGGCTCAGCGTGCAAGATCCGGCAACAGTCTGGAAGATTTGCCTCTACACACAGCCATTTTACTGAGTATTTCATAAATCCTGGTGTATATTTATCTGTCACCACACGTTTCAGTCAGCTCTGTGAGCTATCAACATCATGTATGAACTGAGCTGCTGTCAATCTTTATGTTGCCTCCTGAAGACAAATACACCTATCAGAGCTGTGAGGAAATTTTCCTTTTCTTCTGTCAAAACCTTGAGTGGTTCAATACCTTACAGGCATTTGAAGTGGAGTGGGAAGAGTTTTCTCCAACTCTTATTAATTGCTGTTTATCAAACATAACATTATAATTCTGACGAATTCAAACAAATTAGTAAATAGTCTCCCTATTTCTATTTGAAATATAGCATAAGAACCTGAATACATATTCCAGTTATCCATGGTGGACTTTCTCTCTCATTTATGAAAAACAGGGCACTAGACTCATTGCCAGAGATAATCTATTGAGATTCAACTTCACCAGAGCAACATAGATCTTTTCAGCCTCAATTTGCAGAATATGGGGACCTCTGATTTCTCACGCACTTGCCACAAGCCAGCACTATCTGTTCCTGTGTGACCTATCTACGCTTTTTACCTTTCTTTTGACTTCTTTCCTTGTTTTTGATACCCAAAGCCTCAAAAGGATTTAAAACCATGATTCTTCTCATCTCACTTCAAATGTCTCAGTATGCATGTCTATGTGTGAGCCAGTCATCTGAACTGCCTTTTTAGCCAACAGAGCACATAACCACTTCTAGATTACACATTTGACTTATTTTTTGAACTCTAACTTGAGCAGAGATTAGTTGTGTGCTAGACACTCCTTTCTTCTGTGCTGACCATGAAGACAGTCTAAATGTCAGATAAATCCCCCTATGGCTAACCCACCTTGTAAAAGCATAGGTTGCTTACAGACACAATTTAAAAGAGCAGCCGCACAGGTCTCTACATGAAGATTTCCTTTCAGTCTCATTGAGAAGCACAGAACTGAGATTTTTTAGCCAAACTTGTCCTGACAGAAGGCACAGATTCTGGTCAAGCAAAACATTTCACACACACAAACACACACACACATACAAAAAAATAAAAAATTTAAATTTAAATTTAAATTTAAATTTAAAATTCTATTAATTCTTTTGGTCAGCAAAATAAAATATTTTTTTCTTATTCCCTGAGGAGAACATTTCTGTTTTGACATTTTTCTAATGAAACATTTTGTATTCAAAGCCAAAGCCACACTTTATTTTTGAAATTTCCTTGCACTTTAATCACAAGTGCTATTGGAATGAACCAAACAAAAAAATCAACAGGTCTAGTTGTGCGCTCATGTTCCACATTTAGGGTATTGTCTTGTGGCAGAAGAGAACCTCTTTTGCAACCATATCAAGTCTCAGCGTGTGTCTCAGGGCAGTAGTCAGAATCACAGAATCACAGAATCACAGAATCACAGAATTTCTAGGTTGGAAGAGACCTCAAGATCATCGAGTCCAACCTCTGACCTAACACTAACAGTCCCCACTAAACCATAACTAAACCCCACTAAACCCCACTAAACCAGTCCTTGCAAAGGTGGAAGCTTTGGGCATTGCAATTTACCTTTCCCTTCAGCTTTTGGTTCATCCCTAGTGTACATCCCTAGGGCACTAATCCACCCTAATTAGGCTACTGGGAAAACAACAGATAGCTTGCAAGCCTTGAAATGCTTGTTCAGGAAAGTCGACATCTCTGGCAAAGAGCTTACTGCATCTCCAGTCAAGACAAAAGGAGAGATTGGATCACCATAATGAACTCTAATTTTGTATTGCTCTAGACGGATAAAATGAGGGTGAACTAAGACTCTGAAATCTTTTAGCACAAGAGCAAGTGAAAGCTTTAAATTATGCATTTTTTCTGTCAACTGAATAAGCACAACTTTATAAGCATGATTTAATCCAAAAAACAGATGCACTCTTCCCTTAAGACAGAAATTTAAGCCAACTGGCTTGCATAAGCGTTTTCTGTGCGTGATTATTGGACGTGGCAGGTTGAAAGAACCAAGAAGCAGGATTTTGAGCCATGGCAGGAGATGCAAAGAACAGAGGTCCAAATCTTCACAGGAAATAAAAGCAGGCAAGAGAGAGAATGGTGGGGGAAGATATTCAGCAGCATTTAATCACAGAGTTCAGGAATCAGGCTATGAATGCAGTGATGACATGTTTAAGTGGCGGTCCTCTTTGTTTGATTTTGCTGCGCGGGCAGCATTGCAAGTTGTTGTGTATCATCCATAGCCATGGTTACAATTTTTACCTAGTAATGATTCCATTGTAATTAATAGATGTTCCCACCACATAAGGCAGAATACTGATGAGGAATTTGAAGGGTAGACAACAGTTTAACTATCTTTCATGAAAGTCTCAATTTACGTTGAGCAAGCTGCATTCATCATGGTGCTTCTCTCTCAGTTTCCTATTCTTTCTGATTATCGATAAACTGAACTTTCCACTCCAGTAGATCTTTTTCTATATTCTGCTTTGTGTACTGCATCCCCTGCCTTTTCAAGGCAGACCATAGATAGAAGTAAGAGCCTATTATGCTCTGAGTTATCTTTGTTGTCAGACCAGAATGGATGGTCATTCTGTGCATGTTGCTGCAACCACATCCCCAGCTTATTAACAACAAATCACAGAGTATGCCTGATATAACTGAAAACCATTAAGTTAGATTTGTTGCTAACATATCAGTGCATATAAAATTTACTGCTGATTGAACTTTTGAATCTGTAAACAGCTTAAACAAGTCATATTTTGTATTGCTCTACTAACCATAACATATGTTATTGAGCATATGTTATAACATATATGTATTGAGCTGTCGCTCAATACAGAGACTCAAACACACAGTCATTTTCTCATTGCCGAGAAGTTATTTTTTACTGTATCTACCAACTAGAGGATAAAATTATAGAAGAAATTATAGAAGAAATAACCTCTACAGGGAAATGTAAAGAGAATAAAGTAGCATGCACAGAAATCATTGCCTGACTGAATCCTTAAATTGGTGTCAACAGTGGCTGTGGCATATAAACACTGTTTTTTCTTAAATGTTATCCTCACTGTCTATTGGAGAGTTACTGGCAAAACCCACACATATATCAATGGTGTTGGATCAGAACTAACAGGTCCTCATTGCCTAGTTCACATTTGAAAATATGAATATTTGAAAATATTTGCCACCTTTCTCTACTCAGAGACCTCCCTGCATATTTCTTCCAGCTGAAAGGACAGGAAAATTGTGCATATTTGTTTATTTTTCATACTGATTTTTAATTTTAATCACAGTGAACAGCAATGATGGGTTATATTTTACCATTTAACTGTCCATTGTAAAATAAAACAATTGATTTGATTATTTATGGAGTTTTCTCCAATCTTGAAAGAACACGAGGTTCTCAGAATTCAGTTATCTTAAACCTCAGCATAATTATGCCATGTTGCTTATGCCAATGCTTATGCCAATTATGCCAATGTGACAATGAAAGGACAATATCCACAGCTACTTTTGGATTTGTGAATATACAAGATTGATAGCTTGATAAGGTACAGAGGCTAAATTCTAGCCTTTACTCCATCTACATAAATGGAATTGATTCAGAAGCAATAGCAACATATTTGCATGGGTGGAAGCTGGCAGAAAAGGAGGACAATAGGAGCTTTTGAAGTTGACAGTAGGCCAGTGACAAACCTATAATTTCCTGCTTGCTTGTTTTATTACATATATTTGGCAAATTGTTCTCCCTTCAGATTTCTTTTAATTAGTGTTATTTTTCAGTTTTGGTATTTCCATGGCGCTTAATTTTGTCCTGACATTTCCAGCTGCTCCTAGGAATTTCATCAAGTTTGTGATTTTGATGCTCAGTTAAAAAAATAAACAAACACATTCATTCTCTCCCCCTATTCACTCCCTTGTACCCAGTGGAAAGCAGAGAAGCCCGAGGAGCAGCAGAAGATGAAGTAGGACCACAAAAAAAGTGAAAACTGGCTGTTGCCAGCTCCCCACCAACACACACCATATGAGAACAAGAGCCTGTAATCCCATATACGTGCACATGCATATGGATGACTGCAGTGCCACTATGAATAGATTTTTTTTGTCTCGCTTGTGAAAAGACATCAGCTGTTTTTGGCTTCAAAGTCAAGATGTCTGTTTTTAGCCTTTCTTCTGTCAGAGACACCTGATGGTTCTGGACTGAATCCCACACTGACAGATCAGTAGTAGTTAGCTAACTTTTCTATAGACCATGTGGAGTTAAGGAAAACATTTTAAGCTGTTATCAATGGTTTTCAAAATTTTGTTAGTCTCTCTTTTTTTTTTTTTTTCTTTCATCAAGGAAGATACTGATATGCTGAGAGCTGTTAGAAAAGAATAGAAAAGCTCAAATCCAAGTTGTTGGACAGAGGAGAGATGGACTAGATGTTGTGCACAGAATAAGAACTCTAATCCTCACTGAATACTTATAGATAATAAATTTTAAAAGAGAGATGTAGAGATAATACTAATTTAATTTTAAAAAGAAAACCATGCATTATTTTTTTTCCCCATTCCAAAACCAAACTTTTAGTAACTGTCAATTTTTGCAAATTGGTAACAAAATTTAAATTACTCCAAGTATTGTATCCAGTTGTCATGTGCCACACAGTGATATACAAGATTAAACAGAACTCTGTCACTTTTTTTTCCTCTCCTGTTTTTAAATTGTACCACTCAAAAGCTGTTAACAAGCACTTTAAAGGCAGATATTTGTTTCTCTATTGATTAAAAAGAACATTTTTCACTAGCTCCAAGTCTAAAGCTAGGAACTCTGATGAAAAACACCAAGAACATTTTTTTCCTATTTTCTTCTTGTTTTGAAGGACTAACAAAACCACTACAACCAGGATGAACTGTTTTCTGTTTGCTTTGGTTTTGTTTTTAAATAAACAAATATAGCCATTACCAGATCATTAACTTTCTCCAAAATTGGACAAGTACACTAAGATTATGTTACTTCACTTCTTTACAGTTTAATACACTGACATAAACATTAAGAACTTTGTTCTCTAAAGGGATGTTGACCTACAGAGAAAATAGGAGTTAGGGTTTCTTCAAAAATCTTGGAACATGGTTAAGGAAAAGGGAAACTTTAATTTGATAATATTATTTGTTAGCTTTACACAAGCCATTTCATATGTGATTGAAGAGGTTCAAAAGAAATTACAGAAACTTGACCACTTGAGCTACTTAAAGCTCAATTAAGTAAAATATGAGAAATACGCTATATGGAAAAAGTGTGCAGAAGTAATAGTAAAAGAATCAGATGGCTCTGTAAGGTTTTTCAGTCTTTGACTTTAGCATCAGTATGATAAAGAGCAACATAAAGAACAGTCACTGCTACGGCCAAGCAGGAACACACTTTCAGCATAGCCAAGATATGACATTTTTAGGAACATGGAGTTCATCCATTTTGTTCCTGTGTTTGTACATTTCTGTAAGGATAGCCAGGTTTTTGCAAGGCAGAACACAAAGAGAAAGACCAGGAGGCTGGATATGCTGAGTGTAGTCTAGCAGGATATATTGGACTATTGGTTTCCATCCAGATGCTTTTCAGTGGAACCAGTGTTTCAATGGCCAAGTTTTACTGAGCTCCATGATGTCAAGCATAAGGTCCTCTATCACATGACTCAAGAAATTAAGGATAAAAGCTCTGCCTTAAGTATGATTGTGAATCTGGACAAATTCCTGGTGATAAATTCCTGTTGCAGAATGCATATATTGACAAAAGACACATGGGGGAGGCTGAACTGAAGATAAGTGAAATACAACAAATGTTAAAAAAAAAAAAAAAATGTGTATTAAAATAAACTATTGTAACAATTATTAGTAGCAGAAAATTTTCCATAGGCACTTAAAACTTACACTGAAATCAGTGAACCATTTTAGGGATACAGTTCTGCTGGCAAACATTACAAATTATTTTAATGGCAAATTGAGGAGCCTAACTTTGTGCATTTCTGTTGGTTAGGATGGTCTATATGATTGTTCCATTCTGGTGGCCAGCAAGCTACTGAAACATAAAAATCCTTCATCCCAAAAGCAGATATAGAGAAAATGCATGTTGTCGCCTCTTTTAAATTGAAAGCAAGGCATCTTACATTATCAGATTTCACATAGAAATCTGTCCTCAGAAAGAAAAATAAAGATCAGAAAGTAGAAGCAGACACACAGACTTTTTCCTCTGCAACACAATCAAAGATGGAAGGAAGGACGGAAGGAAGGATGGAAGGAAGGAAAGAATTCCTGTCCTATTGCTGCCCTGCTTACTATTTATATATCATTTAGTAGAGAATCTGTCATACCTGTCAGAAGTTGAGACTATACCATATAGTGACAGAAGCTGAAATGCCAGCTGCAGATTCATTAGTCAACACAACTATAGATTTTTTTCTCTAAAGATTACAGAGGACTTCAAAGAAAGCAAACAAAACAAATGACAACAGGTGAAAATTTTATACCAAATTAACTTCTCAGAAGAAAAATTAAAAAAATATTATCTATGAGAAATTTTCCTTCCTTGGCTTCTCCACACCTGAGAAAATATTTGTATCTAAATAAAAATAAAAAAAATAAATAAAAAAATAAAGTAATGATAGGTGTGTGCAAGAAAACAAGTTTGACTTTTCTCTCCTGCTTAAAACAGAAATATTCACAAAATCTTTGCCAACTTTGTATAGCAGATACATGTTTCTTTCACAAGACAGAGCAAAAACCAATAAAACCAGTAAGATAGAACTGAGTTTACTTTTTTTTCTTTTTTTAAGAATATTCTAGGAGCATTATGATATTTAATTTCTTGCCCATTTTATAAACTCCAATGTTCAAGAAATGAGCTTTCAGTTGGCTCTCCAGCAAACCAAATCTCTTTATACTTCCTGATAAGCTCATATCACTCTTAATTTATTAGGCAACCTCTGCTAAAGGCCTTGCTACTGCTCCACCTATAATTCTAAACCATAGTATCATATGATTTCACAACTGTCTCTTATTATCTTCTACCACACAAAATCCTTTGGATGAATATTCCATACTTACTTAATTCACTATTTTTTTCCAGTTATGGAGAAATAGAGAATGTCTACATACCAGGTTAAAATTCCTTGGAATGTTTGAGAAGAGGACATATGTCTATAAATCATTTGAAAATGAACATGTACATATGTTTTTAATTGACATAAGGACATGATTCATAACAAAATGTAATAATAATAATAATAATAAACTAGTTACTCTGTTTTAGTCTACTGATTAACCCTTCTGCACAATCTCTGTATGCAACCAATGACGGGACTTGGTGTTTTAAGTACCCTGCTGACAAATTGTACAGAGTTTAAAATGGCTAACACCTTTATGTCTTATTAATATTTTCAAGGCTAACCCTTGGGGGGGGGGGGAGGGGAAATAACTTATTAGACTTTTACCTAATTTCTATTTTAGACCAAGAATTTTAAAAGTGCTCCAGACAGTACAGTATAGTGCTCTGGGTAATATACTACTACTAAGTGTGAGACTTGAAGCTCTGCTTACTATTAAAGAATCTCAGTACTTCCTATAATTGTGCTGCTCTCACATGACTCTGGCAAATGTGACTTTGGGGCAGATGATTTCCAATGCAGCGGTCTGCTTTGCAGAACTTCTTTTGGAAGCTTTAGCCAAAAACATTTACCTGTTTCCAAGGAACAGACAGGGTGAAAACATGGGATTTTGTTCCTGCTGAAAATAAATAAATAAATAAATAAATAAATAAAAAGTGTATTAATAAGCTTTCCTTATTCATTTTGTTGTGAAACAAAGCATAGGATTAAGCAGGAAAGTTATTATATGTCAAAGATACTCTTTCAACTATACCTGTAAAAATGTGCCTATACTTGGCCCACCCAGACTCCTATCAAGAAAAAAGACTATTTAAGCAAACCCAGCACAAACTGGAAGCTGGAACTAAACAGCAAATTTCCCTAAAGACCCCTTCTATTCTCAGCTCATGGTAACACGCAGCTGAGCAAAACATTTCCTGTAACTGAGATGTAAGACGAGAACTTGTAATGACACTTTTTATCCTCTGTGACACTGACTTAAATCTGAAGGAGAGAAGCTGTGACTGGATGTAGGGTCTGGAAGTGTGAAGATGGAGACCAATTAGAGACTAAGGGAAGACATTGGAAGAGGAATCAAGAGTGCAGCTGGGCCTGCTCAACAAATACCAAGGATGGAAAGAGCAGGTTGGGGAAATGGGCTAATGGAAATACGTGTGGGAACAGAGAAAAGAAGTGCAAACAAAAACATCCATACAGGGGCTGGAGCATCACTCCAGGCTACCAAAACTATCAGTTTGTCATTAGGAGCAAATTTATCACTTATGATATGTGGAGATATCTTTAGAGGTGTCTCCAGCAACAACAGAAGCAGTGTAAGCCATGAGGACTTATAAGATGGGAATCCAGTATGGTAAATTAGCGCCCATTGGCAAAGGTGGGCTTAGGCTACTTAAATATCTGAAAATTCTGTAGCAGAGGTAGTGAGAGAATTAAATTTCTCTGGACAATGCACAGACCTCCTGTGGCCATTAGCAGATATCTAGAGAAGCATGAGATATGGAAAACAGGAACTTCCTGACCCAAATCCAGTGTCTGTGTTCGGTGTTTTTCCTTTTTCTTCCATGAGGTTATCTGATAACTTTCAGATTCTGAGTAAATTTTAAGCACCCACTGTGTCCTAGGCTACACTATACCTTTATATGGAGTTACATCTTTTGGTTAGTTTTGAGCTTGTTGCTGACCAAGGTGCATTGAAAGACCTTACTCCTGTATTAAAAGAAACAAGGTGCAATCATTCCCTGCTTCCACTCCTTTCTCCATCACATTTATGACTGTACAGACCTTTGTCCTTCTGTGGCCTAAATGTAATGTTCTGCAGTTGTATCAATTTAATATTTTTTCATACAGAAATGGCCCTTTATTGCTTTTTCCTCTTCCAATCCTATATTCTATGTAACAGACACATAAGAACAATCAGAATTAAAAACAATCATAAAAATGAAAATACAGTGCAAAAATATTACATAAAGATTTGTATTTTCTGTTTTCCTCATGGGAGGAGGTGCTGATCTTTTCTCTTTGATGACCAGTAATAGGACCCGAGGGAACAGCACGAAGCTGTGTCAGAGGAGGTTCATATCAGATATTAGGAAAAGGTTATTTACCAAGAGGGTGGTCAGGCTCTGGAACAGTTTGTCTAGGACAGTGGTGATAGCAGTGAGCCTGACAGAGTTCAAGAAGCCTTTGGACAATACTCTCAAGTATATGTTATAATTTTTAGGTAGTCCCTTGTGGAGGCTGGAGTTGGACTTTATGATCCTTGTGGTTCCCTTCCAACTCAGGACATTCCATGATTCTAGGATATAACTGTAAATAGCTATGAAAATGCTGGTTCCTGGCATCTATGCCCCAATGCCCCAGATTCAGTGTTTTCATACAGGTATTACAGATGAGTTTTTAATACATTTTTTTCCTAGGGAGTGAGTGGAGAAGTATCTTTCTGAAAAAGCTCCACCAAAAAAAAAAAAAAAAAAAAAAAATGTTTAGCCCAGGTTCACATAGTAAGAGAGCTGAGGAAGACTGTTGCTTCGACAAGAGAAACAAACAAGCTTATGATGAGTTTCAAAGCTGACAATAAGAAAGTTGAATTTGGTGCCAGAAAGCTTACTGAGAATATCAGTGAGGAAAGAGGTATGATTACTCAAAGGTTAACAACTGTGTTCATTATGGGTAGGTGAAATGGAGACAGGGATAGTAATGGGGCTACAGCCATAATAAATAAAATGGTGGATTATAGAAAGGCCTTGGTGTGTTTGAGAGCACAAGCACTACTACTAAAAATCAGAATACAAGGCCCCCCAAAATTAAAATACTTTTGGGTGGGTGTGCATTTCCTTCACCACACATATTCACTGTCAATTAAGACCTGGGGCAGAGCATATTGGGGTGATCTTGCCCACATCAAACAGTACACAGCAACATCACATCATGAGATTTTAAATAATAGGGTTTTCCAATGTATTCAGAAAGCAGGACAACGAAAGAGGCAGGCATTAGACACCCTGAATCAAAACCTATTCAGACCATTCCGTGCTTCTGAACATCATCCCATACAGGCCTTGCAATCACGCAGGGCCCTCATCTTAACAAGCATAATCTTGAACAAGTGGTGTTAAAAGCATTTGAATGGGTTCTAGAGAGCCAGTATTACAACTCTGAGACAGCAGATCAGGCAAAACAACAAGATTATTACAGATTCCCTAAACAGAAATTAAATGCTAGTAGAATACTTCACAACCCTGAAAAAAAAAAAAAAAATAATGATCTCCAAAACAGGCAGCTTTTCACCAAAAGGCCTGTTTGGAACTTCATCTGTTCTTAAAAGAGCTAAGTACATTTTCCATTGCTGACAATGTGATCAGTCTTGGGTTCCAAGCATAGGTCCAAAAGCCATTATACTGAACAACAAAAGTTATCACATACAAATTATATGGGAATGACTATTTTGGGGGCCAATTTTAATATTTTACATTTGGACTAAGTATTCTGGAGAATGTTTCTAAGTTACCAGAAGATAAATAAATTATTAAATTATACCAGACAAATACCAAATGCACCCTTTCCAGTATAAATATGTGGGCAAATAATCCAAAAGTTCATGAAGTTCAACTTCAGGAAATTTCAGTCCACTTACACTTCTGATCCAAACTTAAGAAAACTTATTTTAAACCTTTTAGAAGGTTTGGAAAAGGCAGATGCAGCATTTCTGTTGATGTTTTACTGTTGCTCTAATGGCCGCTGTTTGGGGAACAATTTACTAAAGTGCAATGAAGCACTCGTTTTGTTAAGACTCAGCAAAAGTTGACTCTTCGATTCCACTTTTTTCCTTTGAAAAGCTCTCTAGATATCCTAGTGTTCCACAGAGCAGCCCAAATAAAACCTAAAAAACTATGGTGTAAGTGTTGTTAAGAGAGGAAGAAGTTGACTACAGCACGGTAAACTCCTGTCCTAATGCTTTTGTTTGATAGAGGGAGCAGTACATAAAAGCCAATGGCAAAGTTTTTCCTCCACAAGAACAAGCCAAATAGCAATATGGAGGACAACCAGGGGACAACCATTACTTATGTGGGGAAAAAAAATTATCTATGGCACACAATACTTACAATACAAGCTCCGATATTACGGTAAGATTGGGATGTTACTTAATACATTGCTGCAAAACCATAGGTGTTTTGAAGTGCATAATGCCCCTTTAAATCAGACCATGCAATTTCATGGATATAAATTAAATATACCACAGATCATGTTACACAAACTGTGGAACAGATGCTTTATATATATTTTTTTTATTTTTTATTCTTGTATAAGGTTTTACTCATTCCTAATCAACTGTTTATACAACTAAAATTTGGGTTAAATTGAAATTACGTGTTTTATTTGAATTTTTGAAAGCATGCAGTGCCCATAGTTGTCCTGGCATCACTGTAAAAAATGAAGTCATTAAAACATTTTCCAGTCTAATATATAAGACAACAAAGTTGAGCATGCCGTACAGCAATATTTTACTATTGTATGCATTGTTGTATCTGGCAATTAAAATCCACCAGTTTCTCATGCCACAAACGAAACAGAATCAATCGTTCAAGCACAATAACATATACACATCAATATACATCAATAGCATACATCATGTGAAAGAATAAAATATATCAAGAATTTGCCATGAAATATATTGTACATTTGGATTTCTTTTCTGAAATAAAATAATTAAAATTAATTAAAGGAATTAAATCATTTTTATTGTTTTAAAAGTCAAAAGCCAGAAGCCTGCTAGAATAAATATTTTTAATCAATATTGAAATGAAAAATGTAAAATGATTTAAGGCATATATTGCAAAAGGGGACCTTCATCCCAAATCATCTTGTCTTTAAACTTCAAAAGTCAGCCTATTTCATAGGTCCAAAATCACCAAGGAAATTATTCCAATAACTTTTTAATAGCCATTGGTACTCAATGGTGCAACACTGAGAAATTTTTTGAAGTGTCAGATTTCACTTCAAGAACCAGGCAAAAGGCTTATCAGTAGGCTCATAGCAAATGGTGGCCATGGTGCTTAAATGACAATTATATGCCAAGGAAATAGAAGATATAGTACAGTTGTGACGTTCTTTTTTATACTGTGGGGTCTAATGTTTGTTGTGAGGCTTTTATTACCTGCAGCTAAATGGTCTTTGGAGTAGATGTTATTCAAGCCATCTAAACCTGTCATGTATTTGGCCTTCAGTTATGTGGGCCAGTACTTGCTGGCCCAGGCCAGAAACCCTGTATTATTCTTAGCAGGTTTTTTAAGATGAACAGTGAATAAATGATTTATACTGAATATTACAACTGTGACAAATTTCAGAGGAAAAAGCACCCAGGTGGGGGAGAAATATCCACATGCATGTCTCAGGCTGGCTGCTTACAACCAGCATGCTCTGGAGCAGCTGAGTTTGCAGCTTGGCTCCAAGCCCCTGAACAGCCCCATTTCCCTTATACATCCCAAGACCACACTTGTAAGTGTGCCCAGTATCATGATGTACCCATCAAGCAAATTTACTTCAGTTTCAAACAAAATTCTTTCAAATTATTACTCTTAGAGATATTTTCCCTCAATAGTAAAAACCTAGTAAAAGTAGGAAAGAATAAAAGATAGTAATGACTTAAAATTATCAGTGAGTTATATCTGTCCCATACTCTCCAAGGATGATATGACTGTTCTGGCTATAACCTGGTAAGTGTATCACAACATTTCAGCAGACAGAAAACCCCCTCCTTTGACAAAGTCAGGAACCATGAGGCATTTATACAACAGTATGCATGGTACATGCCTGCAATCCCACGAGTATAACAAAGAAAAAACAGAAGCTCCCAGACTGTGAAGTTCAACTACAGACTTTCCCCAGATTTAAAGATAGCTGAAGCCAGATACTGTTTCAACACAATAGAAGGTTTTGAGCCAGACACAAATTTTGGCTATATAAATGACTTTGTGAAATTCACTAGGCTTTGGTTTGATATACAAACAAGATAAGGACTAGTCACAAAGTTCAGATCTGAATCTGGGCCCAAACTGGGCTAAGATCTACATAGTCCAAAATGAGCGAAAATTGACATTAATTTGCTCTGTGGTTCATCTGTCCCAAAAAGAAAACTATACACTTTGGATGAAAGTTAGTATTTTGCTTCTCTTTTGTCAAAGTACACAACTGTGATGTAAAAATTAGCAGTGTAACAGACTCTACAACAACCCTTAGAAAAATTCTCCTGTGATAATTAATAATGTGCACCTTCTTTCTAATATGAATTTATCCAAGTTTTTAACTTGGAGTCATTGGATCTTCTGACAACTTTCTCTGCTAGACTGAAGATCCCAATTTTCAAGTTTTATTCACCTTAGAAGTATGTATCAGCAATAACAGCTTGTCATAGTCAGACTAAACAATATAAATATGGATGCAAAGCATATATATTTCCTAATGCCTTTTTTATCCCGACATTTGTTTTCTGATCAGCTTTTGACCATCCAACCTGAAAATTTTATTCTTAGGCACACTTAAAGCCCAGTAATCACTGTATCAAGATCAAATAAAATGTGACTTGAGATTCCTTTGTTTATTTGTGTATGGACCATAACAGTTCTTTTGGCCACAGCAGTGGTCCAGAAGGTGGCAATCAATTATTATCTATTTTCATTTCCAAATCTTTATTCATCATTTCCAAGATGAAGACCCCTCTCCTGTAATTACAGCTGTCCCCTTAACTCATAGATGTAGGGAGAATTTGGCCATATTCAGACATACTATTTGTTGTATTCAAATGACTGTATGATCTAGATTTTCCTTTCTCATTAATCACTCCCCAGTTTTTATGCCACTATTACACCATTAGGAAAACAGTTAAATTTTATTCCAGCATGTTAATATGGACAAATGCTAGAGTTAATGCCAATTAAGTAGCATCAATACCTTTTGCAGAGAGTATCATGCTTATGGTTGTGGAGGAAGATGGTATATCCACCAGAACAAGGATCATAACATGACCTTGGTAACTTTTAAAAAACTCCAAAACCATCAAGCAACAGAATCTGCCAAGTTATAAGGTCAGAGTCTCTTGTCAAGGAGAAGATATGGAGAAAGACAGGCACTAAGAATTTTTGCAAAGTTCTCAGGTTACTTTGTCATTCTTCCAATTCTCCTTTTCCAACCCTCCATCCAATATTATGGGATGAAACCATGTGAAGGAATGAGTTGGAAAAGTCTGAAGGATAACTTGAAACTCTTCTTGGCCTCTGGAAAATTCTGAAAACCATCCTATTTAATTACACCACAGCTTGTATAACACTTTGGCTGCATTTCCCTTTCTGCTTTGTTTTGTTTGTGTTACTAAGAATATTTGCATGAAAACAGGATATTTGTTTATTAAGATTTCATCATCTCCTGCTGTGTATTCCCTATTTTAAGTCATATTCCTTAACATTTATTAGCAGAAGGAGGCCATAAATTCTCTTTCCCGTAAATGTTCCTAATAATAAAATGAGCAAAGGAACTGAAGTGAAGCAGAGATATTCAGAGAGAAAGAATGAGTGAGAAGGAGAGATTAGTTGATACATACTAAAAGCATAACCTGTGTTTTTCAAAGCAACAGCCTAACATATTTCCCATACTGTCTTCCATTACCAAGCAGTCATTCCTCAAATTAGGCAGATGTACATGAAAGTCCTACCTTGCCATCAGGAAGCGAGTGAAAACTTCCCCTTGGCCCCTTTAATTCTGCTGATTTGTTCTGAAAAGGGTGGCAACCTACGAGAGGAAAATACAACATGGGAAAGAAGTATTCATATTGCCCACACAGCTGGCACCCTAGATATGGAGTATCAGAAGAAAAGATTAAAGTGGTTGCCAAGAAAAGACTAAGCAAGCCTCAAGTACAGTCTTGGGTTTAGCTTTATACCATCTTTTCATTTATCATTTTACTTCAGAATATGGTTTGCATTTCCAAGATGTACTAGATTGATAGATTCTCACATGACTGAACATGTTTACAATTTTGAGGGCTTTTTTTAGCACTAAAATCTGCAAAGATCTACAAGTAGTTGGCTGCAGAAAATGAGTGAGGAGCTATTCTGAAGTACTAAGCAGTAGTCCAGAGCATTAACATACAACACACACAAAAAGGATTTCTACTTACCCTTTGCAGGATAAAAATGCAGATTACATGCAGTTGCTAAGCATTTTCAGGGCTAGACATTTATAAATCTGGGGACATTTTTCTTCCAAACAGGAATCTAAACATAAGAAAAAGATGTAAGAAAAGGGTTGGGAATGATTCCACCACTCTGGCATACAGTACAATCAGTATTATATGATCATATCTTCAGAAATGTTAAGAAAAAAAAAAAAAAAATCTAAAAATAGGATAAATATTCCCTTTTGGAAATTGGGTGATAAGCCTCACTGGGTGTTAAAATCTGTCTGTCTATACTGGTTCCAGCTAGTTTAGAGCCAAGGACCCACTCACTGTAATTAAAGAGGATTTTAAATGCTGTCGCAGGACAAATTATTTTTATTGGTTTGATGTGAAACTGAGATGTCAGTTGTATCCCTTTCCTTTGTCTTTCTTGAAGCATTGCTTTGTTATGGCTAAAGTTAGTTTCAAACCATTCTGGCCTTCTAGTCCCAAACCACTTATTTTCAGTGATAACGGGACAAATTCAGCAGCTATACCACATTTCTCTTCAACTTGTGGAAGTTTCACACACACACACACACACACCAAAAAAAAAAAAAAAAAAAATCAGACCTAGACCGAAAACAATTTCAGTTAAAATCCTTATTGGTACAATGAGTTTGACATGAGAAAACAAGAAACTGAATAGGGCATTTACGTATCAGCCCAAATATATCAGTGATATTCTTAGCACCTGTTTTCATGTGATATTTGTTAGCTACTTCAGGACTATCCAAAGAGTTATGATGGATCAGATCCCAACTGCTTCAGCATGCTTGTCTGACAGTGTCCAGTACTGAACACAAATAACTCCATGTTAGAAAGATATGAAGTTACCCACTCCCTAAAAAGGCCAATAGCTGAAGATAGGCTTCTGTTCTGAAAAGATAAGGCCCTTTTCTTTTTGTCCCCCCTAAACGAAGAATGTACCCCCCCACAAAAAAATCTTGAAGTTACACAAGAAATTAACATTTTCATAAGCAATTCTAGCTGGTGGGCTCAGGAAACTGAGGCCCTCACATTCTTTAAAACTACAAATATTAGGAAATACAGAATTTTCACAAAGCACAAGTGCCAAATATATATATATATATATATAATCGTCTATTAAACTACTTCAGTAGGACAAAATATACAACTATAATCCTTGGTGCAGACATGGGTCATGAATGTTGTTCTCCGTTACCTGGTTCTGTAGTACCCATTATTCAGCATCATGCCTACTCCTTCCAGCATGTTTGGTTAATCAAGTGGTCTCACTGTGGCACCAATCTCAAAGATTGTCTATTCTTTTAGAGAGATGTGCTCCCACATGGGCACGTACCACCTAGGATGAACTCCCTTTTGGAGGAAATCCAGGTAGATGGACGCAGAAAATGCCACAGTGAATTCCAGTAGCTCCCCCAGTACAAGCAGCTGGGTAACCAGGACTGCACTCTTGTTTTACAGATTTGCACAAATCAAACTCTACTGGAGGCGAACCCTGAGATGCCTTCACTTTCTCCATTTGCTCCTGTCAGAAGGGCTGAGGACAAGACCAGTAGTGGCAGTTCCTTACATTTAGTGGTCTTTCCATGCTCTTTAGGACAGAGGCAGAGAGATGTAGTCTAGAAGAACACGAATTGCTCAAATCTTAATTGGAGACTTGATTATCTGCCAGACCATTCCAGAATCTGTAAGGAATCAAAAGGTATTAAACCACATTTTAGACTCAGGCCTTAAATTATCTGCACTTTACATTTATAATAAACTACATGCTTTATATTTCTATATATAAAACTCCATCAGTAACCACTCAAACCAACCACTTGCTAAAACAAAATTATTGTCATGACCAGAAGTGCAGATTTTTTAATGGTATTAGAATTTGAACAAAAAAGTCACAGCACTATTCCAAAACTTAAACAACAAATTTTAGAGACAAAAAAAAAAAGTCAGTCTCAGGTACCTGCTGTGAAATTCCTAATTCCAGATTTATACTACTAAAACACAATGGACTTACTTTCACAAGCAATGAGACTTCACAAGTTTCACAAGACAGAGGTCTAAAGAACTTGAACAATCCATATTTAGGATAATCTCAATTTTACAACTCTTGCTGTTTTCCATTGTAAGGATACAAAGTGCTAACTATTACGTCTGATGTATCTTGTTGGGAATTTGGGACCTGCATGACTTATGTTAAATAATATTTGGATATTTCATATTTTTCTTGGACTCACCTACCCATTTGCCTTGGTGCCAGAACAAGGAGAAAATTAAGAAATATTTTCAGAGATCCCAGTTCTCAAACCATTTAAGTTACAGTCCTGAATGTTTTCTCATTACTTGACTCCAGCAAAATGAGGCCAACATGGTTCATGCAGACATGGAAGTAGGGGTCATATTTTGTTTTAGAAAGATTAACTGTCATCATAACCAGAAAAAGCAGATTCCTTGTACTGTGACATGAATGGCAGAGGCCAAGATGTAAAGACACACATTTTTGCCTGGATGCTCACCCACAACTCCTGAATTAGTATCAAGTTGTCGGTATATTAAGACCAAGACTTACAGTAGCATCTACTTGTTGTCTCTTCTGTGTGGCATCCCATTAAGTTCAGTGGGACTGTGCACTGAATAAAAGTTCAGTGCAAGATCAGAGCTTTGATTGCAAGTGCTTTGTGGCAACAAGTTTGTCTAACTCTCTTTTATAAAGTGCTGCAAATATCTATAAAGCTACATAAAAGCATAATAAATAAAGTGACAACAGAAGCAATAAAACAAACGTAAGGCTAGTTGATGTAAGCAGTCAGTAGAAGAACAGCAGTGTTGGATGCAGAAGCTAACTACCATACATTTAGCTATTGGAAACCATGTGTGGCATATCAGGCAGCAGCAGCAGCAAAAATGCCTCATCCATAAAGCATACGTATCCTAACATTTTGCCAGGTTTGTGTTATTGTTCTGTACCATTAGGTACTGTGTCCATGGTATTGCAGCCTCATGCATATCATCCTTTTTTACACAACCTTTTCAGTGAATAGATTTTTCCTAATATCCAGCCTAAACCTCCCTGGTACAACCTCCTCTGAAGTAGTTGTAGAGAGTCATAAGTTTTCCCTTGAGCATCCTTTTCTCTAGGCAAATACACCTATATATAGGTATTCTCTCTATACACATACCTCAAATCAGATTCTACAAAAAAGTCACTTAAATGTTTAACAGAGAATAACTTTGATTTTATATTTTTCTGCAAGGTTTTGTTTGTTTGTTTGTTTGTTTGTTGTTGTTTGTTTGTTTTTCCTGCATCTTGAAATTCACTGACAAAATAGAGACAGATAAACTTGAGGGATCTTCCTTAAGAAGGATTTTCTTCTTTAAGAAGGCTTCAAGATAGTCTCAATCATCATGAATCACATAGAAAAAATGGTTATGCAAATCCAAAACTCTGTGTACAAATATGTAATTTCAACAAGTTAAAGCTAGAGCTCTGTAAAAACAATGGTTATTAATGATAAAAACATACATCTACATTATCATGCGCTACACACCAATGCGAACAGTATTTAAGTGTGAAAAAGTTGTTGCTGAGGACCCAAATTATACACACTAAGCATTTGAGGGATAATGCTTTTGGCCTTTCTGATTTTTTTGTTTCCATTTTTGTTAAACTTTGGATCAGTCTGGACCCATGGCCAGGAAGTCCTATGTCAGCTGGAATACATTAGCCTTTATGCTGCAGCATATCTTCCAGCATAGTTTCATCTGAAAGGAATCCAGTTCATGTACTCCAAGATCACTTGCCAATGCATATCAAAGCAAGGAAAGTGGGGACAACTGGGAGACTGTTCGAAAGTATATGCCTGTGCTGAACTAAAACATATAGGTAGATGCTCCCCATTCATGTTCTTCAACAAACGCATTGCAATGTGGAGACTGGCAGAGTTCACAGAGCCTTTTCTACTGGTTTGCATGGACAATGATATGTCTGGTATGGTCTTTGTATAAAAAATAACAACAATAACAGAAAACTAAGAAAACATTATTCCTTCCTTACAGTACATATTTTCCACATACCAACTGGTCAGGCTTCAACAACAGGTTTGCTATGTAAATGCAAATGGAAACAAGAGATAGTCTATGCAACTATAAAACGAACAAACTGATTAGTTACATCATCTTTCTGTTAAGTTACGATCACATTACAGAAAAGTCTGAGAAATCCTACCCTAAGAAATTCCTATGTCATTTCCTTTCAAGCTTCTTCAAAAATGATGCAGTGTGTTGGCTCCAGTATTATGGAGGGAGACTACACATTTATCTTGATTTACTTAGCCTTATCAGAAAGAAAAAAAAAAAATGCATTAAAACAGTTTGATGTAATGGCATCGATTGTTCTCTTGTATAAGTGTAAATGTATAAAACATGAGGTAACTTTTTTTTTTTTTTGAAAGGAAAACTAAAAATTCCTCCATATGCCCTTTTTTGTAAAATCTAAACATCTGCTTAGGATCCTGATGCAGTAACACAATATGGCTACAGCTTTCACAGTTACATATAAATACATCTTAAAAGAAAGTACTGTAAATCCGTTTCTCCTCCATCTGCCTGCCAAATTCAGAGTTTAAAAATCTCTGACCTGGGTCCTCTAATCAGTTTCTGACCTCTCTTGGGAACTGAAAAGGTGGAGGGAGCCAGCCATGACTGGTACCACTCCATCCTCTCATAGTAGAGCCCTCTCTGGTACACGTGTGCCAGATCCAGAATTACTTTGTGCTTCCCACTTCCAGCCCTGAGAAAAGAAAAGGTGTTGAAGGAAATGGGAGTCACACTAAGTCTGTGGCCAAGGCAGCAGAGCTCAGAAGGGGGATCCCCTCAAAGGACTGAAATTTAGCTGTGCAGCTCAAACTTCCTGTGAATTTTTTTTGATAAGCAGGACTCAAAGGCATTAATGATGTCTAGAGTCAAAACCTTACCTAAATACATCTTTGATCTGGCATGCTATGATCAAATATACCCACCAAAGATACCATGAAGGTCTTAATAGATATGAAAACCTGAAAATGTTTTTAGAATACTAAAAATGGAATGGTTGCAATTAATAGAGCCTGGGATCCAATTAGAACTAGTAGCTGTATATTTTACCATCTTTCTGCTCAGGGTGCACCTTCTGAAGTGAAACAAAAATCTCAGAGCGCTTCTTCAGGCATATCCTATAAAAACTGTTTGTGCTACTCCCATCTCACAAATACATAGATGAAGACAAACTAATACTTAGTAATTTACCATGTGTATATAGGAAAAAAAAAAAAAAAAAAAAAAAGGAAAAATAAGACAGAATTTGATTGTACTTAGTTTCATGCTAGTACCAGAGCATAAATGTCTTTAACTCACTGTTATTATGGTTCCTGTTACCTGGGGCTGTGAACCAAGATCATGGAACTATTTTAAAACTATATTTTAGAACTATTCACGACAGCTCGATTTGCAATTGGCTTAGCCAATGACATTTCTCTACATTATTTCATGTGTCATATTTGTCCATTAAGGTAAATGAATGGAAAGATATTTTATTTGATCTTCAATATCAATTCACCTTGTCAATATCACAGTATTCAAGCAGCTGTTCTAAAGATAATCACCTTTAAGTTTGGAAGGGTTTTTATCTGAGTGCATTTTGTTTCTCGCTGATAAATTATTTCTAATTACAGTTACTCAGTATGAGTTATGCAGTTATCAGCTTTTCATAAAAGGACTAACCCTCCAAACATGCTACTTTATGGAGGGGGGTGCGGTTTGTTTATTGTGTTCCACCTGATTCCCTTGTTTCATTTTCTCCTGGTGGAAGACTCTGCCAAATATTTCAAAGCCCTTCTTGGCAAGTAGTAAAATAATTTGGACAGAGTATACTGCAATTAGATTTTTTTGGCAGTCTCCACATTTTGGATGCTGATGAGAAGAGTATCAGTTTTAATATACTTGACCAGTTCATTATTTCAGATAATTTCCTGCCACACAGCACCATTGTTACAGATTGTGTTGCTTAAAAATCAGCAAGGAGACACATCACTATTTGTTTATTGCTTTACTAAGTGCAGATAACATTAAATAAATTTGTTTTTCTCACCCCATCTGTCACTCAAACTTTTAACCTTACTTTTCTCCCTAACCTTCTGTGTCAGAAAAGTGTTTTCTACTCTTCAGAATGTAATATCATGCCACTTATTATACAAGCAAAGGTTGTAGAACACATGGAGTGACACATTTGCATTGCTGTCATTAGAGGCCAAATTCAATTATTCTCTCTTTTGCTTGGCTTTGTTACTACAAAAATCCACATGCACCTCACAACAGCACCTTTTTGGGTGGTAGGGGGTTGAGGACAAGAGCTGTGACCTTATGCAGGTTTGTGAACTCCAGAAGCCATACAGCATTTTTATTGGATCCTGTTCTAAATTTGTGTCAGCACTTCCTTTATAAATCCTTATTTTGATGGATTATAAACTGCTCATAAAAAATCCTGCCTAGACTGAAGGGCTATTTTGTTGGGGTGTTAAGTACCAGCCTTGATGATTTGGTCTTTCAAGACCCTAAGATTACAAACAAAACATACCTTGTGAGAGTTCAGAAACATTTTTACCAGTTAGAAACTTGTTCTCTTTATGTTTTACAGTTAAAGTATTAGGCAAGCTGTTTGCTGATGGTTTTATTTCCCCTACATCACTTTTCCAATAAAAATTTCCAATGAAACCATCAGTAACAGACCACAATGCAAGACATGCCATTATATAAATTTCTCCTCCTGCTAGATAAAGTCCTAATGGTTGGTGTTGTTTCTTCCTTGCAGTTATCACCTCATGAGAAAAAAACTCATAAAACAGGGTCAGAGTGCACTGAGGTCAAGAAGAGTCAAGATCCATGTCCTCACAGTCAGGGAGGGTTGCTTTTCCTAATCTTCCTATCTATATTGTGGTATTTGACAACAAAATTACATATACCTATAACTGTAAACAACATTGCTCAGGAATCAGCACCTGGCTTGATAGCATTCTCAGTTCCTCATTGCTGCCTCTCACACATGCCATCAACTTTTCTGCACATGGATCAGTACCCCAATAGACCATAATAAAGTTAGGATTACCTAACAGTCATGATGGTTAACACACTCAGTTCTGCCTTCAGAAAGTAAGTGCATTCTTTCTGAGGACAAGATAACAGAGCAGAAAAAAGGTACACTTTTAAAACAGTCTTAGTGATTTCTTCAAAATTTTCTCATCAACAATGATCTCACATTGCAGAGCAACCTATGAAAACAAGCTGGCCTTTCTCAGTGTACTTCTCCCTAGTCACACAGTAGCTTTGCTATTTAAGTATGTCTTACACCTACTATTTCTCAGAGTTATGTTTGGAAAAATGCACATAGCATTCACTGTAAACTACATATTCCCTACCAACACTGTAATACACACAAGTCATGTGCAACACCTCCAAGAATGATCAGATGCCTTAATGAGACCTTGGAGAGACAGAGAACGAGCATATCAAAGTGATTTTAAAAGTTCAAGGCTAGTGATAACTTGAAGTTTATTGTGAAAATGCTATGCAAAACTGACAGGAAGAAAAATCCACATGAGTCTGTAATGCAGTTGACAGAACTGCAATGAATTTAGCTTTCTGGAAGTGCCAATCTAGAGTCATGTATTGCAGGGAAAGATATCCACTTGGTCCCCAGTGGTGGTGTTTTCACAGCTATCATAAATAGTTTGATATGAGTGTTCCTGGCAACGTTAGTGGCTGAGTACTGCAGAAGCTGCATAATGCTTTATTGATGATTTGCAGAAACCCTCAAGTGTTTATATCTTCAGTAGACCATCAAATCCAAGAAACGCTTTGGTCAGTTAACAATCACCCTGGGAAGAAACGTACTGCTGCCATTATTAAGGATGCTAGCTTCTTTTTAATGACTTAAATCAGCGCTTTGGGGTGACAGATATGCTTGAGCATTATGCACAACATATAACTTCTCAAAGGGGATCGTGATTGGTTATTGATCTCTATTGCTTTCATCACCACATCCACACCTGCTAGTTATATCAATCTCAATAACTGGTTACATTTAGGTATATATGCAGCAGATGTATGACAACTTCAAGAAAACTTGTGAATCTTGCTTATTGTATTCCACATTTTTTGTTTTCTCAACTCTATTTGATGGCAGTTTCCTTTTAAAATAAAGCAAAGATTTTTATTTTTATTTTTATTTTAACTGTTAACTAACACATTTTAACTAACACATTTCTTTACTAAAACTCAGATTTTATTTGTTGTAACAGTATTCAGATCTTGAGTAGCTGGGGGAATCTTAGTTCCATCACATATAATAAACAGGGAAAAAAAAAAAAAAAAATCCATACGTTTAAAGTAGATACAGTCATTAGAGATAATCACTAAAAGTTTAAATATGCACAGACATACTTGTAAGATTCCCACCAAAAAATACCTATTCAGGCTAGACCCCACAGGATGTAGAGAAATCAAAAATCAATAAAAGGAATGTTAAACAAATTACTTACGTTTCATCCATGCTTTCAGCTTTCTAGTTTAAATGGCTCCTAATGAAATCCATGGAAGATATGTGTTAGATACCTGCAAGGACCTGGGCCTCTGTTCTCTGCAGAGTTTCAGCTCCTGATGCTTCACTTTTTCCTCCTTGCAATATGCAACAGACTTAGAAATATAGCTGGAATTGCAGCATTTTTCAAAGTTTTTGTTTGATTGTTTGTCTTCTGTTCTCAAATCCAAAGCCAATTACATAATTAAAACAAAACAATTATATGAACTCATCTTTATGAGTTCAAAAGAAACAGAATGAGTACGAAAGAAAAGGAATCCCTCACACATATAACCAGTCACTATTAGGAACTGAAAGCATAAATCACAAACAAGGGCATATTCTCCACGACAACTAATTCTCCTGAAAACTGAAGATAGAGTCAAAACTGCAGCTTCCTCCAGTAAACAAGGAAAAGTACACTTACCTTTGTTATATTTCAAGTGTAATGACAGAGGTCATTTCTAGCACTGACTTCATGCTTAAAGGAAAAGAATTTTCTTCAACAGAGTATTCCACACTTAGCAGACTGAATCTAGCAAAAGCAGAAAACAAACAACAAAAAATCATTATGTTAAAGATAGAATTAGAAGAAAAAAACAAATGGAGATAAGTTTTAGAGACTATAGCACAGCCAAGAGGCACAAAATATCCACTTCCTGATGCAAAATAAACAGCATACACAAATGTAGGTTATGCCTGAAATCAAATTAGCTATTCAAGTACTCACAAATTTACAAACTAGAATGGGCATATGTTAGGTGAGATCTATAGCTAGTACAAATCAGCAATCAAGCTTACATGCTCTTTCATCCCTCAGAAATTCTTGTGCCTAGGTATTTGCATTCTCTGTGCCTTTTTTTGATACTTTGCCCTTAGATTACTAGATGACTGAGTAAAATGGTCACAGGGAAATAAAACCCATGCCTGCATCAGTAGTATCAAGGTCTGCTAAACTGAACACACTATATATCACTTATTTTTGTTTCTTTCAGACAGTTGTATCACAACATACTGAAGTTATGCTATGAAATGTATATAGAAAAGGGTTAAATGCTGTTTCAATGAAGTTGTGACATCAACAAAACCTAGCATTGAACCCATAACGGTTCAAAAGCAAACTTGTGAACTCAAGAAGGGGGATAAATGATTAGCCATCCTCTGTCTACTGAAATACGGATGATAATGCTACATCTACATCTACTGTAGATAACCTTTGCTGAGTCATAGTTCTGAAACGTCACACCTTTAGCTAAAAAAAAGCATATAGGAATTCTGGCCACAAAACAGTGTTTCCCAGGAATAGCTCTTCTTTTTTTTTTTTTCTTTTTTCCCTGCACAAATTTAGTGTTTTGGGATGCAATCCATTTTAATTGCAAAACTGGCAGGATTTAGCTCAACCTGGTAGTTGTTCTGTCCACTGAATAACACAGATTTGAATTAATTTCAGGGTCAACTTGAGGCACTTGAGTGAAAGTATACCACAGTGCACAATATTTTCTCTCATGGCTCCAGTCTCAAATCATGATCCACTTCTCTTACACTTTAAAGCAACAGGATCCTATCTTGTTCCTTCAATAATTAATATAGATTAAATTTCTCTCCGCTGGGCTCAGTGTACTACAACCTTGTAGCTAGCCTGCTTATGTTCAGTGTTGTCTCTCATTATATCAAGTACGTGAGGATGCTAGAACAGTCCATGACCTCTCCCTCATGATCCATCCAGTGGGAGAAGCATGTTGCAGAAAGTCATGCTATAGATGCTATATACCTAGACACTATGGATGTAGATGCTATATACCTAGATCTTTGCATTTAGCCAGGCATAACCTGATCCAGTAACCACAGTTCCACAGTGGTCCCACCATTTATTATTCAGTAACCACAGCTGGTCCCAGTAGTTATTATCCCACTGCTGGAGTCAGCAGAAGTTGTCAATTGCATACAAGACTGCTTGCAATAAAATGAAGTACAATCTGCTTCAAGAAAACTATGGTATCGGTATCATTTTCTTTTCAGTATCCTTTTTTTTTTCCAGAAAAACAAACAAACAAACAAAACAAAACAAAACAAACAAAAAAAAAACGTTCTGATAAGCAGGGAATAAAGGAAGTATTTCTGCTCACTTGTGGGTAGGAGATGGCAGGAGTAGTTCAGATATTTTGCAGGTGGAAAATCTTTTTCTAGGTGGAAACAAAAGAGAAAAGGATATGAGGGTCTTTATGCTTGTGTCTTCACTCTATTAAAACAACTGCCATAACATCAGCTTTGCATCAACTCCCCTGCTTGGCTGGATGAAGCTTCCTGGAAAACATGAGATCAGAGTTGACA
This sequence comes from Nettapus auritus, assembly GCA_011076525.1. Taxonomy (NCBI): domain Eukaryota; kingdom Metazoa; phylum Chordata; class Aves; order Anseriformes; family Anatidae; genus Nettapus; species Nettapus auritus. The sequence goes on along the minus strand of CM021768.1, from coordinate 62,202,345 downwards.
GCACAGAGACTGCTATTGAAGAGTTCCCCCTGCCGCTACCTTAATGTAGGTTATGCCCCTACCCTTATGTAGGGAAAGATACAGGTGATTCACCCTACAGAGTGTTTTTCTGGATTAAGAAATAAAATCCTCTACTGTGAAAGATGCTCAGAAATGCATAGGCCAGTGAACAATTCCTAGATCTACCTCTTTTTTCAGGGTGTTTATGGATTCTGGATGACAGGCTAGTATCAGCAATAGCCAGTTGAACTTAGCTTAGCTAAGAACTTCCTTCAGAAGAATGAAAAATTAGTAGTCTTGTAGTGCAGAGTTCTGAGGCCCTTCAGTAGTATCTCTGATACATTTTGGCCCTATGCTGAACAGAGCTCATATTTAACTGTTGAGTTGAAAATTCTCTATAATTATAAGCCAGAGGAACAGATGAGTTTATTTGATTTACACCATATGATAAAAAGACCCTGGGCCAGATTAGATAGCTTAGTTTACAAATAATAAATGAGGTCATTTGACCCAGAAATCTCTGGTTAAAAGCTTGTCAAAGTTTGTCTAACATATGGAACATGTACATAAACATATAAAACATAAAAAATGTTTTCCCAAGTGTTTTCTAAAGCATTTCACAAATACACACTTCTTCACACAAATATCATATTAATCTGAGCTTTCATAAATAAAATTGGTAATATTGTTTGAAAGGTACCTGAAGCTATCTGTAAGGGCTATTAGCTCTTTTGTAATTTCCACAGGTGTACTTTATGCACAACTTTTTGCAAGTCTGACCACAAGGAGACTGTTTAGACTGGATGTATTTCTTTTCAGTCAGAAAATCTCTGAGCAGTGTAGACAATGGAAGCTCTTTGAAGGCAATTATTGTTTTGTTTTGCCTTATGAAAAAAAAAAAAAAAAAAGTACATCTGAAGTTTCTTTCAGGTGTTTTTATTTTCTAGCAAAATATATTAATCATCTTGCAATGTTCCTTACTGAGGGAACATCCAGAACTAGAGAACAGATCTCTATTATGTTTATGAATTATCTGAGATCACACTATAAGTTATTACAACTTTTACTATCGGAAATAATTTAATGGTCACCCACAAATTGTACAACTGGTTACCTAATATACATCATGTGATTTTTCTCTTTCTTGATTAGATTAAGCAAATCTGAGCCAGGGGCTCAAAATGTGCTTTTCATGAACATGTTCCTATGAACAAAAAGGTACTTTCACTAATATTCACAGAAGGAAAATAAAAGCCCCAGGTCAGGAAATCACTAAAGCATGTGTTTAATTCCATCCCTTCTTAAGAAAGGAGTTACGCATATACTTAAGTTGCATTGCTTTACTGCTGTCTGAATAGGGCTGCTTTTCTGAACCAGAACCAAAAAAGAGGCAGCCACAGTTCAATCCTCTTTAAACCCTAAAAACAGTTTACAGAGGATGAAGACTTCTGATGTACTCCAAAAAACATGCCCTTTTAAAAGTAATGAATTTTAAACCTTTCTAATCTCTAATAGTTTGTACTCAGTTAATATTGGCCTTGAGTTCTCTGTCCTTAAATTCTCATGCCCTAGTCTGTTCAAAATACACCTAAAAGAAGAGACTCCATATGTCTGATTATATAAAATGTCTTTTTTCAAGCTGGATACAACAACATTTAGAGTTAATGGAAAAATTTAATTGATTTCAATGAGAGTTGGATGAAGAACTGATAGTTTAACTCTGGACACTCTCTTTTGAAAATTTTCACTAAGGTGCTGATCCAACTCCCATTGAAGTCAATGGAAGGATTTGTGTTGGGATTTGGATCATACCTCTGTTCTTCTTGGAGTCAAATTCTCTTTGTCAATATGCACATGCACATATACACAGATCTAAATGAAAACAAATGTTTGGCAACCTGTGACAGAAAGTCCAAATCTGTATCTGTGTATTTGGGCCAAACCAAAATTGTTACGCTTGACAAAAACATCGTAATGCTGATCTGGTTTTGTTTTTTGCTTACTAGTAATTGTTTGGTGAATATAAATCTAAATCCTCCTTTTTTTTTTTTTTTCCCTTTTTTTTTGGGGGGGGGGGGGTGCATAAATGTATTCTACTGTCACTGTAGACAGTAAAATGAGAAGGGATTTCTATGCAAAATGCTATGTTCAGACTTGTCATAACTTGACAAAAATAATCCTCTCAGACTAGAACTTTCCATGCTTGTTCTCCATCAAAAGTAATTCTATTTTTGCCAAGTATGAAGAAATTTGGTTCAGTTCCTTCTAGTTTCCAAAATACAAAAGGTTTCTCATTTAGGATCCATTCTACACTCAAAACAAAAGGGATGTGGGCCGGATTCCCAGAGGTGCGGAGCTCTTGCATTTCTCATTGGCTCTAGTGCTGCTAAAATCAGCTTCTGTGTTTTTCAAATATGAATACCAAGGGGATTAGAGAATACAGACTTGGACACAATGAGAAAAATGGGGTCTTGGCTAGCCCAGTCACAGGGTGTATAGATGTTGCTGATTGCTTCATCTGCTGAAAGAATCATGCTAGCATAGCAGTTTTCATAGCAGCATATAAGGACAGGAACAAGGTAGATAACAGGGAAGATGAAGAGATGAAAAATAATTTAAATCTTACAAACCTCTGTAGAGCTTTGTGTTCAAAACAACTTTTTCTGCTATACGGATTTTTTAAAAAAATTACAATTTATACAGTTAATGGCTCAGGACAGTACATAACCTTAAACCTACAGACCAATCCACAGACCTAGTGACAAAATAATTGTTCCAGCCCCTTGCACCTTTCCAGAGTGGTGCAGACACCCTTCCTATTTCAGGCTAAGAAGATCCGTTCTATGTTGTCCTACACCTCTAAGCACCAGCTCAAATTACTAATCAACTGTCCAGATCATTTTGCAGTTACTTAGTGTTTTCCAAGACCTTGTGCCAGTCTAGTTTTTCCTATATGAAACAAGTATCATCAAACTATTTACATTACCAGATTCTCAGGGTATCAGGTAGCCACTTTAAAACACATGCATATCACCTAACTGATATGCAAAATAATCAGCTATTGAAAAATTGTACCTAAGAATCACTGAACAGGCAGCAAAAAAAAAAAAAATGCAAGATTGACCTAGTAAGAATCTAATCTGTATGGTTTGAAAACAGTTTGTTTTATTAATCTCATCAGCAAAGTAACACAGAAGGGCTTTTGGCTACTTATTCTCCACCTCATATAAGATACTTCTCTCAACTCACCTATTCATAGGAGTAAAAGGTTTTCAGATTTTTCTGAGCATCTTGCCCGTTCCTTTGTTTGTTTGTTTGTTTGTTTTAAACAAAATCAAAAGATTGCAGAGCCTGAAAAATCCTTGTAATAATAACTACCAAAATAAAATCTTACAGTGAGAATTTGAAATGATATTAAAAGGCAATACAGTGATCAAGAAGCTGTTTAGTAAGTGGATACTTCTTAAAAAGTAAGGAAGTTACAATACTTCTTTAAGCACTGAAGAAATGTAACATTAACAGAGTAGCTAGGCTGAAGAAGGGAGGTCCGATGGGAAGCACCAGTGAAAAAGACAGTAGAAAGGACTAGACGAAATGTAATTCTTCACAGGTTCTCCTTCTGAATTGTGGCAACCAAATTCATTTCTGATTTATTTTGTCTGCTCCAGTTAGAAATCATTATTTACCACTGTAGGCCTTTTTCCCAATTAGGGCTTCAAAACATTATTCTAGGAAAAGGATGACAATGATGGAAAGAACAAAGTGACTGACATCAAGCCCATACTCAGAGCAAAATACTCAGTCCCAATCACCTGGGACAGAAGGTGACAGTGATCTGAAGGACACCTGCATCTAGACAGAGAAAATAATACAGATCACATCAAAATTCTTTAGCTTGGGTGGCTACTAACAATTTACGCATGAAAACTGGGTCCCTGAAACAGTTCACCAGACTACTGCCTATCTAAGTGTTTGTTTATTTTATATGCCTTGCTACTGCTTTTAATACCATAAAGTCAGCATATTAAAATAAATGAAAAGGGAACACATAAATTCCCCTCCTGTGGGGGATTATAAATAGACTGTGAGTTAGAGAATAGCAATAGCCACTTCCAAATGTCTAGACCCGTGAAAGAAAACATGCAATAACACCCAAGGGGTGACATATGCCAAAATGTCTAGATAATCTGTTTGTTCATCTCCAGGCAGGTACTGACAACAACTCCTGTCTAAAGGGGAGGCTTCATGCTTTGTTGACACCTTGTTTAACTTCTACATCAGATGAATGAAAGCCCATCAGTATGCCTGTGCTACACAGTTCTTAGTTTCAAGACCAGAGTATAATTTTAAGAAATTCATCCAATGACTGACTTAGAAAAGGCAGCAACATCCTGCTGGAAATAAGGGGTGCCCTTTCAAAGACATCTGTCCTCTCACTGCCAAGGTTGTACTCAACTTTCTAGTTTTTCTAGACTGATCATTTGTTTCAAACAGCCAAAATATATAATTGTATATAATTGGAAAGAACAAAAGAAAAGCTTTCTTTCCCCAGAAATGGTTGCTCTGGAAAGTGTATTTTACTATTGTAAAGAGAATCTATCTATAAAGAGAATTTTTATTTTTTTCTTTAAATCTTGATTACCTCGATCAGCTTCTACTAAATTTCCTATCATCTACTAAACGACATGTGTAACTTTAGCATACCTCCTAATTTAGATCTGAAAAGTTTTCTGCAGTTACCGCTTGTTGAAGAGCTACTTCACAAACAGACACTATAACTCTGTTTCTTAGGGAACTAGCAGTGTTGCTCATATTTAACTTTGTTGCCTCTGCCTCTATAAAGGCTAAATCACATCAGCTTCTGTGGGAGGAAGATTTAAGTCCTGAGCTACAACCTCACAGCACTGGAGAGGCCTGTCTTTGAAAGAATTGGATTAAATGTATATAATCTGACAGAGAAAGTTCAGATTGGTAGATCTGGCAGAACAAAAGGACAAGTCTTCAAATTGCTTTACTTAGCAAGATTTGGAAGAAATGCGCCGACTGTACATTCTCTACCCTCATTATATTCTTGGAGTTTTGACTTCCTCTGTTACTCCCTAGCCACAGATAGGTATCTAAACATAGGGAAGGCAGACTGTTTTCACAGCTGCTAATACCATGTTATACCTATGTACTGTAGGCCACACAGGGGGAGCACAGTCACTTGACTATTAAAATAATAAGACGTAGTTTATATCAATGGGCTTTAATTGTGTTCCTTAACATTCAGTTTTGCACCTAGAAGATAGGTTGCTAGTAAAAGGAGAGTAAGTAGATTCTTTGAGGGAATCAGAACAGGAGAGAATGCAAACCACCACCATTTTGCAGCCCTTTATCTATACTAGAAACACATACATGGCTCTGCATTTCAGGACATATCAATGCCTCCCAATATCTAAGCACTTGGTAGGGCAACAAAATATATATTTTTCCCCTCCTAAATAACCACTAAGGAGTTTTAAAAAAAATCTTATTTCAATTGAGGAACAAATTACTTATATTCGGTACAGGGCACAGTGCATTTCTAGCACAAAGTCTTACCTCACTATGCGATTCTGGCCCTTACTGGTCAACACAATTGTCTAGATTGTCTAGTAGCATAATAAATAAATAAATAAATAAATAAATCACTATCTTCCTTTATTTACAGAGGGGCTGGTTAGAGGTTAGCATCACAAAATAAAAATAAAAATAAAAATAAAAAAATAAAAAAAAAATCATGTAGGTCCATTATACAGAATGGAGTTTTGCCAATAGGCCAACTGATGACCTTCCTGGTAGAACAAAAGAAACCTAGCCTTGATCATTCTTTTATTGTTCTCACACTTTCTTTTGCAGATTTAGACATGTAAGACAACAGCTTAAAATAACCCTATTATTTATTATTCCAGGAGCAATATTTTCTTAATGGTACAGTCAAAACTTGTCTGGAATTTAGAAAAACTGTATTTTCCAACAATACACAAACCAATCGAAAAGTAACATTCCATATCCAGAACAAAAAGTCATGGCTGTTAGAAAACAAGAAAAAGTATATCATAAAAAAGAAAATACTGCTAAGGCTAAAAATCTATAAAGTAACACTGACCTTTTTATATACCTCATAAACAGCACAGAAATATTCTTGCTTCTGCCAAAAATTCCAGTACGCAATGGCGTTCCAAATTTTCATTAGCACCGTAACCACTCTGACAGATAGCCAGTGGCTCATATTTGTTCACTTCTGCTTCTGGAAAAAAAGTTTTAAAAAAATTAAAAACTACCCCCACAGCTCTCCGTTATATCATCATGACATCTCTAGATAGCGAAGCAGCAGAGGGACAAAGCTCAGACCTCAGATGTGCCCAAACCAGAAACCCAGGCTCCAATACAGATTTCTGAAGACTTTCTTTGGAATAAGCCCTTTCCTTAAAATTGAATGCTCCAAAAGCAACCTTCCAAACTGGGCAGCATTTATGAGGGCATTAGTGAGATTAGCCTCACTATCTTCCCAGACTGCAACAAGTCCAGTGGCAAAACAAACACAAGCTCATTTTCACTTCTTTTTTTTCCAGTCAAACCTAGTAAGGCAGACAAGAACAAGGAGTCAGGATGGTTGGCTCTGCAACAAATTTCCTCCTTATAAACACAACAATAGGAAAGACCTCTGAGGCTACTGAATCCAGTTCCTTCTTATCACAGGCAACCATGTCATAAAATACTTTTAATAATCTGTTTCTAATCCATTTTAAAAATAAACGGAGGAGGATATTTTGTTTTTATCATACCAACAATGGTACTGGATCCCACACCTCCCATGGAGCATAGGAGTTCATGTACACCAGCCATGACACATTTCACTTTCCCATTGTTTTTCTGCCTCATTAAGCCATGCAAACCTTTGGATTTGTTTTTATGTGTTTTTTTGTTTGTTTGTTTGTTTGCTTGCTTTTTTTTTTTTTTTTTTGATTGTTTTTCTCTCCAACACTTAATCTATTTAAATAGCTATGTAGAAGAACAGAAATTAATAATGCTGAGCTGTAACACTTTAGGCCCCGACTCGGTAAAGTATTTAAACACAAATTAAAACATAAAATGCTTCTTCAGAGCTGGAACCTCTTGTTGGAAGAGCACATACATGCATTGGCAACCAAGGACACTATTTAAGACCCTTTTGAGCATAACTTGAAGACTAAATGTGTGTGTGTTTATATGGGGATAATCTGATTATTTTCAGAAGACTGCAGTGGAACATTTGACAACTATACATTTAAACAGTTTAAATTGTACATTAATCTTTATTTATTTATTTATTTTTTAACCCAGTTCAAATGTGTTTAAAAATTTATTGATTTTTCAAACATGACATGAAAACAAAATGCCATATAAGGTCTTTTACTGTCTTAGCAATATAGAACAGGAATTTCTGAGGCAGGGTAGACCACAGACAAAAGCATTGACCATTTAATACTCAGACTTGGATTCTGATGATAACTATCTCAAAACTTGAAATAATACGATCTAGGACTTACAATAAATTAACAGATACTTCTAAATATTTATGCTGACAGTTTTTGAGATGATGGTATTCACCTCACTATCGTACAAGATATTTTGATATTTAAGACATTCCAGAGCAAGAAGCATAGTTGGTGGCTACCACTGATGCTGTTATGTAGGTATACAAAAGACTGTGCTAAAACGATCACTAATAAAACAAAAAGGAACAAGGCAGGATTCCTTTGTTCTTTCTCTGTTGAAAAGAAACAGAGGAAAGGGAACACAGAAATGAAAACCCAGTAGTTCATGTTTTTCCAGTTCTCTTCCCTGTAATATATGGATGGAGAACAAAAGTGATTAATGGGATTTTGGCTTGGGGTATGATATTTAGGTGTCACAATAAAGTCTATGAAATCCTCACCAAATGTTGTTTCAGCTGCTTTGGAGTACACTTCACAGTCACATAGTGTTGAAGGTACCCAATTCCTCATCAGAAATGTTCAACAACTCATGGGTCTGGGTCCTATTACAAGAGAAACAATTTAAAGGAACTACAATCTTTGTAGCAGATGATGTGGACAACGTAAGCTCACTGTCAGAAAATACTGGAAATTAATGAAAGGGAAGCAAAACTGTTCCTTTGTACAAAGAGTGCTAAAGGACAGTAAGGATTATGCTAAAAGACAGAGAATGCCACTTAATAAATGATAAAAACAGGACCAATCAAATGTAATTGAAAGGTGGAGTTTTAAAATGAAGAACTTAATTTGTAGAACTACTAAGTAAAAAGCATGAAATCTATAATACCATATAAATTTATTCTGGTCAGCAACATATTTTAACAATGCCATATGACTCAGTAATGGAATCATTCCTAAGATGTGTTTAAATATGCAAAATGTTATTATTTTAATATTAAATACAATTATCATTACTTGCTTTCTCAGTTCTTTCTCTCACAAGGGCAGTCATAATCAATCAATACCCAAATTTGGCATGTATCTACATATGACTTTATTATTTAATTCCACACACATAAAATTCACAAAGAATAAACCTGATGAAGTACACATGCATTTTAATAAGCAAAGGGGACAAATGAATTAATTGTCTATTGAAGCAGTTTTATAATATCAAAACATATGCTGAACCAAGCTGCTAGCTATTAAAACAAATCATACAGGCTTTAATTACAATCCAAATCTTCATTATTAAAGTAATAAAATGACCCTAAAATAAATATTATGGAAGTCATGTTGTCCCTACAAATGAACACAGCATGAGAGACTGATACAATAAAACACCCTAACATTAACATGCTGTATGTAACAGTGTGGTGTCCCACAGAGCTGAAACAACAAGACATAATTCTCATCTTCCATAGCTGTGGGTAAAATTATCCTCTCCTTTAATTTTGCATTTGTTGGCCACATCCACCAGATTTGCAGAATTCCCTAACACCAACAGGAACCGCGGGTACAGAACGGGAGGATCCTTGACATCTGCGAGGAACAGACTGGTAATTCAGAGCACGGGGGCAGTTTGTTTAGACTTTCTGTACACGTCTGTCTTCCTGTCTGCACGCTCCCCACTTCTAAAAAATTTAGGTCAGTCTCCCAGGGAGGAGTAGGAGGGGAGGGTTATATACTCCATGACTTCGGGGTGATGATCATTCACTCCCTGCTAGGTGCTGACTGCTTTCTAACTCCTGCTGGCCTCAACACCAACCATATTTTATGCCATGTACTGCAGCTGAGGTGAGCTTTCCTATGACGAGGTGATGGAGCTTCTGTGGGGCAGCACGATTCTGCTGGGCTCCATCTTGCAACCCCAGGGAAGGAACATTTCTGAGGGTCCCTGGAGATCTCCAGCCCCGGGGCACAGAGATGTCAGAAGCCAGATGCTGCAAGACAGAGCTGGGGACTAATTCAGCTTTGCTGTGAAAACAGCCCCAGTTTAAACAATACATTTTGGCATTAGTGTGGCAGAAAATTACAATGGAGGAGTCATTCCTGAGATAATCCATGCAAAGAACATTATTCATATGACATTCACATATGAGAATTGGAGGGTCAGCCATAAGTGTTGTGGTTTTTGTTGTTGTTTTGTTGTTGTTGTTGTTGTTGTTGTTGCTGGTGGTGGTGGTGGTGGTTTTATTTTATTTTTTATTTTTTCTGGGCAATTGCTGATCTACAAATACACAATCTGATATTATTTCTTAAAATAATCTGCTATTTTAGAATACTTGATATGTGATCATGACATTTATGATCTGTTGCAGAGCCTATACTGAAGCAGGCAAAGCCTAGAAATATTTTAACCACAGTATTTGCTACTATTTCCTACATCATCATATCACACATTGGTTCTGACAAAAGAAGAAAGGATGACAAGGCACTGAAATAGTTGAATTTTAACAGAAGGCCACAGTTCTTATTTAACCATGTATTTTCCAGGGACTGAGGTAAAACAGATAAAATACTCTATTCCCCTCCTCTGTAGTTCAGACTGGGAGATACTCAAATCCTTTAGTCCAATTCAAGGAGATGAGGACAACTCCTCAGCAGGGTCTCTCTACTAATAGATACCCATAGGTTGCTGCACCTTCTGCCAAAGCCCAGAGGCCAGCAACTCACTTCTAGATCTCTTTCTGAGGGCCTTGTGCTTAAGCACAAGGTCTAACAGACTGCTGTGCACTACTTATCTTTGACTGTTACCCAGCACCAAGGGAACCCCACTGCCCTTGTAGTCTGACCTACCAAACACGAGCCTGAATATTACCTACCTCCTGAGCTGGTGCTTGCTCTGGCAATACTCACCAGCATCTCTATGTGTAAGTGCAGTTTCCAGTGCTTACAGGATATGACAAAGTCACATCAGCTCCCATGCCTGCAGGTACTCCCCTGGATCTCTCTGTACGGAGCTACCTCAACATTTTGCCAAGGCTCCCTGCTCAACCATCAGAGAAAAGCATCTATCACTCATCAAGCAAAGAGCATATCCTAATGTAGAAAATGTGTTCAGAACCTAGTAGAATGGGAAACCTTTTAGAGTTTCTGCAGGAAGTAGCACAGTCTTAAATACTAATTATTTGAATTATGTTGAACTACAACTGAGATAGGTAGAACATTACTTATCCATTGTGGATCATTATTCTTCAGGTGTGTCTAGAGGAAATATATGAACATATGAGAAAAGAAAGTGAAGGAGGGTGAGAGTAAAAATGTTACTGGCTGAATAACAGGTGAGGCAATTATCCAAGCTAAAAAAAAAAAAACTACTGTATGGTAATGGTCCCCAAACTACACACCAGGATACAGTTATGTTCTCTGTCTTTCCTGTAATTGCAAAATGTTTATTTTATCCGTGTGAGAGTGTATGTGTACAACAGCATTGGAAAAAAAAAAAAAAAAAAAAAAAAAAAAAAAAAAAAAAA
>CM021768.1:62168310-62191288 GCA_011076525.1 Nettapus auritus | reverse complement strand
GATTGCTACCTGCTCTTAAAGATGCCAAAATTCTTAAAAGCTGCATTGAAAATGCAATGATTAAGCAAGAGGGGGCTAATTCAAATGTTTGAAGTTTTTTAAATTCAAGGAATATTCAAAGACTGAATGCTTAACAGGCCACTCTTATGTTTGTATACAGGTACATAAAAGAAAGACTCGCAAAATTACTGAGCCCCGCCTTTTGCCCATCATGATCTGATGGTATGTTTTATTTTTTTTTAATTGCCTTTTTGGTCATATAACATGATAATATGTTGATTTTTCACTTAGGTAAAATAAAATCAAGATTCAAATATGGTATTTTATTTGTATTAAATTATCCTGCTTGTCTTTGCAATGAAAGTAGAATCACAGAATCACAGAATCATCTAGGTTGGAAGAGACCTCCAAGATCACAGAGTCCAACGTCTGACTGAACACTAACAAGTCCTCCACTAAACCGTATCACTAAGCTCTACATCTAAACATCTTTTAAGGACCTCCAGGGATGGTGACTCAACCACTTCCCCACTTCCCTGGGCAGCCTATTCCAATGCCCAACAACTCTTTCAGTGAAGAATGTTTTCCTAATATCCAACCTAAACTTCCCTTGGCACAACTTTAGCCCATTCCCCCTCGTCCTGTCACCAGGCAAGTGGCAGAATAGATCAACCGCCACCTCGCTACAGCCTCCTTTCAGGTACCTGTAGGTCGCCCCTGAGCCTTCTCTTTTCCAAGCCGAACAATCCCAGCTCCCTCAGCCGCTCCTCGTAAGACTTGTTCTCCAGACCCTTCACCAGCTTTGTTGCCCTTCTCTAGACTCGCTCAAGCACCTCCATGTCCTTCTGGTAGCGAGGGGCCCAAAGCTGAACACAGTACTCGAGGTGCGGCCTCACCAGAGCCGAGTACAGGGGGACAATCACTTCCCTGGACCTGCTGGCCACACTGTTTCTTATGCAAGCCAGGATGCTGTTGGCCTTCTTGGCTGCCTGAGCACACTGCTGGCTCATAGTCAGCCGACTGTCAACAAAAACACCCAGGTCCTTCTCTGACAGGCAGCTTTCTAACCACACATCTCCCAGCCTGTAGCTCTGCCTGGGGTTGTCGTGCCCCAGGTGCAGGACCCGGCACTTGGCCTTGCTGAACTCCATACAGTTGGCCTCAGCCCATCGGTCCAGCCTATCCAGATCCTCCTGCAGAGCCTTCCTACCCTCGAGCAGGTCGACACACGCACCTAACTTGGTGTCGTCTGCTAACTTACTGAGGGTGCACTCGATCCCCTCATCCAGATCATCGATGAAGATGTTAAAGAGGACTGGCCTCAGTACCGAGCCCGGGAGACTCCACTAGTGACCAGCCTCCAACTGGATTTAACTCCATTCTCCATGACTCAAGCATCTCCCTTGTACAGTACTGTTTTTTGAAATTTTCTCTCAGCAGTAGATGATCACATGAATGCTCTTAGTCCTTTTCTGTGTAAAGTCAAAATAGTTACCTCAAACCACAGGTGACCACTTAAACTAATAAGGCAATTTAACAAGCTATTACATCTGTTTAATTATGAAATTCTGTGCCCATGTTTCTGTATGTTTGCAATTATTTCATCCACCACTGTCTAACCTGTATGACAGAGGAAGAACAAGTTCAGCAGTGTTATTTGGCTTTCCTCTGGCTCTAAGGTTGACACAAGGGGACACAAAGTTCAGTATGTTGGTCAGTGAGTTAAACCTCAAGACTGGATGCTAGCAAAGGCTGTGTGTATATAACCAGAACACACAGTAGAAGCGCTTTTGTAAAAGTCAGCTTACCAAAATTGAAATGTGCGAATTAATTCCCCCGTGGGGAGTTAGCAGGGAGTAGCAAGGGTACTGTAAATTCACACTGTTGTTCACTGCACATTCGCTTTTTTTCATGTAGAAAAGTCTAATTGAGTGCAATCTTAGAACATATATAATCTAATGGATATGGCACTCTCCTAGAAGGGGAGATATCAGATTTCAGCTGGGGACTGTAACATTGGTCTCCTCCTTCCATGTGACTGTTCCAAAATGCTAAAATATAAACCGTCTTTGTGTGAAATTTAGTCATGCTCTGCATATGCCTGCCAGATGAAACCTTGAGGTGGGGTGTGTGAAGTACCTAAGCTGTACACTGAGAGTCCTGTACAGACTTAGGCACAAATTAGAGGCAGCTGCCTTCAACTTAGGTGTCTGTGTACATATCTAGTAATATAAATATACAGAGATACTTTGGGGACTTCCCTAGAAAGCTTTGGTACCTAAATGCATTACATACCTCTGAGAGTAGGCAAAGCTGAATTTTTCCATATACGAGTACATGTAACCACTGAATCCGTTGTCATACTCAATTTCCTTTAGCAATCGTCCATCTATTGAGGAATATACAAAACATCTTTAAATATTATTTTGTACCTGATGCCTTTCTCACTATTGTGAGGTTACAAAACACTGTCAGCACTGTGAATATGCAGCGGTGGGACAGAACAGATGGTAACTTCTGGTGAATGCCTGTTACCTAGCCTTTTATGGACACAAGTATGCACAAGTATTCTTTATATTTTAACTTTCAAAAAAGCAAATGGTCATATAAAAATACATATGTTTGCCTTACTTTCATTTTAGAGACCACTTTTAAAAGATGACTGACTAGTACATTAACTTCAGGCCTTTGTTACCTTTTTATTTTTCAAAGTATTAACATTTAGATGTTTAGAGCATTTTTCATTTGAACTTCTAAGTAATATTTTGTAACACTATAATTGCAGAAAGTCATTCTGGTTCTCTTTCCATTCATTTCACTTGGGAGCTTAGTAAAAATTAATTATTCTCAAGTTTAATGTAACAATACTGCCCAACATTTTATCCTTTGGAGAAATGACTTCAGAAAGGTCTTAGCAGCTATAAGACATACTCTTTTAGCACATAACTTCTCTGATTCAGATTCAAGTTGGGATTAATCAATTATAACCAGCTACTTTATAGGCATGATGTGAGAAACTCTAAGATTTATTTGGAGTACTACTATTATTTTTCCCCCTTCACAGCCTACTTTCACAGTAAAGCAAAGTATACCACATAAGACAAAAAAAAAAAAAAATATTACTTCCTTCTCATCACTCTTAATTGGGATCAAGTGGTTTTAGGTCAATCACTTTGGTCAAGAAAATTTATGAAAAATACAGGCCTGTTTATACATCATAGAAGTAATTAATATTTCTTACAGATAGTCATTTTAAAAAAACTTTCATTCCATGTCCCTCACTGAATCATTGTGAGCAAATTCCATGGATGAAATGAATACACAGATCATAATATTGATTTCCGTCTACTTTCTGGTGTAACACTCAGTGTAACTAGCAGCTCAGCATCACTAGCTTACTAATCACTAAACACATATAACAGAAAGTTTGTTTTATTTTCTAAATTTGTACAATTTGACCAGGTGGTAATCTTGGCCTGACCAATGTGTCCTCTGAATTGATTTTAATATCTGTAAATAATGGCATGATTCCTGAATTAGGTGATCAATAAAAGCTGATTCTGACACTTTCTTTTTAATCTCACTTCTGTCTTACTGAATGTGGAACTTAATGATTCAAAGGAGACTTTAACAAATGCCTCTTCAGTCTTAGCTACTTGTCTACATTAACTATCCAGCAAGTGCTTTCCCACAGGCAGTGAATAGCATATATTAAGTTGTGCAAATACTAACTACAGAACTACATAATAAATCCTGGGTTTGCTTATCAATTTAGCAAACAGAAATCACTGGACTAAAAATTTTGGACATTCTTCTGCCTTGTGCTGAAATATAAGTTTATTTTTTTTTTCAATTTAAAAATTAATTTTGTAAAAAATAATACATTTATTTCCTCAAACAAAGTTAGCATTTTTTCTCACCCTTCCAATTTAGACCTCTAACAGAAGTTCCTGCTTGAGAAGGCAGGTCACCCTAAGCTCCGTATAAGAATCAATAGCAAAAGACATACTATTGTAGAGACTATTGTGAGTAAAAATGTACCTCAGATAATCTGAAGCATCACCTGGGAATCTGTTTTTCATCACTGACTACAAAAAACCTGCATCAGTTAGGCTCACCTAGATCTTTAAACCAGGTGCCTCAGATTAGGTGGTGTGAACAGGCCCCTTCAGAAGAAATAATGATTTCAGCCAGGTTAATTACAATGTTATTACTGTTTTGTCAAGAAGCTCTACAGCATTCCTCTCAGATCAGACATATTTTTCCCATACCATCCAAGACTTACTCAATATAGTTACATATAGCCAATTTCAGTCAGTCAGTAGAGACATGAAGAGTTTGGAAATTAAATTCTGGAAAGATGGTCTATGTGCTGAGCATGCTCCAGCCCTGGACAGCTCATAGCATCTGAATTGCACCCTCTCCACTCCAGGACTGCAAGAGAAGCAAGAGAGAAAAAGTAAAGAGATTCTGGGACAGATGTGGGAGAAAAAACAAAAGTTTGAGGACAAACTGGAACGAGGAGGAACAGAACTGTGACAGAATAGGCTCTCTTTCTGGACCCCAAGCCCGTATAATCACAACACCATTTTGAGGAAATAGCTGTGAAACCAAGGGCAAAATGCATACTTCCATTCCCCTCTAGTGGCAGGTATACTGAAAAAAAAAAAAAAAAAAAAAAAAAAAGAAAAAAAAAAAAGCACCCATCAGTACTTTACTGCTGTGATGCTCAAGGCTCAAGGTAACACAGTAACCTAAAGTTTTAAAACCTGCCAGTGACCTCTGTAGGGTGGGCATAACATTTTCATTATCTCTTCCTCACTCCCTAGTTTGTAACATTAAAAGAAAAAAAAAATTACAGTCAAAAAGTACATTATACAGATGTTAAATATGCAAAGTCAAGCACAGATAAATTAGAAAACTAAGTTTGCATTTTAATACCTAACCAAGAGTATTGCTAGGACAATACACAATGTAATAATTTATGTACTTTTTCCAAAGAACTATCATCTACTTAGCTCCAGACTGGTTGGTTCTCACTGAATGCACAGATAATTAGTACTGCAATCCCATAACATATACTGGGAAATTGCCACTTGGCATTCTGGCACTATCCATTCTGTGCAATTATATCTTTAATTTGAATGTTAATAAATGTCAAAGCATGCCTTGTGCTCTGACTTGCTTTCCACTTTTTGTGATAAAAGTGGTTTCTCTGTGCATGCATTTCCTGCATTACACTGACATAATGATTCACCTCTAGAAGTCGTAAAAACTATTTCATTTTTCTTCAGTACTTCAACGTGTTCTGTTGTATTCTTCTAATTCCAAATCCTTCATTCAGAAACATGATTGCTCAAGTGAAAACTGCAGTAGAAGAGAAACTATTCTGCTTAATGTATGTTTGTTTTTCTGTGCAGTACTGTGATGACTTTATTGAGACCGGATGGAGCACTTCAAAGTAAATTAATTTTTGGTTTGGAGTTTTGTGCATCTTCCAAATGGTAGTAGATAATTAAAGTGAATTTAATTACTTGTCAACACTAAAACTTATTAAGTGTTGGCACTCTAAATATGAGCCAGTTTGAAATTCAAACCAAAGCAGTCGTGATTTGGGTCACTTGATAAAACCTACAAAAGACAAGCTCATCTTAATAGCTTCAATAGGATCTATTACATTTTTTTCATATTGTTTATAGAAACCCATCAGAGGGACATACTGTAAAAGTTAACAGAACTTATTTATTCTGTTCCCTTTATCCTTAATTGTTTTTATCTTGAATTTCATTCTAGATTTCTGACAACCTTGCCTTCACAGAATTATATTTCCTCGTGGTTTGGATCCCAGGAACCTTTTTGAAGCAATATTTCACACTTGTGAACAATAAGTTTTCTATTTAAAAGACTTCTTTTCTCTAAGCATACAAAAACAGTGACAAAGACTCTACCTGAAGCTGCAGCTAGTTAAAAGGTCCAGATAACCAGACTGATTTGTTACATTCATACTGTTAAGTCAACTGTGTGAGAGTTTCAAAGATAAATATGGTAAATAGTTTGAAAAGCCTGAAACCACCAAATGTCTTTTTTTTTAAAAAAAAAAAAAAAAAAAAAAAGCCAATGTTAAGGAAGCTTATTTTTTTGCTGAAATTTGATTTAATTGAAGCTTAACTGCAGTAAAGAAATAATGTGTTTTCTGGTCATCCTAATGGACTGGCTAACCATGCAGGCCCCAAAGGAATTGTAACATTATATAATGGAGTTGGGCTTAAATTGAATAATATTCATAGTCACTGAGTACACGAGTAACTTCCCAGAACACATACACATATGTAAGGTTAAATGGTGTCATCCTGACTGAGAGCTCAGTTACTCACTGCATCAAAGCAATAGCAAAAGAGACATATTTGCGTTAATCTCTCTCTGTTGTGATACCTGTGACAGTAAGGGCTCCTCTTGGATATCAGCATGACAGAAAGGCCAGAGCTGGGGGGAATTAAATCACAACCATGCAGGGACGACCACAGTGCTAACTTGAAGTCGTACTCACACAGCAACAGGCTTCGCTGTGGTGTTGGCTACTGCTGCTGGTAATCAGTTCAAGTCTTATACCTAAGGGAAGAAGCCTATTCCTAAACCAACAATTTACTTTTACCTTCATACAATTCTAGGTTACCAGTCTATATCTGGATTAAACTGGATTATTGAACTACATAGGTGTACACACACACATACATACATACGATGACAAAAAAGGAGAACCAGCACGACAAAGGAAATGCTCAATTTTCTCAATTATATATAATTTTTTCCCAATTATTCATTTGGCTATAATATCTATATTATATATATATATATATATATATTTCAGCTGCTATAGGACCAGGTTTTCATCTGTAGTCAGAAAAACTTGAATATACCCAGAATGTCAGTGAAACATGCAATGCATAAGGTGCCCCAGCCACTCTCTCCTTCCAGGCCTTTGTGCTTCCACAAACTCCTTCCCATCCTATAACCAAATTCCTGCAGCCATAAACAAGCTCTTTGCCCAAGGTTTGGTAATATTTATTATAATTAGGTATTCCTCCTTCAGAGGGGTATCAAAAACAGGTCTACAATTACTGCTGAAGAATAAATGCAAGTACAAAACCAAGGACAACAACTAAGCATAGCTGCAAATTCAAATTCACAGGAATTCTGGAAGTACTACAGCAGGTCTAATACCTAGCCATGCATGTTAAATTCAGCAAATAGCTTAATACAAATTCTAAATGCATTAAACTATTTATTAGTCTTTCCAGTGGTTATGCATGCAAATATTTTACAAGTAATGGTAAATACTTCTTTCAACACTTAACAGAGACAGAAACTGGTTTCTGTCAATACTAACTTCAGTGGCAACAATACCATTTAACTTGATATCTGCCCATTATACCTTTAAGTTTGATCATAAAACTTATGATTGACATTAAATACGGTTAGGTCTGATTAAATTCCTAATTACACGGTATTAAATTTTGATTGTTGCTAAAGGTTTACTCTACAACGACATGCTACCACAGTCAGATAAAATAAATATTCAATTTTACAGTCAGATTTGAGGATGTTATTTCTTGAACTAAAATTTAAGATCCTTAATGTTTCTAAAGAATTATTTGAGATCAAGAAGGAGCTATATCTCAGAAAATTCGCTCCCTGTGATACTGTTACAAGAAATTCAAAATCTCATTAGAAAGCATTTGCAGAGCTATTTGGATTCTAGCCTTGAGTGAAACAGCTAGATAAATGAAATGTGGATTTAAGCATTTTTTTTTTGTCATCTATACTCTTTTACAGATAGTCTCTATTCACACTAAAATGATTAGGCTGAGCAATGATCTTCTTAATTCTACAGTAGCAGTAATTCTCTTCTGGTTTAAGTATTCATTTATTGGCTAAGCTCACTGAAGTCTATAGATTTTTATTTTATTTTTTTTTTTAGGACAAATCACAAAGAAAGAGTTAATTATATATTTCAGTGTTGAAGGTTCTGTTCAAAGCCTTAAGCAGAGCTAACATGCTTGTAATCTAACAGACATATATATCTTTAAATTAAATGCAAAGTAACGTTTTCTGAAAAGAGTACTTTTTTTAAAAGAAAGATCATATTATATGTCAGGGTTAGTATCCAGAACAATAAAATAACTGAGATCAAACAAACATGCTTCAAGGATATTTATATGCCCTGAAAATTGTGTTTTAGATAAGTGATCAAATAAATATTTAAGAAACACACTACCTTTACTGTCTTCTGATTTTTTTTTCTTCTTTTATTCATCAACATTAAGCTACTATTGCAAGATCGTAGACATAGCACTCCAGCTCCCATTTGATTCATATGTATACATAAAGCAGGCCAATTCCCGAGTAGCTTTATTTAAGGCTAACTGGATAAAGTCCCAGAAGGAAAATGAATGAATCAAATGGTAGCTGAAGTCTTGTGATCTTGTTTATGACAACTATGGCCTTGGACAAGTACCTTGGTCATAGTAAGCAAAAAATATCATAATGCATATATGTAAGTATTTGTTCTAGCATTTACCTGTAAATGCCATTATCTAAAAAAAAATAAAAATAAAAATAAAAAAATAAAAAAAAAATCCCCTCAGATTTATTCTTTAATCCCATTACCATACAGACAAATGGAAAGAAAGTGAGAAAAAGATTTATGCCATATTAACCGCATTACATTCCATTTCAGGAAGTGAGAAAAAGATTGTTAATGTTGTCTTGCAAAATTTAAAGAACCCTGTATTCGAGTCAAATAGGTAAGCCCTAATTTGCTCTTAAATGAATAAAATTATTTTTGTAATTAGACATTAAAAAGTGTTTCCAGTAGGTTTAAAACGCATAAGATCTATTCTCAGTTTGAGGGAGTTCAAAGCAATCACCAGTTTCCTCATCAAACATAGGCAAAATTTGGTTTTTTTTTTTGGACAGATTTGTGTATCTTGAGACCAGAAGTACCATTTTGATTATCTAATCTTATTTCCTGTATAGCATCATGTAACTTCCTGTACAGACCCTCACCAAGTGATTTCTTCACCAAGCCTTTATTTTCTGATTTTACTCGACCATATGGTTTATAGAACAACCAACCTTAATTCATCCTATATTGACCAGTTTTTATGCTAGCTCATGTAGAAAAGGGACCAACCAACTTCTGTAAGTAGCAGAAAGGAAATGAGATGGCTGTTACAAGTGACTAGCAAATGTACCTTAGAGCTTTACATTTTCCTGTTTCTGAAACTGCCAATTCATTCTCAGTTTATCTTCTCCTACCTCTTTAAAGTCTAATTAGAGCTAAGTCCTTCAATATTTATGACAAGATAAGTTTCAAGACTGGCTAAGAATACCCACACCAGAGGCACACTCCTATTTCAAAGAACTTGCAGAAATTTGATCAAATTATTTTCATTAACATGAAGAACAGATAAAATTATCCTTGTCATTTGAAAATGCAGCAAGACATTCCACAGACTTAGAATTGCTTTTCCATTCCTGCGTCAAATTAGCAACCGGGTACTTAGTACTAAATCTAATCTTTTTTCTGCTTAAAAGATCAGGGCATTCCAACAAGACTGAGGACACCTTGTCCCTGAAACCAGCACAAGAGATGACCTGAAACTGTGCCTGAATTTCCTGGGCTATCAGACAACAGAGAAATGATGACGTTGGCAAAGTCACAGACTCCATTTACCTTTTTTCCATTACAGAGGTATCTGAGTAACTCTTCAATTCAAGGTGAGCATCATTTCTGATGGATAGCTTACCTGACAGAAAAAACACTACAAACAGGACAACTAGCAGTGATTTTCTTTCTCTCCAGCATTAAAAAGAATTCACTCAATTTCCTAGGTGCCTAGGAGTTCAGCAGAGCTGATTTATTGAACCACTGTTTAAAAACAGATTGATACCCCAAGTCCCACAACTGTCCTCTTGTTCAGGAACATCTGGTCCAACAAAGACACAAAAAAGTTTTCTACCCCCATAGATAGTAAATCTATTACCCATAATGGTACTTGGCAGCCAATGATATGAAAAAAGTATGGCACACAAAGTAATGATGGGTTTTACTGAGTTTAAAGATACATTATGACACATATGGTTCCAGGGTCTTCTTTCCTAGTGTGTCACCATCTGCCTAACACTAATGATGAAGATGGATTCTGGGTCCTACTTACACAAACAAAACATTTTTTACTCTAGGGATCAGGTCCTTATGCTTGGATTACATCATCATCTGTTGGCCCTCCAACAGTGGTGATAAAAAATCCTTTGACAGCTACAGGCTAATCTGCAACTCTGCAATGACTGCAACTCTGATATTAACAGTTCTCAGTTTATAAACCAAGGATTATCAAGTCAATCCCTTCTCTTGGATTACTGTTCTGTTTATTTTTTCTATGTCATTGAAGAGAAGTTTTATCGAGATAAGCTGAATTTCCTTCATGCACATCTACTGATTTGGCCTCATTTTACTTTATGTTTCATACCCTATGACTTACTGGAGATAGAGATAGAGAAAATGACTTGTATACTTGACATAAAACAAATATGGCTGGTGCTCCACAAATGTCAATAGTGACCAGAACAACTCACCAAATATCACTCTGATGTCTGGCACCTAAACCCTCTGAGACATTCCTAGGCAAGAAAATGGGTAGAAACCATGGAATGGGAACAAGAACTTGTATTATACTGAGAAGAGCACTGTCTCAATTTGTCACTCAGCAGGAAAATATCCAGAATGGGCCTACAGCAGTTCTGAGGAAGGTCCTTCTACTTGGACTCCCAGCATGAAACATCTCTTTGAGATGCCTGTTTCACTCTGATGACTAAGGATTAGTCTTGATACCCCCTCATTTACTGAGTAACCTAGTGCTCACAAGATGTGTGTAGGAAATGGCATACTGGGATTAATTTTCCTCCACAGCTGTACATTTCTCACTTCCCAGGAGAGCACCTTACTGCATGACTGCATGGGAAGGAAGGGGAGTTAACTATTCCAGTTCTCCAATATTGCCTCTGAGAATCCAAGACTCATTTTCAAGAGGGGAAACCTGAACAGAAGCTTAGAGAACAGTATTTTGTTGGAGACAAACCTGAAGCATTTTGGAAATAAAATAAAATAAAATCAAATAAAATATTACTAACTGGAGCCTTTCAGAGATCTCATGTGTAGGAAAACCTGCTCTGGGAACTCAGCTCACATATGTGCACAAAGTAGGCACAGAGACATCCACCACACTCAAGTTCAGGCAAGTGCCAAAGTATAACTAATCAGCTGTAGGCTTTGGGGTGCTACAGGATCCTATTTTCCTCAAAAGCCTGTTTTGAAATCAAATATTTTTGCCATTGTGTTATAGTAAGGCTAAGTCTGGTCACTAGACATGAAAGAATCCAGAATTAATTCTCTGTTGTCTAATAGGACATCTCTTGTCCTGTCACTGATGGATTTTTCAGTGGATAACCTCTCATTCTGTTTATTTTTCAATACTGATTCTTTGATATTTGGCTGAGTTATTCCTGAATATTCCCATCAAGAGCAGCATAAAAGAAATATCTCTGCTATGTTAGGTCTCATCTATCTTTTGTTTGGGATAGTTTTCTCTTTAGGCCCTTCATTCTCTGTTAAATGTGAGTAATCAGTTCAAAAGTCTGGGAGGGAAGACACTCTTGCTTCTTTGTTGTTTTTTGGGGGGAGACCTACTAAGAGACATTCAGCAAGTGACCCAAAAAAAAAAAAAAAAAAAAAAAAAAAGTGACCAAAGATGTACCTTCTTAGGAAATTAAGCTGAAAAGTAAGAAACCTATTAAAACAGCTGTCTCCCAAATCAAGTGCTAGGCTATCAGGTGCTTTCCAAGTGACAGCTTTTGATCTCAATTCGTGCCTTCTTAGGAGTTATGAATCACACATGATTTAGTCCTGTCTGTAAGCAAACTTTCAAACACTGACTGGGTTACACCACTGCCTGGTAACCGTGACATGCAATTCCAAACTGCTTTTTCTCTGCCCCGACATCTCTTTTTCTGTCATTGTTATTTGGCAAATGCATTTTTTTTTAACTTATTTCTGAAAATGATCTTATCTTCCATTGTTTCTCTCCTATTTTTCTATCTGCAGAGTGTTTTTTCTTTCTCATTCTCTCAACATTTGGAGATAATTCTTCCTCTGTCTGTCTCCCCTATGCTTTTACCCAAGCAGCTTTGTTTTGGTACAGCAGGGGGCTAGTGTCACTTCATATTTTAAAACCTTGTTCAGTCTCCTCCTGCATGAGTGCAACAGCACTAAGTATCACTATCAATCCATACTAAGCTCTCTACTGGATTTACTTTTATTGTTGAAGGCTACAATTGAAAATAGGAGCTTCAAGAATGATGAGTAACCTTGATGAGTAACTGATGCACGTTTAGTTGAGCTAGTGTTGTGTTTTTCTTTTATGGTTCAGTTGTGTTTTCATAAGACTGAAGGAAGGATCTAATTAATGTACTGAATATCAGTTCCAGCTGCAATATGCATTTTTTCAGTGACTTAGCATTTTCTGTGCTGTGATGTATTTATGGTTGGAAAAATAAATGATTATTTTAAAGAATGATTAGCTCTGAAGCATAAAGAAACATAAGAAATAACCTTACCACATTTAGAACGTTGATCAGAAACAAAGGAGAGACTGGGAAATGTAAAACTGTTGCTTACAGGAAAGAGGATATTGGTTTTGCAACATGGAAACTGGTAGGTTTTTCAGAATGGAATTCAAAACATAGCGAGTTCCAGTAAGATTCCTCAACAGCTAAAGAAAGTACATAGCTCTTCTGTTATTAGTAATTTCCTCACTTGTATTTAATTTTGAATTATACAAACTGAAAAACTGTTCCAGTTGACCCAAGCATATAGCAAATATATGTGCGGAGTTCCATATTGTTTGCATTAGAAGGTGAAATTGGCAATGGCATCAGACATCTCTTTGATGCGATCCCACTTAAGTTAAAATAAATGTGCATAAAGTTCTGTCTTCCCCCAGCTCTGCATGGATCTATCAGGAAGAGATAGGGGGTGTTTGCTTATACTTCCAAGATTCTTTCCATAAGAATTTCTACCCCAAATGCTGCCCAGCATGCTCACTGTCTCTGGCCACCTCTCTCATGTGTTACTTTTTCTCTAAAAGAAGAAGCAAGTCCAAGCATTTGTTTGGCCTTCTTTCAACTGCTACACAAGCCCCTCTACGTATTTCTCTGTAGTTCTTTTTCATTCTCTCATTCTCTGTTTGTCTCTTTCTTATATATACATACTCCTCCACTACAAAAATTCCCTGTACATGTACTCAGATCCCAGGGGAAATTTTAGACTCTTATAGTGGCATCACATGTGGTCTGGTGCTCCGGGCATTTGCAGAATAGGCAGGAGCAAGAACAAGGTAAACTGCTTCTGACATTTTGCTAAATGACCTCTCATGCTTATCAGCTCCAATGAGATATCCTGCAACTCCCAACATAACAGGCAGATTTAGTTAAATATAAGAGTAATATGGAGAAATCTATCATTTTTACAGAATTCTCTTATCTCATTGCAAAGCTTAATCAATTACAAAAGTGTTAATAAGTGTTCTGCTTCACTTTATAGTGATAAACTGAATAATGCTGAAGAAGTGCACGGATATTGCAACAAGGCAAAACCAATACATAAATAAAACAGGTATCTACACAAAAAAAAAAAAAAAAAAAAAAAAAAAAAAAAAGTTAAACAGAGGTCTTAAGAGGGATTTTCCAGTTTTTCTTAGTGCAAAAGTGACATTTTCCTTAAAGACCACAGTTGAATCACTGGTTTACAAAAGGAAATAAATTAGTTCAGGTAGAATACAATCTATACCACAGAAGAAATTAATTCTGAAAATAACTTACAAAGAATTAAAAAAAAAAAAAAAAAAAAAAGAGAGAGAGAGAGAAGCTGCATAATGGAAGTGTACTGAGTGACTTAGTGACTTGGGGCTGGCTGGCCACCTTCAGGAGCTATAGTGATCATTCGTGGTTGGTGTTTCAAAGGTGTTTCACAGGTGTTTCAAAGCAAAACTGAAGCACTGAACCTTATCTGGATAAACTTTATTGGTCATACCACCTGTGGGTGCCAAATTTCCACTGGTGCAGGACAAAGAAAAAATAAACAGCCACATACTCACAGGAAAGGCAGCAGCGGGGATTTGATTCAGAGATGCTCCAGGCAGGCAAGAGGAACACAACTTCAACTGCTACCTGGTAGAAACAGAAAAAGAAACACATCCAGAGATGGGGAATGTCAGAGGGAATATGAAGCTGAAAACTTTCTGAAGTGCAAAGAACGTAGCCAACTTTCAGACTTTCTCATTTTACCTTTATTCTTTTCTGCCAGTATGTTTCTCTTTTTGCCCACGCTTGCCTGACAAGCTGCAGTGGTACAGATGACGGTTCATGTAACCATGCCTTTTAGAAAACAATTGGAGCTCAGCAAGGTGAGCGATAATTACTTCTGCTGCTGCACCATGCGCTTCTTGAAATTTCAGACCTTTCACCTCTCTCCAATTTTCCCAGCTCCCACGGACACCCAAGGACATTTTGCCCAACCAAAACAGTTCAGACTGTCTGCTAACATCCTCAGTTTTCATCAGGGACACATCCTCTTTTCCTCCCAGTTGCAACCCACATAACTCACCTGCATCTTTCCAGAACAATCTGGCAAACACTTTCTGACTTTCTGGTCGGATCATTTATACACAGATTGGCTCTAATGCAAGTCCGGCTGATTTAAGAATACTTTCTTCTCTCAGTTCATCTTCTGCCTACTCAGCAATTTAGAAGTACTGCCTTGCTAGACCCTCTTACTAGTTCTGGGCCTTGTCTAGCCACTTACATTAGCATCAGCCAAAGTCTCTTCTACAGATCTTAATGTTTTCAGTTATGCTGTCAGATCAACCGATTCCTCTAAAAGTGTGTATCTTTGACTTATTGGGGTCTCTATTGCCTCCACAGCATTGAAGTCTCTCTTTATTCTCCCTTTATTACCAACCTGAATAAAAATAAAAAAATTCAGTTTCATATTTTTTTCATTTTTTGGCATTTTTTCTCACACTTCTACACTTAAAATATACATATGCTAAGCAAGAAAATATAAGAGTCTAAATAAAACTAGATGCTTGAGATGTCAGCTGGCCAGCAGACTAGCAGAAAATGAAAGATGGGAGAAGCAACAGAATTTGGTGTCAGTAAGCCTCAAGACCAACTTTAACAACTTTCAGTAAATAAATAAATAAATAAAAGCAAACAAAAACAAACAAAAAATGTTTTCAAAAAAAAAAATCCTGAAAAAAAACAGTTCTTGCAGAAGAAATTACACTTAACAGTCATCTCTGAAGAAGTACGCTGAAGATGTAACCTACATACTAAGATATGAACTCTACTTAGCATTTATTACTCTTTCTACATCACATATTCACTTGTAAAAAGCAAAGTCAACATCCTGAACTTCTACCTGTCTTATGTAGAGAGAAAAGAGTACTAGGAACCTGAAATTGAAGAAACAGCAAACAGAGGAGCTGGGACAAAGGAGAAAGGGCGGCATTCAGGGACTCCACTAAGTTCTGTATGAATTTTTCCTATTCCCACGTAAGCTAGGCAAAGCCGGAATGTTCTTTAGCTTGCTCTCGGTGATGTGTTTCACAAGGGTAGGCATTTAGCTGTGACCAGGCAGCCTGCCTTTCCCTGCCACAGCCACCCAGGCCAGTGGGAGCAGCAATACAGGGTACTCCTGCCCAGACCCTCCGACCCCAGATTTCCTGGCACTTGGGACTCACATGAGTAGGCAAACAATTCTGCATCACCTACGACTCTCTGAGGCAGCAAATTTCAGCAGAGTTTTGTACCAAAGTGTCTGTAGAAAGCAGACAGCGTGCTCTGGAGAAGTACAGTCAGGCCCGTCAAACCCAAAACTAGAATACCAGGTGCTATTGCACAAATACCACTTGGAGGGCACCTGCTTACGTTAAACTATGGCACTACATAAACACTGTCTTCAGCCCATTCTTAGCTGAAATAATTATTTCAGCTAAATAGTGAGCTTTGCTGCATTTGGTCCTGTTTCTAGGAAAACTAACAGTGTGTTTACAAAAACAAGGTAATTTAAAATACTTCTCTATTTGATTATTTGCTGACTTCAAACCATTTCCAAGGAGACTGTCTGAAAACTATCCAATAGCTTCTGGCATTTAAGAGGGAGGCCACACTAAGTTTATATGGGTCAGCTCTGCCCTCAGATACATGGCTTTCATTTCAGTGAGACTCCTCCACTATACACTATCATCCAAGAACAAAGTTAATTAAGCCCTTTGTGTCCTGTTATTGGTTCTATTAGTATTTGCTGAACTACCTATCTGCTTCCTAATATGTGTTATGCCTGTACAGAAAATGGTGACGAAGTCACTGTCAGTTACTTCTCTGTGAGGAGAAAAATAAATAAATAAATAAAAGTCCCCTCCCTTCAAGACAGTTATATTCCAGTGTAAATGAGAACTAAATCTGACCCTTACTGTTTGTGCACAGTGGAGCTTGTTATGATGAGAATAGCAGTCCTGTGATTGCCACTCTGAGTCATATTTTGAATAATTTTATTGGTGGTCTGGTTGTTTTCTATAAAGATGAGACCACATCTGGTCAAGTGTGCAGTCAGTCAGTTCAGGGCTTCTATTCCCAGATGAATATTGTGAAATTCAGACACTTTACTGACCAGTTTCTTTTTTATAGATCCTGGATGTACAGAATTAAATAGTGTATACCTCCCAGAAGCTGTTTCTATCTTAGACCATCTGGGTAAAGAGAATATCATTTACACCATATAAAATTGTGACATCTGGAAAGAAAAAGAGGCCAGTCTGATAAGATCACACATATGAGCAGGACTTTTAATCAGCATTTATGTTTTTTTTTTGTTGTTGTTGTTGTTGTTGTTTGTAGTTTGGTTCATTTTTTTCCCCCAAGTGCTTGTACGTTTTATTTCTTTTTTCTTTTTAATAGTGGAGTTGAAGTTAATGAGTGTTGGTTTTAAACAAAAGTTGAAATGGAGACAAACAAATAATTTTCAACCAAAAAAAGCATTTTCAGTACATATTGCAACCACCCTAACTAAAATTATTAGCATGATGAAGAACTATATAAGTATTTATTTAGAAATTAAAAAACAACTATGTAAGGTAAAGCTAGAGTTTATAGTTTATAGGAGGAAGAACAGACGTTGTCTGATTGAAAGACAAATTAGAAGATTAATATAGCACAAAGTTAACAATTAAATATTTGATGATGTTTTACTTTTGCCTATGTAAAGCTTAAGTGGACTTTAATTTGCAGTAGATGCTACTGGACTTAAAAGCAGAGCTATCCTCAGAATTGAACTAATGTGAGGAAGCACAAATTTGACTTTACACTAGTTTAGGTCTTCTGGCCTAGCACAAATGAGAACCTTGGGGCTCACCAATGGTTTCACACTTAATAGGAGGTTTTAACGATTGCTGTTTTGGTGGATAATCATCTCCCTTCACTTTCAGGACTAATAAAAGCTATCCACCAGGTCAGATCATAATGTCCTGCTTTCTAACATTTATGTATTTCTTACAGAAATGTAAAGCTAAACATTAAAATTGCACTTCTCTACCAACATGATTAAACTTTCCAAAAAACACATAGTAAATCTGGCTCTTTCCACAATAACTTCACACATACATTCACTTCTTATTTATCAATCCAAGTGCAATCATTTTCAGCCGGCCTTACTTCCCATCTTTATTTGAGATGACTCATTTCATGCACAAACATCTCATCATGCCTGTGTCCAGCATCATCTCTCTGCAGTCAGACCAAATATACAGCAATACAGAAACCAATTCATGCATCTCCTAATTCATGCATCTCCTAGGGAGCTGCATTAAGAGGACCAACATTAATGAAGCAAGTATCTCCGAAGGTTCCCAGGTTATATAAAATCAGAGCTCTCACCTGCATTCAGCAGATCTGTACTCCCACTGTGATCCAGCCGAATTCCTAATTTTGTATTGTTTCCTCACATGCAACCAAGGCACTTTCTTTAAGATCAGTGTTCCCAGGAAGGCTGTATGAATACATGGATCATAGCTGGCCCTAGCTGTTGTGTGCAATGAACTTCCTTACCTGGCCCAGATTCAGCCCAGCACTTAAGTTCTTACCTTCTTTTTTTAGGCTCCTCTTTTTCCAATAAAATGAACTAAAAGGAGCATAAGTACTTTGCTGAGTCTAATTTTTCACATTTAAAAGTCCCCCCCCCCCCCCCAAAAAAAAAAAAAAAAAAGTCTACTACGTTGATATTCCATTCCCTAAATAAAAGCTGCACAGGACCTACAGGAGACCCAAGCTCTTCTGGAACTGCAGTTGGAGGCCCTGCAAAATACTCTAGAGTATCTCAAATGGTAAGAGTATATAGACAGATGAGTTTCATTTCCATTGTGTTTGCTGCTGGAGGAAATTATTACATTTTCACCTCTCCAGATTGCCTCTTCTCAGCCATCCTCACTTCTAAACATGGATTTCTTCTTACTGTTTTTCAACTGGGAATACCAGGTTAAGTGCTATATAACTTCATAAAATCAACAACAGTTCTCGTATTTCCCAACACAACTCTGCTATATTGTCTCCTTGTATATAATACCGGGCATATTTCTCATATACGGCAAGCTGTCATCTCTTTTCTCCCATGCTTTTTTCTGGAATTGTTTCTCAAATGTTAAAAATATCTACTTAGCTATGCTAACCTTTTGTTCTCCTTTATCTGATGACAAGTACTGTACCCGCAACCTGGCAGGAAATGCCACCATGTCCATCATTTTTTTTTTCTACTCCTATTCAGTATCTGACTTAATACATGGTAATGAAAATCAGAAATCTGAATTAATTAGGTTTATTGGAAATCTATTTTAGGTTTCTGGTGCCTGAATCACTTCATTGAGGCCTCCTTCTTAAACCATTTAAGGGCATGAATAACCCAAGTAAATAGTCCCACTGATATCAGTAAAACATAAGAACACATATCTAGGTACACACAGCCTGTATCAAGATAGAAATTTAGGAACCTATCTATCACAGAGATATCCAGAAAACCTACATCTAATCCTTGAAGTGCCTACATTCCTATCAATAAAGTCCTATCTGACCAAAAGCCTGTACCAGCCGGTAGTAAGTTACTTAAGACCCTCCAGGTAGCTGCTCAGAGGTACACAAGCTTCCCTCCAACGGCAGCTACACAGTCACAGCAGCTGACACTGAATCAGAAAGGCAACGAGAGATTTATGACAGACCTCAATGGGGGCAGCAGCAGGCCTGCAGCAAGGCGGGCTGTGTGCTTCTCTGGAGGGACTCAATTTGCTCTGTGTGTTTAGGTTGCATATCTCTTTCATTAAACACAAGTTTAACGCTGACTCCTGTTTGCACACCAATGGTTAAAACTGGTCCACAATCACTTCTTAAACATCCTGTCCAAGATATCAGGTTTTATTAACAACGAAAACTAATTTCACTGACAGATCAAAGTTGACTTTGGCTTCCTTTCAGCTATTAAAATTGTTTGAAAGCAGGAATATTTCTTCCGGTTGGGAAAAGCAAGACCAAGCTGTACCCGGGTTTAAAAATATTTTCTTTAAATAAAGGCACAAATAAATTTTTCCTCAGAGAGTCTAGAATAACTATTTTTGAGAGTGAACCAAATACACAATCATTGTGAAAAGACCTGGTTCGTGATCATACTTAGTACTGCCTGCTCATAAACAGGCAGCTTTTTAATCTAACTTGGTTTAACCTATGCCGTGAGTTGGAATGAGCAATTTAAAATGGCTCGTATATATACCCTCTCTTCCCTGTTCATGAGATTAATCCCATGGAGAACAGTTTCTTTGATGGCTTTTGTTATTTGAACTTCAGTTGGCAATATTTCTCATAAATGCTGCAATTTCTTACTTCAAGTGGCACTAGTCAAGCTCCACATTGCGTTAGGCAGGCTTCTCTACTCAGTAGGGATGCTGCAGTAACCCCTCACACCTAAAGACATACTGTGGTATGAGCGCTTCAGGGTATACTGTGTGGCCTCCTCTCCTAGACCTATGGCACGTAGCAAGGGCTCTGCAAGGCCAGGTGGATGAAAGCTCAGCTGCGTGCAGCAGAAGTAGGCCTCAGTCCCTCACAGAGGGCTTGGGAGGATCCAGCACAGTTGCCTCAGTGCACCAGGAGACAGAGGGTGACTCTGCCTAGTCATGGCATTAGCCACAACAATGCTCTGACTGAGGAACCGTGTTCTACAATAATAAATCTAACATTCAGGGATCATAATTCTGAACATATATTTGACTTTGTAAGGCCCAGCAGTGAGTTGTGTGCAGAAGTAGGGGAACACAACACTAAAACAACAAAAATAATCATAATAAATCTAGGAAGAGGTCTCATTCCTTAAGCCACTCAACTGAGGCGTTTTACTTCAATAAATTTCATTTCCTTGGATACAGCTACCAGAGCACATGTAGTAAAGCTGAGTACTCCATGAGACAGGGAGGAAAGAGGAGGTTGTGCTAGTGGCCAGTAGCACAGAGCTCCATATGGAACCCTCTATAACTTTCCCATTTCTTCTCTCACCCTCAATTTTCCTCCATGGGCACAGAAAAATCAAGCTTGCGTCCATTATCAAGGAACTCTGAGGTGCACCAGAGCGTTTTCAACCCCCCTGAGGAGCTGAGAGCTCCTACTTTCGGACTGCTATTGCCAGAGCAAAACTATCACCCAAGCAGTCGCTTCCTGAGGAAATCAGCACCAGTCTTTTCAGCATAACTGCTTTTCTTCAGAAACTCAATTGTATAAACGAAGATTTTCTTCTTTATATATAGATATATGTGACTTTTTTATAATTTATATTTTTTCTTGCATATATATTTGTGTTTTTTCTTTTGTTTTTTGTTCTGAATCCACCAGTTGATTCCAACGTGCTGCTGATTTAGCTTCAAATTTTTTAGGTTGAAAGTTTTGCACTGAACAGACCAAAATCTTTGGCAATGTTGCTGCTTCGAAAATGGAAACTGTACTACCAAAATAATTGTTCAGGATGAGGTTAGACTCAGTCTGTGGAAAAGAGGGATTTCTTTCAAATCACCAGCTTTTACCTGTCAGTACACTGTGCATTTTGGCTAAATGTGCCATATGTATAACTCCAGTGAAAACAGGAAAATTCAAGACCAAAACATTAACTGGGAAGGCAACTTAAAGTGTTCTGTCCCATTTGAGAAGAGGAGGGGCAGGATTATAGTGAAAGTATATGCTAAATATACTTGAAATGGCTACGTACAAGTTGGGGGGGGGGGAAACAGTTTACCCAATAAGTGTTAAGATCAACATTTTAGTAATTCTTTCAACTTTTATTGGTTAATTTAAGATAGTTCAGGTTCATTTTTTTGAGGTTCTGTACCGTTTCACCTTGACTTCAGTTGGATTAACAGATGTCTCACATTTCTATAAATTAGCTTTTTCAGTGCCTCAAATGCTAGCCATAGGTTTGGTTTTTTTCTTTTTTTCATTGTATGACAATTCATAGTGTTAAAGATCCATAAAATAGAACTTAGCTTTTAGTTTAGTATAGTCTATCTCTAGATTTCTCTTTTTTATTCAGGGAATGTAAGGTAGAAGGGATCATCCACTATCATCTCCTACATAAGTGCTCCTGCATCAAGTTCAATAATTTGCATTATTCTTAAATTCATCTATGAGGAGAAGCTAAAAGGAAATGTTCAGATTTGCAGGACTGATTTAAAAAAAACATTTTCTCTAGTCCTCCACAGAAAACATTGTATGACGTTTTCTTTTTCCCCCACTCCAACCGGTATGACAGCCTGGGATGTTCAGGTGTAGTTGTCATTTCCAGTCATACTAAATTTTCACTATTCCTTTTGAAGATGCTTTGGGGACCTCATCATATATGAATTGCCTCCACCGCCTCAGTCAACTGGAGTCCTAGAGTCACCTATGTGCTTCATTACATTACATGGCTGTTATTCTGAATTGGACTGAAACTTATTCTAGGACTTAATCTCCCCTTTTCTTTAATTGTTAAACTGCTTTAATTATTACATTATTAAACAGGAAAATGACTAGAATAGAGAAGTTCCTAGAAATTACCTCCCTTCTGAATATGGGCAGTACCCTAAAATGCAGCTTCAAATGTAAATATACATATATATATATATATTCAAAAACACTTAAATCCATTTACTCTAACTTGCTTTCATTTAGTAACTTTTCAAATCGAGTCCAGACAATGCAGACATTGTTTCACCTGCAGCTGACAGCAGAAATGTCTGGGTTGTGCAATAACATATGGAGCCATCTGATGAGAGATCATCCAGCCAGTTGAATACATAGGCAGACAACCTTCTCCAAAAGCAGCCTCTGTGAGCCGGATCCTGCAAGGTGCTGAGAGCCTTGTCTCCTGCTGACTGCAATGGGAATTGAAAGCAGACAAAATGTTGCAGGAGATGATCAATATCTCTGAGACCTGGGCCCTTAAGGGGCTCAGGTTTCAAATGCCTGGTTTTTACTGCAGATGTGCAACAGAAATAAAACTTCCTGCAGCCCCACGGAACTGTTACATTGGAACAGAACATGGCCAAATCTTAATGCTTACAGTGACATTAGATCTCTTTCCTAAAACATAGGAGCCAGAAGTACAGATGAGCAAGTTTTAAAATCAGGTTAAAAGCAAAGTCCTTAAGTGTATTAGCCAAGAGTGACAGTTAATTTAATATGCTTATGGTTCAAATTACAAAATTTTCTGCTCTTTTCAAAGTACTAGTTAGAGAAAAAGAAGAGAACAGAGGGAAAGGGAAAGGGAAAGGGAAAGGGAAAGGGAAAGGGAAAGGGA